>VZSF01008726.1:135078-281418 GCA_013398295.1 Chionis minor
CCGTGGTGTCCTGTGGGGCTCCGGGGGGGGCGCTGCCCGCGTAGGTGTGACTTCAGGTGGGTCCGGGGGGGGAGGCAGGGGCGGCCCCCGGCCCCGGGATGGAGCCCGGGGCGGCCCGACCTTGGCGAGGGCGCCTCGTCCTTGGGTCTCCTTCCCCGGCGGCTGGCCCGGCCCGGGAGCATCGCCTTCGGGAAGAGCCGGCCCTCCCAGCCCTCCTCTGCCTGGGACTTCAGCGTGGCTTCACCTTTTTTATATATATTTTTTTCCCACCCTTTTCTCTGGAGAAAGGAAACTGAGATAATTTTAACCTCGTCGAGGGAGAACAATTGGCTTTTAATGCCCTGGCAAGAAGGAAATGGCTATATGTGCATTTGTGATTAAATGCTCCTGATCTATTTATTAGGTGCTGTACAAATAGCACTTAGACTACGAGGCTTTTAACGTTTTCTTTACGCAAATAGACTGCCTTCCATTTGCTGCCAAGCACGGCTGGTGTGCCACCCTTGCCGTGTTGAATTCGGTTCCAGTTGTAATGGATCAGCCGGAGGTGCCACATCCGCAGCTGCCGGCTTTGGCTCCGGCGGGCGGGCGGACTAGAGCAGGCTTCTGCTGTATCTTTACGTGAGCAGAATTGGGTTGTGGGTGCGCATGGATAGGTATTTTCTGCTCCTGAGGCACCAGGCAACTGCGCAGTGCTTCAGATGCGGAGGCTGAAGCAGGTCCTTCTCCCAGAGTGCCTGTACCTATTCCGCCCAGGACTCGTTTCCATTTGCAGAGTCGATCTGCAGGCTGATGATCCGATTCCTGTGTTATAAACCTACCTGTTGCAGGAAGCTTTCTCTCTGGCTCAACCCTGTTGGGCTGGGTCGCTAGACCTGCTGTGTGCTTTCTGAGACCTCGGAGTGGTTTTGACCTTTAAGGTGTCTTTGGTGTTAAGAGCATCCTGGCCGGGAACCTGATTAAATAAGCTACCTCCCAGTGTTTGCCTTTTGATGTTACAAAACTCAAAGGCGTTACGCTGCAGACAACAGCATTAGTGTTTGGTTTGTTACAACAGCACCTCCTATGACCGTGCTCTGGAAAAAATTTCCACATGTCCCTGACGTCACAGCCATTTGCTTTACGCTGCCTGGATACCAAAGAGTGCTTTTAACTCCTGGAGCACCATGTTACCGCACCCAGCTCTGCCCTCCAGCTCTGGTTACCTACCCTGCCTCCGGTGCACGTGAGGAAGATGAGAGGATGGAGCGCCTTTCTGACAGTGTTCCTCAGCCTCTGTGTTGCTGGCCGGCCCTCCTGCTCGCCTGTCTTTCATAGACATGAAAAGAAAACAACCAGAACCGCCTGCTTTCATCGGGAGGCTTCTCCAAAGATGGAGCTTTTTGATGGTTTTTTTTTAACAATGGGGCTGGGGAGAGAGGAGGCATACTTCCACCTACTGCTTCCTCCCCTTCCCTTGTAGGTCATCGCTTCAAGCCCTTCAAATGAGCCACCTCTTTTCTTGATTGCAATTAGATGAGGACAGTCTGAGATCAAGCAGGCTCTCTTTCAAGTACTCTATGGCCTCTGCGCTGGCCTGCTGGTTCCTGCAGCCTGATTAGCATATAGTTGCTTGGCATGGGGTGGCTTATCCTTCCCGTAGGCGGCCTGGTGATGCCTAGTACGGCATGTTACTGTGCAGTTAATCAGTTGAGATAATCCTTGTAAACGGGTAACTGATACCCAGAGTCTGAGCCATGCTGCGTCTCCAGGCTCTTCTCCACTCCTGCCCCCCCCCCAAGATTATTCTAGGCATCTCCCTTTAGACCAAAACTGAATTCAATGTCTCATTATTATGTAATTCACTCTTTAATTGGTACGAGCAGTGCTGGAGTGCCTCTGTAGGCATACGAGGCTGGTAAACATATGGTACTGTGACATGTCCAAGTACTTTCCTACATTTAAGATTGAGTATTGGAGCTGATTTGGGCCTGAATTCTGTTCCTGTTGTCTTTAATGGAGGCAATAGCCTGAATTACTAGTGGAGATCTAGCTTTACAATTGCTCCTAAACCTGAACGAAACATTTACAGTAGACTCTCCTGGAAACAGCTTTGAAGCCCAGAGCTTTGTGGAACGGGTGGCCTTCAGAGCACACCCATGGTATGGCAGTGTGCCGTTGGGCACTTGCTTCACTGAAAGTCTGTCACCTGTGATAGCACGTGCTGGTAGTGCTGGGTCAGCCAAGGGATCCTTTAAAATATGGAAGAACATGGTTTAATCTCCACGTTTTATAATCCCAGATCCTGATCCATGGATTTCTAGGTTTTCAGGGGCTTATGCTTCCAGCCCCCCAAACAAGTGGAGTGACTTCATTTTTCTGTCTGCATCAGAGCGTAATCTCACTGTAAAATATCTGCTTCAGCAATGAGACTTGCTGTCTGAATTCAGTGTGTTGGGCTCTTCCTGGCGAGTGGCAGAGGTTGGAAACTTTGTCCTGAGATGTGACTGCCTACAGGGCTTGATTTGATTCTGCTTTCTGTTTGTTTTCTCTTGCAGTTAAGATCCTCCTCTTCTATGTCATCTTCTACGGTTGCCTGGCAGGTATATTCATTGGGACCATCCAAGTGATGTTGCTCACTGTCAGTGAATTTGAGCCCAAATACCAGGATCGAGTGGCACCTCCAGGTAACTAAATAGGAGGCCAGCGTCTGACTTGGTGCAGGCTGTTCTGGGGAGGCGGGTTGGTTACTCACCTCAAGAAGGAGGATGAAATAAGCATGTCGTTGCTGCAACACATATTTGTAGGGGGTGGGTATGTTCTCAGCCTTCTGTGTTAACAGTACTGGGGCTTGAAGGCAGTCCTGCTGGAATGGAAGGTTGCATCACATGAAATGTACCTCCTGCCTGAGAGGAGCTCGAACCTGGATCGCTCTTCTTCCCTTCCTTTAAACTGAAGGGATGGCATGAGGCTGAGAGGCTTCATTAGGGAATGAGCTGTATGAAGAAGCTGGGTTTGTTTTTTCTTTCTTCATAGCCCCTGTGTTCCTGTGGGTAAGGGAAGGGACAAAGGTAAAACGTTAGCTTTATCTGTGAAGCTGGAGTGCGCGAGGAGGAAGAGGGGACAGCCAATTCGGGGTGTGCTTACTGAATTGTATTAGGCAACGCTGAACTACACGGTGCGATCTAGAGGAGATGGTAGCGTTTACTAATGAGTATTTCAGTTGAACGTGTCGTGGGAGGTTAAAGGTGGGTTCTGTAGTTGCTGATGCGTGACCTATCTTTACTAGACAAAAAATAGGTCTCTGATTAAAATTAAAACGATGGCTTGAGCAGTGTCTGTGGGCAGCCTGCATTGGTAGGGGCAAATGGAGTCGGCAGCCCTTGCTGCAGGTTCCACGCTCTGCCTGTCCGGGCTCTGCTGCGCTATCCGATTCCCACCGCAGCCAGCGGCGGCTTAGAGCGTGGGGGGGAGCTGCATAACTGCTGCTTTCCCACATTACAAATGACCTTGAGGCTGCTTGGCACTGGGGATGGTAACGATCTGTCTCCAGTTGCTCTGTAAAACAGTTCAGAAGCTTTTAATAATAGTGGTATTTAAGTGACAATTGTGAGGCTGATGGCTTGTAGCTACAGGAGTTGGCTGTAGCGTCGCACAATGTCTTACAGCCTCACTGTCTGCAGTCCTGTGCTGGGATTATTCCCAGCTCTAACAGCACAGGGAATGTTACCATCACCAAATGGTGTTATATCTTAGCACAGGATCATCTTTTTCAAATAATTGCTTTTCCACCAGCACTTTTTAAAGACAGAACAGAGACTGGAACTACTGTGCTAGTGTGCGGCACTTCTTAATGTACCGGCATGGCTGGGGTAAATGCTGTCTTAAGCACTGAAAGTGGCTGTTTCTGTCTCTGCAACGGGCTGTGACATTTATAGGAAGGACTAAACTGTCACTGACACTGCCCAGAGCCATTAGCTGCATCTGAACAGCCAACATGGCTAATGGTGGAGTAGTTGTTATTTTAATAATGTGTTTCTCCCCGGCTGAAGCCCAGTGGTCTCACCAGACGTGAAATAATTAGTGAAGAAGCCTATGGATCTTGGGTCACATCCAGATAGACCTGCTGTTTAGCCTGATGTCACATAATTACTCATTCTAGTTAAACTCTTTGCTTTCTGTGTAACAGCAGAAATTTCAAAAGCAGCTCTGGTGAAATTTCTGTGTAAGATTTCAGTGTGCAGAGGATTTTTATTTGTGTCTTAATTGCATACTGCACCAGTTTTTTTGGGGCTTATCCTTTTTCTTAACCAAAAAAAGGAACTGAATTTTGAGACGCTCTTGTAGCGTGCACTACGGAAATCAAAATGGAGGAAGGATGAAAAGGTCATCGAGGATCTTCGCAATGGGCTTTCAGGATGTGTACTGAAATCGAGGGGAACAAAATCCAGCTCCTTGCATATATGATAGTAGGCAGCTCAACAAACAAGGGTTTTGAACCAAGCTGTAATGGCGCACACATACAACTTCAAGGAAATAATTACCAGTTAATAGCACAGCATCCTTCGCAGGACATCATGTGACAAATCTTTCTACAGATGTGGGCAAGCTGGGGGTAGGGTGCAGTCGAGGTTGCCTTTTAAGGTCAAATCTGTTCCTTGTCCTGTATGTAGCACAAGGGCTGTGAGACGACAACAAAGTCAAAAGCAGCCTCTTAATGTGGGCTTGTGGAGAGATTGCTGCTGCAGTGAGCCGCTGCGTCTGGGAGGTCGGGTTCCCCTGCGGTGCGGGGCTCTCCCCTGTGCTGCGAGCGCAGCTGCTCTGCTGATAATGAACACACGTGTGGGCATGTTTGCTCCCGCACTTGGTGGGCATCAAACTTGGGTTTTATTTTTTTTGTGATATGGGACCCCTGTGAACTAGAAGCTAGATAAAATGGTGTTGTGCAGTTCTAATTCCTGGGTCTCGTGGGAAGATTTGCAAGCCAAGTAAGTATATTGGCAGCTTTATAGAGCCCTGGATATTCTAGGAAGCTAGAAAACCTGGTTTTATTCTTGTTACTGTCCTCCTTGGGCAAGTCACTGCTCTATCAGCCCAAAATGGCTGGGAAAGAGGAAACTACCCTTCAAGATTTGCAGGGGGAAAAAATCTTTGCTGTAGGGGCTGCTATAATATCATTCTTGTTCTGAAATACAACAGATTTCATAACAGCAACAGAACCTACAGGGTGTTTTATTGAGTTATTGACATGGGTATAACATTGAAAGCCATAAAGTGCTATTTTTGTAGCCAAGTGTCATTACTATGCTAATTGGTTTCTGCATTGAACACAACAGGAATGTTATAGAGGGCTTCAGGGCAAGCTGAGTTTTGTACCTTTCCGTGAGATTTTTTTTTTTCTTTCCCCCCCTCTTTTGTCTTGAGGTGGGGGAAGGGACAGTGCAGTTCACCTTCGTGTCCAGCCTTGCCGTTGCGACAGCCCCAGCTTTCCAGTTCCACGTGTGCTGCAGGCTCAGACTCTGCTTTAAGCGCAGCGGACTTGCCCTGCGAATAGGGAATGACAAGGCTATTGCCTCTTAAAAACAGTGTACTGAGTTGGAGTTTTTTTTTTTTAAAAAAAATCCATTCTTTTTCCCCTTCCTGACCCTGATATAAATTGGGCTGTGTATCCTGCCATCTTGTGGTGTGTGTCCTGTGAAATGCAGTGTCCTGTCACTAGGGCTGGTGCAGGGGTGAGAGAGCTCACTGCTGCCTAAGGCTCTTCCGGAGAGGCAGCTGGAAGGGAGAATCCCAGCCCAAGCCAGGGGATTTCAGGTGTCCCTTCGAGTGCTGCCTGGCCACGATATGCTTGGGCAGCAAGTGTGCTGTGGAAAAAGGCTGTTTGCGTGTGTATTGCCCGTGTGGCTTCTCTGGCTTGGATAGCAGCAGGGAGGTGGCAGGAAAGCTCTAAGGAGCGTATGCCGCCTCCTGTGAAATTGCATTTTTCTGTTTTGGTCTCTTGTTGTCTCAGCACCTATGTTTGGGGGAAAAAAATCTGACTCTCAAGCTCCAGGGATGTTACCTGCCAAGCAGATTTTGCTGCGTTTGTAGAAAACTTGCACCTGCTTTTTTGCACTCTGGGGATGAGATAGAGGGTGACTGTAAGCTTGGAAGTACGTCACTGGGTATGGAGGCTTTTGAAGTCTATCAGCATTTAGTGAGCTGGGGAGGGTCGTAAATAGAAATGGTGTAGTGATCACTCAGTTTGTCATCTGTCATCCCGGGGAACGTTCAGACTCATTCGGAACCAAGTAATACTTGGAAATGAACATTGCATGATGAAGCAACAGTGGTTACTATGAACTTGCACAACAATTCCTAATAACAAGCCTAACTTCCCACTTCTGGTTTCTTCCTCTTCACTCTCAGGACACTTTTCCTGGAGTCTTGCTCCTCCTGCAGCTTAGACTGATAAAGTCTCTCTGATTTTAAATGAAGTTGAATAAATGTGATTTTTTTTTTTCTGCAGTGGTGTTTTGGAATTGGAACTGTAGCTGAAAAAAACCGAGTTCACATGTGTTTTTTTTGTTATAGGTATCTTGGCATGTCCACAGAGTTAGAAAGCCAACAGGAAGTGGTGTCTGTTAGCAAGTGAAAGCATCTCTCATCATGTATGTGGACAGTGCCAGTCAAATGAAGACAGTAATCCTATTTTCTAGCAATGCACTATAAGAGTCAAGTGCAGAAATTGCCAGAAGTATTGTCAGTATTTTCTTAGCAATACTTAATTCTTTCACTTGTGAAGAACAGCATCACCACATGTTAACACCGTGGTGCATTGCTGTGTTCATAGAATGAGATGCAGGACTGTGGCAAACAGGTCATAGTCTGAAGATGAGAAGGTTGTTTAGACTCCTGGTTATGGAAGTGACTGAAGCTTCCCCCTTCCCTGCCAGAGCTTGCTCATGAATGGCTTTCTCATGTACATGAAGCCCCTAAGAGGCTTATTCAGCCCTATACTTTATTTGAGCCACATACTTCCCTAGGTGTCTAGCAACCCCTAGTAGGAAGGGTTGGAATGGCTCAGCTTTGTAACTTTTTTTTCTTGTTGTCCCTACTCACTTCAGTTCCCCCAATGGGGATGAGAGAGGGCTTCAGAAGGGTTACAAAAGTGTTCTGCAGAGGTTACCTCCTCTCATTGTACCAAATCAACACACTGTTTTTTTAAAAAAAAAAAAAACAAAACAACCAAGATTGCTTAAGAAGGCTTCAGTGATAGTGCTGCTCTGATAACAGTATGGAAGCTTTTATTTTGGCTATAGGGTGTAGAGATGGAAAACAAAGAGGGAAATGATAGAACTGTACTTAGGGCTTTGTGTCCAGTCAGTTGCAGGCATGTGAGAATGGAGGTTGTGGTATAAGCCAGTAATATATTTTTAGTTGGGATAAAGCCCTTTTCATGACAAGCCTTTCATCTTCACGAAGATTTGCTTCCTTGCTGCTTAAGTAGGAAGACTGATCTCTACTTTGCTCTTGTCCTAAACAAAGCAAGCACTTGCTGGAGCAAAGTCCAGTCTGGTTCATCCAGGTACCTGTAAATGCCCAAAGTTTGGCTGAAGGCAGCCCAGCTGTGGCCGCAGGTCGTGTCTACCTGGCAGGAAGGGTTGTCGTCTTGTGCTGGCCACTGGAGCAGCTGTTGGCAGGTGCCACTTGGGCTTTGGTGCGGCTCTGCAAGGATTTGCAAGGCAGGGATGCTTTGGGATGGGAGTTACTTGTCTCATGGGCAGAGGGTTGGCTTTGGACCATATGTGTCAGGGGCCAGGCAGTCCTGACCAAAGAACAGGCATGTTCTGCTAGGAGGCTCTTAGACACCACAGGGTGTATATCACGGACCTTCCCTTCACCTTCACCATGTTTGCCCTTACGCATTACTTCAGACAAGACAAAAAACAGAGGTGGAGAGTCCCTTCTTTTTAGAGGTCATGAGCAAAGGTAACAGTTTAACTGCCTGACTGTAGCTTAACAAGCCCGGGCAAGCTTTATTGAATTTTATATTTATACACTTGAGTGACACACATGTAACTTGAACTCTGGAAATGGCAGACCCGGGAGAGGAACCCAGGCCTGCCTTTGCTGCAGTTCCAGATAGCCCCTTCAAGTGACTCAGCCTGTTGCTTCCCAGCTGGGTGGTAACATGAGGAGGGTTTGGCAGCATGGGATTTAAGTCCCTTACTAAAATTGAACCCGGCTTATTTATTTTAATGTATATTTATTTATAACCATTTGTGAAGCAATAAAGCAATTATTATTGCTCAAAAAGGGGTTGAAAGCCACTGACTTTGGAAGGTAGGACACAGTTCTGCTAGTGGAGTAGTAATTTTCTTAACTTGTAACACTCAACCTGGTCAATTGGTACCAGAGGAAGTTTTGAGCGGTTAAAGCTGCTTCCTGGAATAAAACTTGAAACCCTGAGTGACTCGCTGGGTGTCTCGCTATCTTTGGCGACTAGGAGCTGCGTTTAGGGGAACAAAGCTAATCTTTGTCCTAGGTTACAAATTCCAACTCGGTGGGTAGCGGGCGGGGGGGAGTGGTGAGCTGGCTTGAGGAGGGACTAAGCAGAAGCACTCAAGTGGCTTTGGAAAAATTGCTGGAGTCACAAGCTCCTGTGGGCTGGGGCCAGCCAGCTAAGCTGCCCGAGTTCTGCACCAGGGGAACTTGTTGGCACCAGGTCTGTTCTGAAAGCTGTCAGAGCAAATGCTGTTCCCCTGCTCCTTTTTCTTGTTCTTGCTAAAATGCAGATGACAAACTGAACAGAAGTCAAGGCCACGGTAATTACAGCAGCTGCCACAAAAGCAGCATGGACTCCAGTTCCTGTTACTTTAGTTTAAAGTGTTAGCTGTGCGTCAGTGTGTTCAATTAAAATATGACCTAAACGTCACACAGGGACAACT
Source organism: Chionis minor (assembly GCA_013398295.1). Lineage (NCBI taxonomy): Eukaryota > Metazoa > Chordata > Aves > Charadriiformes > Chionidae > Chionis > Chionis minor. The sequence continues at coordinate 143,988 of VZSF01008726.1, forward strand.
AATTCCAAGTCCCATAATGAACAGTAAAGGGGGTTGGCATGTTTCATCATCTGTAGGCATTAATTGTGTCACGCCCCTTCTCTTCTCCATGCATTCTTTTTCTATTCATCCTCCTCAAGTCAGGAGTGGAGCTAGTTACACAGCCCAGTCTGTTAAACATCTCCATGGTTATTTCCTATTCACCTGCTTGGTGAGGAGCTTCTGATTTGAGCTCTCAGAAGGCTCTTTTTGCAGCCAGAAATACCTGCTTACGGGGTGAAAACACCAGAAAAAGCAATCAGGCTGACGAATCTACTGAGTGAGAAAGTGTCTCCTGCCCTGCATCCTACCAGGGGGTCTACACAGTGGCAACAGCCAGCGGGGAGTGACCACACCTGACTTGGGGGACCTTCCATGTTCTATTGCCGAGGGTTCATAAGTGGGCACGCCTGGTTTTTATCCTAAACACAGTGTGTTTTGTAGGCTTTCAAGTCGGCCTGCTGGGGATACATACATAAGAGTTCCCTGGGACTTTATTGTGTGTGGTGGTTCTCGCACGCAGGCCGCTTGCCTTCTGTCCTTGGGGAGGAGGCAGGAGTGGGCAGGGGACCTGTGCTTGATTGTTTTTCTTGAGGAAAACCTTGACTTACAGCCTCCCTTCTGGATTCTGTGATTTTTATCTGCTTAGTGATGCAAACACCATGATGAATATTCCAGACTGTTGTTGGAAAGAGGAGATAAGAGCCCGTCAGAGCCTCCTCTCTAGTGAACTGTTTTGTGCAAGTCCTGAAGTCTGAAAAATAGAGATTATTGGAATGAGTTACGTTCTCGGTGTGCGTTGCGTTGCCCAGAGGCTGTGCAACTCTGAGGTGTACTTAATGTTTTCTTCCGGATTTTGCTCTTCTCAGGACTGACTCAAATCCCCCAGGTACAAAAGACAGAAATTTCCTTTACTGCCTCCGATCCCAAAAGTTTTGAGCCGTATGTGAAGAATCTGGAGAAGTTCTTAAGTGACTACAGCGCTGAGCAGCAAACTGAAAGCATAGTGTTTCAGGACTGCGGGGGTAAGTCTCGATTGCTGCCTGCAGCTGAGGGCTCTGGCCAGTGCCTCTGCGTCAGGTGCGTCAGAAGCTGAGGGACAGCGGTGGTGGCCTCAGCTTTTAGCCGCTCCTTTCATTGTAACCAACGGCATGTTGGTAAACTGGCCGGCTCTGGTGTCACTCGTACGGCTGCTCATTAAATGATGAGTTTGGACAGACTAGACTTGGCCAGGGATGCACCTAGAAGCTTATTGTAGAGGTTCTGTGGCGGGGAATGCCCAGATTTCACTTGGGGAAAGTTGCAGCTGCCTCTCAAAATCATGTGGCGCTGATCTTACCCTCTCTGAAAGCCACAGTGGTTTTACTGCTGACTTTGCTAAAGCCAGCGTCGGCCCTCTTGGTGCAATGCAGCACAACATCTGGGAGGTAGTAACCTTTAATAGATTATATGTAGTAATGCGGAATATGATTATCATCTCATCATATGTGCGTGTGAAATCTGAAGGGAACCCGCTTGTAAAAGCTGCCAAAAAAAATACCTGAGCCAGTGGATTACAACTGCGGTGGTTCTCTTGTAGTCTGGAAGAATCCTCAGTTAAGAAAAACAAATCGAAAAACCCGCAAACTTGCTGGTCTGGGACCAGCCCACACGTGGGGGGTGGCTGGGTGCAGGACTGTGGTGTCAGCTTCAAGAAGGTGGTGTCGCTTACCTGTTTGGATGAGGGGGAAATCCAGACTACACAGCCAAGCATAAGTGTTGCTGTTCCTGACAAGCAAAAGGTCCCGTTGCATACGGTTGTCTCTTCATTTCCCTACCTTGGCAGAAATACCTACCGATTATAAAGACAGAGGACCATATAATGATGCCCAGGGCCAGAAGAAAGTCTGCAAATTCAGACGTGAATGGCTGGAAAACTGTTCTGGAATAAATGATCCAACCTTTGGATACAGAGATGGCAAACCATGCATCCTCGTCAAGCTCAACAGAATTATCGGCTTCAAACCTAAGGCAAGTATCTCTCTCTTCCCTTTCTAGCAGTGGCTACTGTCACGGAGGAGGAGTTGGCTGCAGATTTGTTGGGCCTGCTTTTCTGTCTCTGGAGAGAGATCAGTATTAAACCCCTTCTGCAGAGGAGAAATTGAGAGATGATTTGCGTAACTGGCTTTAAAAATACTTTTCATTAAAAAAGCAATGAAAACGGCGCACTGCAAGTTGGTAACAAGCAGCAATGAACCGCAGTGTGCAAACTCCTGGTTATTTATCTGGTAACTTCTGAGCCTGCTGACTGAATTGCTCTAACATTTAAAGTTCTTTGTGCTTCCATGGACCACCCCGGACCAACTCTATCTGTAGTAAGATCTGATCCACTCCATTCTTTCCTCAGGCAGCACAGAGCTGCTTGCCTTGCAAAACCCACTTAATTAAATGAAGTAGTGCTAATATTCACTATCAGACTGATACGTAGGCTATAGAGTGGAAACTACATCTGAGGGTCAGGCACAGCTCTTACTGCAAGAAAGGCGAGGAGATCTTTAGGTTATTTAATGCAGTTTCCCAGATGCCGTAGGGTGTTTCTGCACCCGCTTGCTGTGTGCTGCACCTGAAGGCATGTTTGCAGTGAAGCTGCAGGATGTTAATCTGCACAGGAACGGCTCTTACTGCTACTGTTTTTGCCCCCAACACATCTAAATGCTAAAAAATTCAGTTTCAGAGTATGTGTTATTGAATAAGGTGGTGTGCAAAACCTGCCACTCCATCTTCGGGATGGAAAATGGTGCAAGTGGTGTGCTAAGCCGCCTTCACCACCATCCGCCAGTGCAATCGAGGATGGGGAATGGTGCTGTCTGGCTAATGTATTTTGAGGAACATTTTTCTTCGGAGGGAGCCTGCCCTGTGCTAAAAGAAATGGGTTGAATTTTGGCTCATCTGATCCAGGGTGGAAACGGTGGGTGCGTTTAGGAGGAAGGTGCTGTGCTTGGTCTGTGGTGGCTGTGGAATGACACAAGACGGGCACGTTTGATGGCTGAAAAGGAGAAGAAGTGTGTTTGGTGTGTTCCTCTCTTGTTTGCCACAGAGCTCTGAGGAGCTCCTGGCTGCTTTAGACAGGTCAAGGAATGCCTTTACCTGTTTCATTCAGAAATGATGTGTGTATCCAAGGCAATATTTGTTTTCCTCGTTCCACGCTCCAGCAGAGACCCTGTAGCTCTTGTGTTGGGCGAGGTGTGTGTAAAGCACATCGGAGACCCACAAGGTTGTGAAGCAAAACTACTGCAGTTGCTAAAAGACACCAAAGACCAACATCAGAGTTGGCGCTCCCGCCTGTCCCTGGCATCCTCAGACCCTTTGTCCTTCCCTGTAGGTGGTGTCAAAGTTCAGCAACGTCAGGGTGTGACTGCCACTCTTTGTTCTTCCTGGTGCGTTTCCAGCCCTGGCAAATCTGCCAGCAGCGCGTCTCTTCCTGCCACTGCCTGGGCTTTTGCCCACCGACGGGCCTTGCTGGCCAGCGCTCTGCCGCGGAACGCTTTCCCCGGTGGCACCACGGAATTAAAAATAGCCCAATCTGCTTGCCTCGGTGTCCGCGGCAGTACAGCTGTAAGAACAGCTGGCAGCTCTCTCCGCTCGGGTCAAGCTCCCTGGCTTCTAGTTGCCTCACGCGGCGTGTCTGTCCCAAGAACCACCACCAAGCGCTGTTGCCTCTGAAAAAATGAGTTCAGAGGGATTCCGGGTAACGGCACCTGTTTGGTGCCACTGAGCTTTGCCACTGCCAAGGTGCTGCCGTCTGCAGAGACTTGTCCGGTCTGTAACGTTCCCTTGTTTTGGATTTCTTCTAGGCTCCGGTAAATGAGAGCCTCCCTCCAGAGGTTATGGCAAAATACAACCCGTATCTCATCCCTGTCCACTGCACTGCCAAGGTAAGCTGGAATACAGTCGAGCAGTCTCGGGAAGCTGGAGGAAGGGGAAAGATGACCTCAGTCTTTGTCCAAGTGTAGTGCCTCCTCTCTGCCTTTCCGCAGATAGCTGGGCTGGTTCTTACTTGGGATATCTCCTCCTTCAGAACCGGAGTTCCTCAAAACTCCCATTGGTGACAAATGACAGTTATCGCTGCCCTCACAGGGGGAGGGATAAAAGCAGGGCCGGATAGCAAGGGGTATCCTCAAAAGCAGATGTTTTGCTTCCATGTTCTGTTCTGGAGCTCTTATCTCAGGGATGGCTGAAAAGAGGGACTCTGGGGAAAGCGGTGTTTTGCTTGGCGTTGTAAAGCAGCTGAGAAACAGCAAACTTTTAGCCAAAAATAGTGCACTGGTACGACAGGAAGCTGTGGTGGATTCCGAATGTGTAAAGAAGTGGCTGAAATTTTAAACAAAAAGCCCCTTTCCTGGCTGATGCACGCTGGGAGGTGCTCGCTGTGTAGCTGCGGGGCAGACAGCGCTGACGTGTCCCTTCCACCCTGGGGACCGTCCTCGTGCTGCCAAGGCGAGGATGAGGGACGCACCGCAGACAGGTGGCCGTCTTGGTGACAGACGGGTGCTGCTAGGGAAAAGGGCTGCGAAAGGCAGAGTTTGGGTGATCGTCATCGTTTATTCTTCCTTTTCCTGCCTCCCTAGCGAGAGGAGGATGCAGACAAAATAGGCACGGTGGAGTACTATGGGATGGGCGGCTACCCTGGCTTTGGCCTGCAGTACTACCCCTACTACGGCAAGCTCCTGCAGCCGCGGTACCTGCAGCCGCTGGTGGCCGTGCAGTTCACCAACCTGACCTACGACATGGAGGTGCGCGTGGAATGCAGGGCCTACGGGCAGAACATCCTGTACAGCGACAAAGACCGCTTCCAGGGACGCTTTGATATTAAATTTGACATAAAAAGCAGCTGATTGTAAGCACAACTCTCTCTTCCCCTCTCCCCCTGCCCCCTCCTCCTAGCCATTTAAAAAGGTTAAAAAAAAAAAAAAAAGAACAAAAAAGAAAACCTACTAGTCTTGAACAAACTGTCATACGTATGGGACCTACACGTAATCTATATGCTTTACACTAGCTTTCTGCATTTACTAGGTTAGAATGTAAACAAAGTGTAGCAATAGCGACAAATATTTATTCTACTGTAAATGACAAAAGAAGACAAAATTGAGCCTTGGGACATGCCCATTTTTACTGTAAATTATGATTCCATAACTGACTTGTAGTAAGCAGTGTTTCTGGCCCCTAAGTATTGCTGCCTTGTGTATTTTATTTAGTGTACAGTACTATAGGTGCATACTCTGGTCATTTTTCAAGCCATGTATTGTATCTGTTTTCTACTTCTTGTGAGCAAAGACTTTTGCTGTCCAAGGTGTAAATACTCAATGGGACTAGAACTGGCATGATACTTCTCATTATTTTGTTCCTTTTCAAAGAAAGGCCCACCTGTGAGACTATATTTAACAGCACTCCATATGGCTTCTGACTTTTCTGTGGTGTTAGGGTATTTTATTTGGAGGGGTGGCAGGGGAAACTAACTTAAGTGAAGTTAAAGAGAATAGATGATTGTGTACTGTGCTTTGTAGCGAATGCTGTCTCTCTCTCTCTCCACCTTCTCCCTCATCCTCCAGTATGTTGTGTGAGAGACTGGGTCAGGCTATCACTCTCCTTGGTGATAGGCATAACTCTTTGCTTTGTATATTTTCTTTTCTTTTTTTTTTTTTTTTTCCTGCTGGAGGCATCGCACACTGTGGTGCTAATGTCTTTATTGAATGTTTTAACCATTTTCATGGTGGAAGAATTTTATATTTATGCAGTTGTACAATTTTATTTTTTCTGCAAGAAAGTGTAATGTATGAAATAAACCAAAGTCACATGTTTGAAAATAAATCTTTATTTTAAACTTTATAAAAGCAATGCAGTACCCCATAGAATGGTGTTAAATGTTGTCTAAAGTGCAAAACTCTATGTTCTAACATGTAATAATAGCCAGGAGTACAGTGCTATTGTTGATCTTGTATTTCAGTCAGGTTGAAACATTGGACAAATAAATGAATGAACACTCTGTTCTGTGTGCGCATCTTTTGCGTCAGGTGAGGATGGAGGCTGTCAGTTGTCCAGAATCTTGAAGAAGTACTGCACCTATTTCAAACAGAAAATACATTTGTGTCATTCCCAGAAGGTCTGAGCTGAAGGTAGCTGAAACACACAGCTGCTCCCCCACCCGTGAGCAAATGTGTTACACACCAGTTTTCCAGTAGCATCCTTTGGTGTTACTTATTTTTCCCTCTCCCTGAGCTGAGCCCTGGCTGCATTAGAAGCCGCTGTGGCACACGTGCCCTTCATCACACCTCAGAAATCCCAGAAGTCTTCAATATATTCACCATTACTGCACCTTTTCCACCTCCGGAGGCACGGGCCACGCATTCTAGCAGCAACTAGAGGTAAAAATTCTTTAGCCTTAGTGCAGGTTGAAGCACCCTGCAGGGGTGGTGTGTGCTGCAGGTCCAGGGGAGGGGGCGGTGCACACGGGAGTCACACGCAAAAGAAACGGAGTTTGAGGGCAGCAACTTGTGGTGTGTCGCTGCTGGGCCAGCAGCTCGTCCCTGCCAACAGGCGATGCCTGGCAGGGCCGCTCGGACGTGACAACAGTGGCAGCTGGATTCCTGCAGGAGTCGAGATCGCTTTATGCTGCCTGACGTAGATAACCAGGGAGAAGTTCTCTATGTAAAGTGACAAAACGTGACTGTCCTGCAGCAAGCTGCTCAATCAAGTCTTCCTAATGGGAACCAGGATACTGGAAAAGCAAGCTGCTAAACTTTTTGCCATCTGCTAGAAGGAAAAACGATAGTTATGCTACGCTTTGGTGGCTAGCGTACACCTTTGTCTGCTTCATGCTATGTCCAAGGAGCAGGAGCTAGTGGAAAGCTCACCTTCAACAGTTTCATTTGTGCTGTACCTTCATAGCGGGGCAAAGATTTAACGAAGACGCTGCGATTAAAATGCTAAAATACTGCTTGAAGGAAGCTCCACCTGCGCTAGAGCTGCGGGTAAGCTGAGCCATTTTGGCTGCCAGCAATTGGTGGGTGTACTGCTGCCACCATTTGGGGGAGGGTGCCGTGGCTCAAGGTTTGGTGGGATTGACTGCCCCTACAATTCACTTTAGGTGCACAGCCTGTGACTGTTAAAAAAAAAAACACAACAAAACAAGACCCAACAGCCCCCAAACTGCTTTATTTATGCACAGTTAGATAATTTATCTCCTTTTAATTTACTATAGGAGTGCAAAGTCCAAGCATGAACTGGTAATAAAGATAATGGCTTATTCCAGGGATTGGGACAAACACTGTCAAAAGCTTATGGTGCCTGTGTTGGCTTCAGTGAGCAGCTGTCAAAAGGAGCTCCTATCACATACTCGGTAATAGCACATAAAATAAAGCAAAAGCAAAACCAAACCTTCTCTCGCCCCAACCCCCAATCACTTTCTAGTACCAAATCAGTGAAAGCAGGGTGGTCCGCTCTGATCACTAATTAACTAGGCAGTAATGCAGTAGCTACCCCCAGCCACACCCCCTGCGGCCACCCACTGAACTGACCCAACTCATCACAGGCCTCATGACAGCTCTGCTACTGCAGGGCTGCGCACCACCCCCCCCTCAAAAAATCCCCCACACCCGACCTGGCCAGGCGCTTCCTCCCCCATTAGAAATGCTGCTGTAAGATGTCAGACCGAGTAGAGATACAGAATTAAATGGCTGCAGGATGCTAAAAAATACTGAAAACACACCAAACCAAAAAAAAAACCCAAAACCCCAAACCAAAAAACCAAACCCACCCTCCCCAACCCCTTCCCCCGGCACAAGGCAAGCTGGTGCAGCCTTTTGGTACACAGCAGCTTTGATACTAAACGGCCATTGACAAAATGCTGCGGACACAGCCTTGCTGTCCTAAGCAGCTGGTGAAAAGACCTGGGGTGAGGGGGTGGAGGGTGGGGGGACGCCAGGCGGGTCAAGGTGTGACATCTCATCAATCCAATTTAAAATTTGCTTGCAAGATTTTTATTTATTTTTTTTTTTAAATCTGTGCTGTATTGCCTATGTAAAATCTGTTCTCAGGAAGGTATGTATCAGCTTTCCTTACTGCCTAATACCTAATAGGACACTACATTACAAACTGCCAGTTTGAATATGTTGGTCTTTGTGCCAGATTGGCTTAACACAGTCAAGTATAATTGCAGCCATGAAAGTGAAGTTTTCCTCCCTTCTTGTTGATATAGGACACTTCAACTTCAGGGTTTGAGACACATGCAAAAATATGAATAAACTAAAATAGCAGAGAGAGAGACACACACACACACACAGACACATATTTAAGGACAAGAACTTTTGGCTGTGTCTGCATGAACACTTGCACTAACAGCTACCAGCTTTACAGCTCCGAGGGCTGGCACTTCTGGGCTTCTCTTCCCAGTTTGGTCGAGGACGGCTGGCCGGCACGGGCCAGGCAGGACCCTCAGTGCGTGCGGGGAGCTGTGCCGAGAGCTAAGAAAAAAGCCCAGGGCGGCGCGGTCTGCTGCTCTGTGGGTAACAGCTCCGGGTGCAGCCCCAGCCCGGGGCACTGGTCCACCTGCTGCCACCGCAGCCCCCGTTCCCCCGAGCTGGGGCAGGTTGGGCAGCGCCGCCTTGACTCCCACCGCTGCCCGGGCTGCCTCGGACAGAGCTGCCATCCTCCCCGTGGGGTGGGTGATGATCCACCCCTGCAGCACCCACTGACACCGGGGAATGCTGTCCTTGCCCAACTCCCACTCACTTGCTATTAGCAACAAAAGGCATTGGGGCTATTTTAGTCCTTAAAAGCCCTGGATTTTGTGCAACCAATTTTCCTAGGCCAGGCTGAACAACTTCAGCTTGCTCACAACCTACGGAAAACATCTTCCTCCTCAATTAGCTTTTACTGGATTGCTAAAGATTCACACAGACTGTACTGGCAAGGCTTGGACATCAGAACGAGCACACTATGTATTGTATAACGTGCTAAACTAGGTGCCGGTATGTTCTCTTCTTATATAATTATCCTTATGTGGGTCAGCTGACACCTAGCTCCCAGTAAAACCAGTTAAGAGCTGGCATGCCTTTGGTCCACACAAATGATCCCTCTCTCCAGGAGCTTCAACCTCAGGAGCACAGCAGTGCTCCACAAGAAACACGGGCCATTCCGTTACCCCACGCTCATTACAAGACCGCAGAAGAACCAAGACCAAGGATTTCAGCAGTACCAAGAGATTTGGGGTGCCTCCATCTTATGAGAACCCGGCTAGAGACAGCTTGAAGAAACCCATTCTAAAATCACCAGGTCCTTTTCCAAGGGGATCCAGGACTTGGAGGCACTCACCCTGAGCATCCAGATGGGTGTCAGGTACTTCAAAGCACTCTGTATTTTAGGAAATACATTTACTCTCTTTCCCAGGGTCAGAGTATAGTATAAACCACAGAACAGGCAGCTGTGCCTGTACAAAACCTCTGAACGAGCCTCACATTTGACCTAGGGCAAGGTCAGCATCTCTGAGCCAAGCACACCTCTGGTCTCTTTACAGGACCCAACGGCAGCAGATGACAAACCCAGAGCAGGAACTGATCTGAAACTGACCAAACGCATTTCACAGATGCCACCCAAATGCCCTTCAAATGATAATAACATTCAGGTGTGCTCATGCCTTCCCAGGGATGAAACAGGATTAAATTTAATATCAGTACTTTCCTTTCAGATCCCAGGAACCACCTACCTGCTTTCTAGCACGCACCTATGCCTCCTCCAGCTCCTGTTCAGGGACAAATAACAATAATGCTCAGGAAGTAATAACGGGTGAATAACTGTGACCTTCTGGCTCTGACCCTATAAACTGCTTTGCTGAGGAGGAGCTGAGAGCTGCTTCAGTTCCATGAAGTTTTGCTTCAGTCACACACTCTCTACAAAAGTCATATGAATGAAGTCGGCCGCTCCCTCTGGGCTCTTCCACAGGTAACTGTGGAAGTTTCAGGAGTTAATACAGCAGGCAATAACAAAATCCACTCTAATGCCCTGGCTGACCACAAACAATTATCATCTGAACAGTGTGTGCCCTAAAAGCATGGAGAGGCCAGGCAAAAAAAAAAAAAAAAAAAAAAAGAGGAAGCAAATGGAGTGAGGCAGCCAGTCTTCCAAGGGAGAGCAAAAGATCTTGGTAATAATGCAGGACCCAGCGCGGGCACAAAGTGTCCTGAAGATTTCAAGTGTAAGAATTACAGACACTTACAATTTAATTCTCCTTCTGCCTAGAAAACAAAGCAAAAAACGGTGCTGATGAGAGGTGCGCCAGCTGAGCAGCTCTGGAGCTTTGTCTATGTAAGGCCAGACCAAGGTACACCTTGAACAGTACCAGCATATGATACCGGCAGCATTCCTTACATCTCGCCTCAAAGAAAACCTCGGCACTGAAAGGGTACCTCAGCATTCATGGTCCGTTCCCCTTGTTCCCTTGGGCTGGCAGTTTTTGATAAGAGACCCTGTTCATATCCTTCATGGCAGAAGCAAGGGGACTGACAGGAAGACATACTAGTAGAAGATATGCTGAGATCAGAGATTGACTTCTCATCCATCACCAGAAAGATGACAGCAATTTCAGTCTGTCCTCAGCTATGCCGAATCAAAACTGGCAGCCAGGAGACGGAAGGCTTTTTCATCCCTGTATTCATTTAGAGCTTGTCAGTCATCTCAGTGCCTTTCATGCAGCTGGACAGATACTCACCAGTACCCTCTCCCCAAAACCACCACAAAACTGTGTCTCCTTGGTTCAGTGTAGTTATCGAGGCACATGACCCAGACAGGTTTTGCTGACCTAAAGTTTCAGTATGAGTACACTCTCCCTAAATGCTCTTGTGGTTTTTTTACGGATTATCTCAGTTTGAGGTTACCAGTAGGAAACAAAAAATTTCTCTTTGCCCATTAATGTTGGTTTGTACATCATTAACCTGTCATCTCTGTTAGCAAGTGTACTTGCTAACACCTAAAAATGCATTTCAGCTACAGTTCACTCAGCTGACTCACAAGACTAAATCATTAGATTAACACACCAAAAACCCATAGATTCATACCATCCTTCCAGCCACAAGCAGTCCAGAAATAAAAATGGTTGTCAAAGAAGAGGGTCTACCTGCTCACTGTATTATTTGTTCTAAAAATAAAGAATTATTTTCCTGTATGAACCTGAAGAGGCTTTAGTCCCAGGGAGTTTGTTAAAAAAAAAAAGGAAAGTTAGTCCTTCCTGCCTCTCTCTGAAGCATCACGCACTGAAAGAAATAAAGCCAGTCAGGCTGCCCAAGGCAGAACAATTTGTACACATGCACTTCAACTGTCCAAGTTAATTTTCTAAGTACAGCTGGGACAAAAACCCCTATGTGCTAAAAAACAACATTTTCCAATGGAAGCTTTTATTAAAGAAACACTACAGGATAACACAGAGCATATTCGGCTTTTATGCTATGTGCTGTTAACACAGCAACCTCAAACACTGCGTACGGTTATGATCAACTCTGAAAATACAGCAAAAGAGAAGGGCAATGGAAGCTATTTGGAAGTTGTACCATAAAATAAAAGATTAGAGAAATCTGAATTCCAAACTGGATGTAAATGAAAGGACAAGACAATAATTTGTTACATCACAATCAAAATGCCAAGAAAGTGAGTTTTATGCTATTTACTCTTTAACACTACAAGAAAAATGTGAAACAAAAAACTTACTTAAAATAACAGTGTTCTTTTTACATTCTATATAACTACTGTGCTGACTCAGACCATTGACTCCTGAAGTACAGATTTGTACTTGTAGATTTAATAAAAAAGCTACAGGTTCACTGAACCTCCTCAGTCCACGGTGTATGCCAGTATGACAGAACACACTAGCCAGGACTCTCCCCCTGGCCAGGACTACTCCTCTTTTAGCAAGATCTTTGGTCACCATCAGAAGAGATCACTGGCCTGGTAAAGGCACTGGAACGAAACAGAGTGAAAGGTCCTGGCTCCCATCTCACATGAAGAACTACAACATGACAGAGAGTAGTGCTTTCACAAGGATCCCAAGCAGCTCACTGATCACCGCCTCTGCACTTCACACTTACCTTGAGGGACACTTGCCTGCCTCAAAGTCAGCAGCTTTTGTACGATGCCCTTGAAACAATCATCTTGGGTATAGAGAAGATGCTAGGTGCACGACCACAGATGTCAGTGCAAGCTGCAAACATGTCCTGAACACTGGATAAAAACACTGAAAAGGGCCCTTGCTGCTAGTACCTGAAATATCTTAAGTAAAGCCTGGTTTGGATGTGTTCATACAGGCCACAGGCATTATGGGGGCTCCTTGCCAATGCTGAGCTAAGGCTCTCCAGCCTACTCAGAGAGCACTGAAAGTCATGGTCCTCATGAGCTACCAGATTATGGCCAACAGAGGAGGAAATGATCACAAAAAGAAAACAGGAACATGTTTCCACCCACATCACAGTCTCAAGCTAGGACGGAAACTAAAAGCAAATAAACTAAGTAGAAGGCAGACAGCATTTAAACCTCTTCCTGAGCAACCAAGACGTTCTGCAGGGTAGTATTTGGCCAGGGGACCCAACAGGCTGCACCTGACAGCAGAGCAAAACTTATGACAGGTAAGACAATAACAAAATATCCCAGAAAAAACCAGCCAAACAAAAGCATCACCCAGTCCACAAGTAGCGGCCTTGCATGCACCATGACAAGCCCCTCTGTAGGCTGTGGCTCCCTATGCTGATGGGAAACAACCCACCAAACTAACGGCATAAATTCCCCCAGTGCTCACAGTACCTTCTGACCAATGTCACTGAATCTAGAAAGCTCCATTCCCCTGTGCAACAGGGTGGTATTAAGAGGCCAAGAGCTTGTTTCAAGTCTCAGCAGCCCTTTGTGATTTCAACACTCCTGCTGCGTGCTAAACCAGGTACCATCATGACAAGACTAGACTCTTGACACCTGAGTGACCAAGTTCCTATTCAGTAGCTGACTGAGTAAAGTAGCTACCAGAGAAAGCCCACAGTTCCTGGTTTGTGGCTGGATAGTCTCGGCACTGTGTCTCGTCCCAGCAGAAGAGCAGTGTCTACAACTGACACCAACACGGAAGGAAACTTGCCTACTCGGCAACTCTAGCCACTTAAGAGAATTGCCTCTTACTCAGAGACTTGCCTACATATCTCAGTATTTCTCAGATATACTTGTGGATGTATCATTCCTACCTATATGCCAATGCACTTAGGGTCGAAGAGGGAGAACCCAGCTTTTACCAAAACCAGAGGAGTCTTCATGATTTGGAGGAGCCCTAGACTATAGCCAACACCCTTTTCAGGTGACCACTGCCATCTTGTTCTGTGTTTGTACAGCTGCTAGCACAAGATCATCACAGCCAGCTTCTAAGCCCTCAGTATTACCACAACACAAAACCAATACTGATACGGCACTACACTTTGAATAATTAGTTATTATTACTTATGAAAGAAGAAGTGGTTTCTAGAGTTTGATAAACTCTTAACTCAAGATATCCCATGATGTTAGTACCTATGAGAGACAGGAAATCTTGTTCAGACTTCTACTCATACCAACATATTTGGCTTTGGGATTTTTTCCTACTACATTCCACATACATTTCAACACACTTATGCAGATAGATGACTTAAATTCTTCTTTTAATTACTGCTAGTTTATAGTACTGCTAGTTAGTCAGGGAGATTGCACTGCTGAGGGAAGGGGCAAACCCTACACGGAAAGTATCGACATATCTAATCATTTACCTATTTGATTTCTGAGAGAGAGGAGGGAGGGGCAACTGGCTGAGGTCAATAATAGGAATCCACATAAAAATACATTTGCATCACACAGCAGTGTGTGCTACAGGAAAACAGTGCTTCGCTTACCCCAGAAAAAGTGCAGGAGCCCCTGCTCAAGGAATGAAAGGAGATTCTGGGTTTCTACGTATCTGTGCCCTTAACTGCTTTTGCTATATAAGCTATTGGCCCGGGCTTTTTTGCCTTCTTTGCTGTAGTCTGCCCACTACGCAGCTCAGATGCAGCTAAATTGTTGCCATGCTTCACAGCATGGTAAAAGAAAGAGAACCTGGGCTTTTTGATTCGAAATGAGAACATGCCAAGGTAAAGAAAGAAGGCAGCAGCCTCAAAGACACAAACTGGGCCTCAGGTGAGTTATCAAGAAGTGTCACGCCTTTCCTCTGCCTTGACCTCCCCTCCACAAAATTACCTTGCTCAGCGCAACACGAACACGTGCCAAAAGCCAAGCCCTGTTTATCACGTAGGTTACCTTTGGGATCAGGTGAAACTTAAAGAGCTTTGGGACCTGCTTAGTTCACACTCGTTAACTTCTCTCTGGCACTTATAAACCTCAGACTTGGCAGAACAAGGGGCAATTGGATCTCAGATCTTACCCAGAAGTGGAAGCACAAGAGCTGAACTATTTCACAACTCTGTTTAAGCAAGTTTCTAGTTTAGTTTGTCTGTCTGGCCCACAAACATAATAATTATACAACCTATGTGCAAAATTAGGCTGCAAGTGACCTAATAATACCATTTTTATTTTTTTTTTTTTAAAAAAGAGAAACCACCAACATGTGTTCAAAATCCATCCATCCTCTATTATTTTAATTTCTCTTCAGATAGGTCTAGGCAAAAAGATTACTTAATTCTCTGTACAGGTATACATACAGCACCAGGAAACATTTTGAGACAGAATTCCAGTGCTGACTAACATCCTCTGATATGCAAAACCACCACCAAATAACACGAAGTTTTCCTGAACTCCATATTCTTTCCAACACGTTCCCACAAATGTTGGATAAAAAGTCTCAGAAAGTTAAAATGTAGAAGCACTTGAATCATAATAGCCGTTATCTGACATGTCTTTCAAAAATTATTTTGTACCAGGAGAGACTGAAATTTCCAACTGACAGGCAAAAATAGCTACTGCTTTGATGAAAACTTGCAAAAAACCCCACCAAAAACTAATCTCACCCAAACCCTCCAATTTTTTATTTCTTTTCACTGGAGATGATTAAAAGCATCTTACCCTGGATTATGCAGCTCAGTATGAGCCCCTAATAAAAGACTTCAGTGCAAAATTGCCGTATGATTGAGTGAAACAATGGCTTCTTTATTAATATTTTAAAGACTTCTGAGGGAAATGCTGTACAGCTCAAATGCCCTCAGTGAAAGGTTCATTGCCATGCTATGCACTTCTGCTGTGTAATGTTTTACAGGCTGCGCTGCCCTGTGAATGGGGAGAGTTAGTTCTCAGCTGGTAGAGGCAGCTTGCATAATACCAGACAAGTTAATCGGTAACAAGCAATGCAGGAGACCTTTGTTCTGAGTGTGACATACACAAATTCCACACTAAGCACATTGACGCTTCCGAGAGTTACTCATTGACATGTTTTATTAAATTGCTTGGACTATAACTCCGTGCACCAGAAAGATTAGTCGAACAGAGCCGCATCCCTCTGATGCCCTCCATCCTAAATTATTGCACTATAACCTCAACCCACGGATCAGCTCACTGCTGGTACAAAGGCATTTCCAGGGTGGATGAGAGCAAGCACCTTGCAGCACGCCCACGTGTCGAGACAATGGCAAGCGGGTGGACAGGGAAGCAGCAAACAGAAAAACACGAGCTGGCAGCCAGCAGAGCGCTTCTGTAACAGGACTCTGTTCTTACACAAATGGTTACGGGAAGCATTTGTCGTGTTCCCCTGCTTCAAGGCGAGCACTCCCCTGGCCACTCCGAACAGCTTGCTAAAACGCTGCCCTCCCTCCAGCCGCCCTAAATAAAGGCAAAGGGAAAGGAGGCATAAAGCACGCTTCTCCTGGCACTATCTGCAATGCCAGGCCAAGGACAGCTGGCTTCTAGCAGGTGGAAGACATGCTGCAGCAAAAGCCCGGGAGCAGCACAGCTCTTAACACTCGTCAGAGCGTTTAGTTACAATCTGAGGAAAACGATGCCGGTTTTAATTGCTCGCAGCACTTGTCCAGGCAAAACACATCTGCTGAACTGGCCCGTCCTGTCACTGCTTATCGTACAACATCATGTCCCATCTCCCCAAGGCTGGATCCAGCCAGCTGAACTTCCAGTGCCAGAACTTGTGCAAGTCTCTGTCCGTCAGACCGCCGTAGCTCATCTGTACAGCTCGATGATATTACTTGTTTGCTCAAATGCCTTATAAACAGTAAGCCAGTCTCACTGGTGTGAGGTTGAGCAAGGGAAAGAAGGGCTTCCAGCAGTACGTTGCACAGCCTGTCGGTCCCCAGACTTACTCTTGAACACTGCACAGCTGAAATTCAAAGATGTGACAGGAAAAAAAAAAACCCAACCATCATGACAGCTCTCCCAGAAAACAAACAAAACCCACTCTTCTTTGATAACAGCAAAATCATCCCCCTTCAATAGGTTATTTTCATGTCTGTGGATCCCACAAATAGCTCTGAGGCAAGAGGGAAGGCCAGCAAATGATACCTGAGGAGGTCCTTGCTACTGCCTGGCTGGAAAGTTGCCTGCAACACTGAAAACTGGCACATTTCCCTCCTCAGTCCCAATGCCCAAGGTGGAGCCTGATGGCACCCAACAGACATGCGGAGGCACGCACGCAGCACCCTGAGGAGTCAGTGGAAAGAGTGTCCATGGGGACACAACACTGAGACAGCAGTTGGCACATCCTCCACTCCAATGAAAACTGGCTGAAAAGCCCACCCCCTCTCCACAGTTTCACGCACAGCCTACCAGACACGCAAAGCATGTGCGTGTAAGCATGTAAGCATGTACATGTAAGCATGTACATGTAAGCATGCTCCCACAGAATTGCCGTGTTACCGTCCACCAGAATAATTAATCACCTAATAACAGCATCTTCCTTGGCAACAGGGAGAAGGTTATTTCACCCAGAACTAAAATTTTGCCCATCCCACAGCAAACCCTTTTTCATGCAGGTCTTACTGAGGGCAGCATCCTCTTTCTCTGTGTGTGTGCTCACACACACACATATACATGTATGACTATTAAGCATTTTTTAATTATGCAAAGAAACCCCATGAGGCTGCCTGATTGCCCAAACACCATGGCATAGGAACGTAAAGCTAATGAGGATGGCTCGGACACAGCAGGCTGCACCTCAATGGAGGGACCTTTTAGGCTACCCCCAATGTGTGCAGTCTACCATCCCTGGAGTGTTTTGCTGCAGTACAAATGCCCTTATTGAATTGCTCAAAAAATCTCACCAAAACAACCTTGAACTGCACAATATAAGCAACAATTTACAGGCAGAGTGTGCCAAAACCCAGAAATACTGGTTTTGTTATAACTGCAGGTCTAGACTACCAGTTTTTTTAATGATTGCAGATTACCTGGATTCCTGCATAATCTGAAAGGTACTCAGCCACTTGAGACCCAGAGAACTGAGGTGTGTGTACAGCACCACCTCCTGTGGAAAGGTTTACTCACTGTACTTCCTGTGACGTGAATAAGGCCTTCACTGACTGATTTTTAATTTGCCTGCGTTTCTTTAAGGAGGCACATAAACTGTGAAGTCTGGTAGCCTCAACACCTTGTATCAAGTACTTCAACTAAAAGTAGTCCAGGAATGACTAATTTCAAGGAAACTTGTTTTATCTAGAGAATGGTGATTCATCAAATCCAATGGTTTGCAAGATTCTGTTTCAACAAGATACTTAACGGAAACGTTCCTCAGGTCAAAGACAGTGAGTTGAGAAACAGAATCATCTTTCACCACGTGTACACGAAAAACACAAATGCAAAACTGTCTCTAGTCTGTTAAATAGAGCACGCACTTGGCATATGCTCTACCTGACACAGAAACAATGTGAATGCAGGTGAGTGCTGTAATTGTTTGCTTTATATAGAGAGTATATAGTAACATATATATAGTAAATTTTATATATATTAAACTTATATAACATTTTTATATATACTAACTTTATATAAAGAGTACCTGCGTTATATAAAATAGAAAAAAAGCTGATGAGAGGTAGAGCAGTACCTGCTTTGGATGTGGGGAACAAATGCAAACCCTTGCTCTGAATGAATGTCCTAATCGTCATTTGATCAGAAAAATCAAGAAACTGCTGGTTTAGCCTTCACTCACAAAACCCCATCATCTCATAAAAACTCCTTAACTATCAGACTCCTTTCTTTACTTCCTCCTTTCTTTCCTCTACCCTTTAAAAAGGGGAACTGATGACAAGGCTGAGAATACAGACTGTTCTGAGCTATTCATGTCTATCCATATTCACTTGTGAAAATACCTTTTGTACTGATACAAGGACACACAAGTCTATGAAGTGACTAAATAAGTGCCTGACCCAGTAAGCCAAAGAGTTCATCCAGGAGGCTTCAGAGAAATATTCACCCTCCTCCTGTATCACTAAACTAGGAATAAAAGAAGCAGTTACAGCTTTACAACTGCAAATACACTGATTTTTCCATTATGATCAATTGTATTTTAGGCTCAACTCTATCTCCCCTCCTCTCTTGAGCCAAAGTGAATTATTCATTAATTCTGGTGTGCTTTAGTTGCTGCCTAAAATATGAAGTAGTTTGTAGAACAGAGACAGCAGTTAAGGGTCAAACTGGTGGGAGCAAGTGCTGGTATTTGCTTTTGGGGTTTGCTTGTTTCGTTGGGTTTTGGGAGGCTTTTGAGATTAAAAGTGAACTTTCCTTTTACCAGGTCTGTGGAAAAGAGGTTTAACAAAAAAACACTGAAAAACCACTATATTACATTAATTAAAATAGTGTTCTAAAACTAGGTGCACAAGCTGACCCTTAATCAGTTAATCAGTCCTTGGTGTTCCCAAGACAGCATTTTTCTCTCTCCTTTCCCCAACTACTCCTTGCTCATGACTGCTGGCAGACTTGCCCTTCCTAGTGACTGTCAACTAAGCATGAACCACCAAAGTCACCTAGAGTTTGGCTATTAACTTCAGCAAGCATTTATCTAGCCCTCAATTACCTATCTCATCTCCTCTAAGAGTCTCCATGTGTGGACAATCAGATGGCAGCTGCCATTGCAAACACTTTTCAAATTTCAGTTGGATCTTGAACTGTGGGCGACGAAACCTGCAGAGAAGGGTGGAGAAATCTCAAAATAAGCTGTATCTGGCACTAAGGATACCTCACTGAGTCCTCAGGAAAGCACTGGTGTGTTCCCTTCTACAGAGGAACACACCTTTACTGGGCTTCCATAAATGCTGTGCATTAAAGGCCCACGATAGGATAGTAGGTCAACCAGCTATCTTCCTTTTCCATCTCCTTTTGATTATGGAAGTTCAGAAGTCACAAAAGCAACTAACACACAGACCAACCTAATTAGCTTCCCATCCACAAAGTGGCAAGAGCAGCAGTCCCTTTGACTGTCTTGCCTCCAAAGTCCTTTGGGCGCTGCTGACCCTGCAGATGTGCACACAGGACACACGGCCACAACAGAGTCAAGACTGTGGAAAGGACCTCTCGTAAGCTGCTTTAGCATCAGCAGCGTAAGTACTCCACGTGCCAGGCAACAGACACAGAAAAGGCTTTCTTTGTACAAACCCACTAGGCTCAATTCAAGCTCAGAGATACTGGGACTTCCACTCTGCAGCCGTCAGACCTGTAAGGAGAGCCTGAACTGGAAATGGGAACTTCTGGAAAACAATGATTCAGCCATTCAAGGTTGTACAGAAGCTCTGAATCAAAGGAAGTAAACATCTATATTCATGGTGTATCAGACTGGGTCTGCCTGCTTTTGGGCTGTAATTGTTCCATGAGGCCTACCTCTCTGGTTCACCAAGAGTTTCAAATAGCTTATATCACAGCATCTTCTCTCCAAGAAATCTTACTGGGTTTCAGAAGAGTAATTAAGTTATTTCCTAGTCTGGAAAAAAACCCCAAACCAACAAACCACCACCAACACCAAAACAACCCCAAACCAACCAAACCAAAAAAATTCCACAAAACACCAAAACCAACCAACCAACCCACCCACCCCCCAAAAAACCCTGCCAATCTATATGTAGTGGGAATTGGGGGAAAATTGTTAGAAATTTTGTGTCATTAATTGTAATAATGATTCTGCAGTTTGCTTTCTAAAATTTGTTTCATTTAGTATTTTATTTCGGAGAAGAGAAATACAAGTCAGAACATCTTCATACGGCATTTCAGAGACAAACACTTTAATGTAAAAATTTGAAGTGGCTTAGCCAAGCTCAGATAAAATCAGCACCAGAGTTAGAAATGAAACTCTGGAGTTCCTAGCTCTTGTGCCTGAATTCAGATTGCCAAACTTATCTTTCATCAGCAAAACAGGAGTGCAAAAATTTGCATACAGGCTGGTTTTTGCAGCTATACTGGGTAGTAACTGCAGCAGAGTATTAACACTGTACAAAATACAATGCCACCTGAAGAAAGGAAAAAGACTGCTAGGGATGAATTAATTTTCTTTGAGGTTTTAGAAAGGTTCCTTCATCTTTGTAGTATAAATCTAGTAGGTCAGATTTCTCTCTGAAATTTACTCCAGACTCCTCCTCCACTACTCAGTTGTCCTACAATGATGCTGTAAAGCTTTTAAAGCAACAGCACCATTAGCAGCTCAGCAACAGCAACATCTCCTGCTGGACCATGGACATAATGAACATATGCTAATTCCATATCGAGAGAAGCAAGTTCCACTGTGCCAACATAGCCAAGGTCATACTCCTCAATGGCAAGTGCCTTAGCTAGCTCTGAATTCACCTCCTCCTTGGCTGAGAAGAATCGCTCTGTTAAACTCAGTGTATTAAAATATCCAATTATCCATATGAGAATGAAAAAGTTCACTACCATTTACTGAACAGCATACTTCTGAAAAATGTTAGTCTGGCTCAGTTTCCTTCTATGGCTGTCTCACGTGCCACACAGTCACTCTGCTCTAGCCCAGCACGTACGGGACTGTTAAAGCTGCTGGGGCTGAGGGGGGAGAAAGGGAAGTTTTTATTTTGCTTACCTAAGTTTTCAGGCAACTGCATTTCTTACAGAACAGAGATCTAAAGATACTCCAAGAATTAAAGTGTTAGCAATAAAACGGTTTCTATAGTTTACAGTATAATGCTTATTTGCCAAAGAATCAGAATTAAACTTTCACTGTTTTATTTACTCATTAAAGAGCATTGACTGATGCCTTTGCAACTGCTGGGTTAACCTGGACTCCTATAGAAGAAATTACAGGCAGATGAAAAGCCACATTCTTTGTACAATTAAACCTATGGTAAAAAAAAGATTTTTGATCTCTTTCCCTAAAAAATACAATCAGTAAATGACTGTTAAAATGACTGGTCTGCAATGGGAACTGCAAAGTATGTAATCAGAGTAATACTGGATCAAGAACCTAGCTTATGATTCAGCTGTGGGATTTAAAGGACAAACTCATGTAGTTGAGACCTTGAGAAAGGACTCCAGCCTCAGTTTTTGTTTTGGAGAAGGAATTCAACTGCTTTGTCCCATCCACCTCACTGGCAGTAGCTGTAAACTCAATTTAAACAACCAGCAAAATGGAGTTGTGCCCACTTTGCACCTGCATAAAGGAGACAGACTATGGACAAGAGAGAGAGAATTCTGCTGAAGTACTAAAATGCTCTGAGTATTGGTGAGACTTTAATTTTTCCCTTGCACACTATGCCTTTTTCTGCTGCCACTGAAAAGCCATGACTGAGGGATTTGAGTCATGTGGTGACAAATACCTGTTTGCTTGTTTAAATGAAGTCCCTTTGGGCAGAAACTAGAAGTTGTCAACTTTTAATGACAGCTTGGAAATGGTTTAAAAAGCTGCAACTGTGTTGATACTGGCTGCCATTCTCAGTGTTGAATTTCACTAGTTTAATCCCTAAACTAGATGCAATTCCCTGGCAAACACCATTTTAAGCCACAGATCTGATTTTATTTCATGAAGGGAGATGGTGATGCAGTTAGCTTTTCCCCTCCCCTCAATGAAAACACCATTTTGGCAGTGTAAAATAATCCAAGCTCCAAAAACTCTTGCTGCTCTGTCATTCTAATATAGTCTGACAGTTAACCACTCACAAATACATGTAGACAGTAAAACAGAAGCTATGCATGAGCTGGAAAAACATTTGCATTGATGCATACATCCATCCAAGATACGCTTACACGCTGCTTCAATCCCCTTGTGCAAACCTTAGTTTTGAGGCATGATATTAAGTGAATGAGCTTGTTCTGGTTTTCACAGTGAGCGCTTCTGTCTTTCTAAACTCCCTTAATTTAACGTTTCCCCATTTTATTGGACTTTAATGAAAGCATACATAGCCAAAATCAAATAATAATTAGTAAGTTAATATAAAACACAGGAAATACCAACTGATGGGCATAATTATGTCTACTACTAAACCTGGACCCTATCTGATTTTGAATCCCTTGTGCCTCTAATATTCCAAGCCCCACATAAACTCACTGTAAAGACAATCCAGACCAGGAGTCATCATGGCGGTCATCCAAGAAAGGGCTAAGAAGGTGTCTCTGCAGAAGCGAAATGCTGACACCCAGTCCCAAGGATATATTCAGCCAAAGAGAAGACTCTTGACCTTCATTTCATTAAATACTTCATTGTACTATATTCACTCAAGAAAACTGCATGGATGAATTTTTTAAAGTACCAGAATTAACCAAGTTAAATGCCCTTAATGAACTCCTTGCTTTTATTTCTAGTTGATCACTGGTCTCCAACACAGTTACTCCACATATAAAAAACTTCAACAGCTTAAAACAGTGTCAAGTATAGCTTTTTACTTTAAAATTTCCCATGATTTAAAAGCACATGTTTGTCTAGCAGGTCTTACCTCCAAAAGTCCATCTTCAGGTAGGTCTGTGCAGTGGACAGCATTCTGAATCTTGTTTTTCCCAAAGACAGCTCGCAGAGTTCCAGGTCGGAGATGACGGGCTATTTCCTATTCAACACAAGAAAACCAGGAGACCTTGTGAACGAGACTGTTCCTTTGTATCATAGATGCAATAGAATCTTATAAAGTAAAACATTATTGTGCTATTAATATATGCAGGGCACACTACAAAAGAAAATTAAGAGTAAAATTCCAACTTGCACTACACACATACACAACTGCTGAAAAACCATGACCAAGATTGTGAAAGCTAACTGCTTAAAACTGGGCCAATCAAGCCACCTCTGGTGAAATGCAGGACCCTTCTTGTTACAGATACAGCTTCCTGGCACTTGTATTAGCTCATGTTAATACCTTTTCAGTCTCGAGCACAGAATGTGCTGTCTTCAGTGAGCAGATACAAACGCACCACTTCGCAGACTGCCTCCCCTAACACTGAACCTGCCTCAGAACCTGACATTTGTGAAGCCCAGATATGGAACCCAGCCTCTCCACCCCTCCGCTGCAGTGCTTCTCTGACACCGTGACTGGGGCCAACATCTGATCCCGTCTCGGGATCAGTCCAGGCTCTTCTCTACATTTTTCTCTGTTCTTTGAAGTTGACATTTCAGTATCTTCTTCATCTACAATGCCAAATGCCGCTTTGGCTTCTCAGAGTGTTTCTCTTACCGCACCAGACACCACTCAGGTCCTGAGATAACATTCCTCCCCCACCTCTTATACTATGTTGTATCTCCCATCTTACACCGCAGAGGATGGATGCCTTCACTGGCTCTCCCCTCCACCATGCTCTTTCTTTCAAGGCAAAATTCAGTCCTGCTGCACTTCTCTGCATTATCACCTTGTAGTGTTGGTTTTTAACACCTTTTCTATGCCAACTGCGCTACACCTTGTTGGCCTCTCTTCCCAACACCCTGGAGCTCTTCTCCGAGTCCATCTTATGCTCAGTGTGCCTCCTTTTAAAATCCAGTGGTGATGGCATTAACCCAGTTTTCCATCCTTAAAAGACTTTGGATATTCTTCCATAAGTGACTTCACTGCTGCCTGTGAAGGAACAGGCTGATGACAAGCTCACACTACAGCTACTGAACAAAAAAAAAAAAACATTCTTCCTTGCCGTGAGTGCCTACATCAGGCCCCTTTCTGAAAAGGCATTGGGTACATCAGGGTGCACATTAGCACAGTTTCACTGTGCCACTCCCAGGTGGTTGTTTTGGTGTCACAGCTGGAGGTTACTGCCCCCACAGTCGAGTCACCAGACAGGATCATCCAAGCATTTCTTAACTTTCAGTGTCAAATGGGTTCAGAGTGACTTCAGTAGTGGCTCTTGGCTGACCTGGAAATCATAGCACAGGTACAGATGAGAACCACTCACAAGATGCACACTCTCTTCCGGGATGGCAGCGTTTTAAGCTACTCCCAAAAGACCTCACAAAAGCATTATCTGCCAATACCCTTTAGCAACTTTCCAGCTTCACACACTTGTTGTGTATCATTACTAAACTAAGACAACTGGACTTTAAGGGCAAGATCTCCTCTTAGCCCAGCAAGTCCTAGATAATTTTCCTATAACAACAATTACTAGTTATAGTGATCTACTACCTAGTAACCTAGATCTATTACCTATGGTGATCTTTTATCCACCTGGAAGACAATTAAATTGCTTCAATGCCTGGAGTGTGTCCAAACCAAAACATGCTATGACAAAAAGTTTCAGTTGCCCATTGTTACTGTGTATATGTCACAGGTTATACATGATCTTTGGATATGGGTGTCAAGGATATTTGAATAAGAAGCACTCATCATCAAACAAATTTTCCTTCTGAGGAAAGTTCAAGAGGTTCACTTAAAAAAAAAAAAAAGCCCCAAGGAGGAAAAAAACCCCCCTCCTTTACATAGTCCTCATTAAAGGCTCATGATAAGAAAGTCTGCTGGAGAAATAGAAGTCACATGCCGGCTAGCTATAGCTATGTGGCACTTTAATCAAGCATTCCTTCAAACAACTGTTGATTCCAGTAACAACCGGCTGTCAGGAAGTTGACAAAAGCACTAGCCTTTCAATTATTTTAAGGAAAGTTTGGGCATGTTAGAAAATAATTATTGTGGCTATGAAACCTTTGGAAACACTTTAGCAAGAAACAGCTCAGATCTACAAAGCTAAAATTTGGTATTTAATATTCTATTTCCTACCCATCAAACTCTTTTGCTCAAACTGTTCTGTCCTCCAACGGGTCCAAAAATGCTGCTTCTTATGAATTTTTCCCAAGTTTTCCCTTGATCCATCTTCCTCACCAAACCCACTTTTTTCTTTTTTTTTTTTTCCTTTCCCTTCTTTCTTTAAAAACACCTATGGTTTCCTCACTTATCATTGGTCCTAAGCTCTCATTTCTACTTCACAAGTTCATAAAAGAAGACCTCATGTTTCTTTTCTTGGACTCGTTCTCACTAACATTGGCAAAAGCTCCTACTGTTGCAGTATGCAATCTCCTGTTCTTCCACCAGTTTTTCAGTGCAAGTTGCTATGCATTCTCCTGCGTTCCTGAAACTCACCAGCCATCTTGCACAAAAAGGGACTTATTCTGTTCTGACTGGGATTGCATTAGATCAGAAGTACATAAAGGTAGGCCCTTCAGCACTTTACATCGTTAGAATCTAATGAGAATCTAAATAAGCCCTTGTTGTCACCAGTTAACTAACAGGATGAGAGGTAAAGCAGTCTCTGCTTATATTTACATAGCCAAAAAAGGACAGTAATTGTCAATTCTGAAGTTTACCATTCTGTTGCTTTCTTACTACACCACTGAGGAACCCTCAGGGAACAAGGCCTCTGTAAATGATGGAGATACAAAGAGGTGTATGGATCATATATGTGCCCTTATGTCCCTAATACGTTCCCAAGACTTCCAGCCATAGATGCACATCAGGGAAGGAAGAAGAGAGTTCCTTACAGAACTTACTCCTCATAGCACATACTAACATGCACTCTTCCGCTCCACGACAGGAAGACTGCCAAACATTTTATTTATAGGGCCACATCTGCAACAACAGGGAGATACAAATATTATAGCGGGGTTTGGGTTGGTTCTCCCATACCCCTCCATCCACTTTTAAACCTTTTTTCCTAAGCTTTCTGCTGAGTCTAGTTTCCAGAGCACGTTTTGTGTACTAGTTTTCAAAACCTTTTTGAAAGGAGTGGAGAGTGGGATGATGGAGGAGTTAAGAGCAGCTACAGCTCTACCGTATGCATAAGGGGTCAGTAACATATGTGCGCCGGAACGTCAATGTGTGTGTGTAAATGGCGATGCCACGAACTTGCACGTCACATAAAGAATACATTGCCTGCAGCAAAACAAACCAGGGTTGCTGTACCAAAAGTCTTCATCTTCTTTGGTCTTATTCAGCAGGTTATTTGCTCACACCTTACAGGCTGGGCTTTGATCTACAGCTAGCCCTTTGAAGATCCTTGTCCTACACAAGATACAGATGCATATATTTTGAGTTTCCCTCTATCATATAACTGTGCGCAGTGCCACACTGCCTGTATGAAGTACTTAGCACATTCTAAAATCTTTCTATTTCTATACAAGTGAAAGGAAACAGAAATGTCACCAATGCCAGTAATATGTCAAAATCAGACTGAAAAATGATAAACATACTCGTGAGCAAAGCTCATTAACTGCTTTTCCTTCAAATGGTTGTTTTTTCACGGGCTAGATGGGAAGTTATTTTGAACAGTAACATTTATTCCAGCCAAAACTGCAGACTTCAAGAAAATTTAGCCAGGTTTTTAAAAGCATTACCCTGAATTGGGTATTTAGAAAGGCCAAAAGGCCATTGCTCTTAAACATTTCTACATGCTTTGTTGCTGTTTAAACGGCATTCAAGGAAAAGCCAAAGAGGCAATCACTGACTCTATGCAGCAACCGTTGCCTCCCTCCTCAGTGGGAACCATCACAAACTCTGAATAGACCAAAAACACACAAAGGAACTTTTACAGCCTAAATGTTTGTACTACTTGAACAGGAACTAGAACAAGGGAACCTTGACAATTTGTTACTGGTCCTCTTGAGCAAAGCAGAATGAAAATAAGAGAGTTTGTGATCAAACCCTCTCCTACCCACAGGGTGCTCCCAGGGCAGGTTCATTCTTTCAGGTGTGCTTTCAGGCCAGCAGCAGTCAGAGGATTTCTTGGGCTGCAACAAACTCTGCACAGTCCCTCCTAAGCCCCCAGTAAAACACCTTGTTTTCCTTCTCTATCTGAGCCCTAACTGTGCGTCCAGTCCTTGCTCTTCTTGGCATTCCTCATTCATCACTCTTTCTGAAGGCTTCATGTTAACTCGGTGTCCCCACCTCTGTTTTCCCCACCCTGCGCTCATAAAGCTTTTTTCGTCTGCAGTTCTCCATGCTCCACTGCTGTCATGAGATGGTCCCCCTTTCCCCTTGAGGGTGCCAACTGATTCAGAAGGCAGTAGCCAGCCTCAGGCAAACAAGCAAGTGCTTTTCTCCTTTTAAGGACTAGTTACGCCCTTGTCAAGAGAACAGAACACACATTAACTGTGAACAAATAGAATAATGTAAATTCCAGCATTGACCTTGGAATTTATCTGGCTGAACTGTAGCCATGGGAAAGCTGACTGCCTCCTCTAAGCGAGGCACCTGAGCTTCCTTTGTAGTGAGCAGAGTGATAAGCCCTTTCAGGAGAAGGAGAAAAAAAGAAGAAGAAAAAAAAAAGACTCTTTTGCAATACAACAGCTATGTAAGGTAGGTAGGGTAACTGCCTCTCTCTTCTCTTCCCATCACCACAGCTCTTCAGTTGGCTTTTATTTTCAGGGGATTTTAGCACCAGTCATATCACACACTACTGGTTGCAGCAGGGAGCTGCACAAAATACTCAATCCTACACAAGCCATCAGCAAGAGGCAAAATGATAAAAGCAGCACAGTCTCTGTCATGCAGAATACGATACTAGACAAGCATCTCTTGTAATACTTATTCAAGCTAAGAAACACCTTAGCATTATTGTTAATGTGGAAACAACCTCAGCTGATCAGTCTGATATCCTTCACAGAAATTCCCATCCAAAGAAAAAGGCTTAATAGTTAAAATGAAAACTGTGGTCATGGATGGTCTTGTGCGTAATACCACAAGGGCCAGCTTGCCTCAGCTTTTTTTGCACGTTTTCTTTGCAGCCCATACTCCTTCCAAACGCTAGCCAACAAGTTTTGATGTTTGTGCTTCCCCTCTGGTTACCTCAGCTCTGACCTGGTTTATGTTCCCCAGTTTCTTACAGTAAGCCACCTCACACTCTGCATTAGCTGCTGCAGAACACAACAGTCTTCTACTCCAGCATCAATCCAAGGTCTTAATCATCACTAAAAGCAGTGCTAAGCCTTTTGTCTATATTACAGAGAGAAAAATCTACCTAAGATGGTGCTGTTGTCACTGTAAAGTCTTTAACTGGGGAAGAACACATTTTGCCCTGAAACCTGGAGCCCACCTGTGGAAAGGTACTTCAGAAAGCTTCTAAATACAAAGCCAGGTCAATGTTAAAGAAGAATGCAATAGGTTTCCTTCAGCTTACATTTCACAAACCAATTCAGGACAGAAGTCTCTTGTTGACAGAGTGACGTATTTTCTCTTTCTTTGCATTCCGCATGAGTTGCAGCAATGTCATGTACAAATATGAAGTCAGTATCCATGGCCTTACGCACACTTCCAAGGGAGCCAGTGTTATCACAAAGTCTTTCGTACCTTCCATATATCGCAAAATAATAATCAAACCAAACCAACCCACTCCAAACACACACACACAATAATCGCCCCTCATCTTTTAGTCTTTATCACAAAACAAACTGATTCACAGGTTCTCAGGAAGGAAGGAAGGAAGGCAGGAAATCTGGAAATCTTGATTTCCTTGATTTCTGCCTTGAAAATCTTTATAATATTTAGCCTAATATTCTGTCCCCTGAGCACTATGCACTTTACTGAGACACTGAGGTTGTCTTCTCCTGATTGATGGTAAAATATTTATGCCTCCAATCACTTACTGGCCATCCTGACGAGTTTCTTGTATCTTTAACTGAGCCAAGTCTGTGTGCATAGTTATGTACTTGAAACAGCATGGCTGTAAAGGTTTGTTCGGCAAATTAAATGATCCTATGCAGGCAACAGCAACCAAATTTTCAGTTGCAAAAGTGCATCTGAGGCTCAGTTCCTTCCAAAATCAAATAGTTTTGCAACAGTAGCAACAAGTAATCATACCATAGTTTATTTTGTTACAAAAGCCTACTTTGGTCTCAGTTAAAAAAAGAAGAATAAAAAAATCCATCTCCTTTTCTGTTTATTTTAAAGTCAGTCTACCTCTGAACTACCAGTCTGAAGCCCTGCATTTTTGGAAGTTTTGTTAACAGACCTAAAATTTTCTTCCATACTCCAGTGTTAGCAATTTTTTGGAAGCTCACAAGTCTGTAGAAGTTGTTACACTGTCTCCTTCTCACCCTCTATCCCCTGAGGCAGTTTGATACTCTCTGCTTCGCTCCCACACATTCCCTACCACTCCTCCTCTCTGGCAGCCCAAAGGTGCTGCACCAGCTCTCCACAGACTCTCTGCTGTGGGCAGAAAACGTGGCACATTTGCCAGCCTGAGAGAGCATTTCTACTAGTCTTGGAGCTTCTGGTTGATGCTTAAGCAATTCTAATGACAACTGCCCTGCTCAGAAACTTACTCACTGTCATATTTGTGTGCCTCCTATGCGCCATTGCCAATGGGCTGAGCTTAGATAAGAGCAAGTAGCCACGCTTCTGAGTTAAGTGTAAACTAGATTGGATGGTGAAGTCTTGAGGATAACTGATATACCAAATGTAAGTTGGTCGCAAAATAGAAATAAAGATAAAATATCTAGCTATCTTGTATTATCTGGGTGCAATAAGGGATATTTGTATTACTTAGCAAGTTGGAAAAAGGAAGCATTTAACAACCAAGAAGCAACCAAAAACCCCACAAGGCATCAGAAAACACAGTATAACTGTAAATTTGATTATTAGTTGCTTTACTTTAAGGTTTAAAAGTGAACTACTGGTCCTACTGATGATTTTCCAGTGCCTTCAAGGCATCCAGAATTTCATCCATTTTTTAATTCACCTGTAAAACAAGGATAAAAGAGTACTAGGCTGCAAGGGATATTTTGCAATTTCATTAATTCATGTTAGCAAAATATCTGGAGAGCCTCCAGTGAAAGTCATTATGAAGTTGCAAAACTTTATTTTTGGTCTGCAGATATCTTGGCTGAGTTTTCCCCTGTAAGAACCAGAATAATTATAAATTATCTTTTCCTCTGAAATTTTGAGACGGAATTTCACATTTCCAAAAGTGGTCCAGATATCTGAGCTTTCCACTTTGCAAAGCAGAAAAAACTGCTTCAAAATTCTACTGAGACTTCCCTAGCTGAACCAACTGTGGATCATCCAGTCCAACAGAAGACACAGATGGACTGAAAGACGAAACTCACAAGTCCACTGCAAACTCCGTATATCCTTGTCATTCAGGGCTTAGCATGAGAGAGAGCTTTCCCTTCCACTCTGTGCCCTCAAGCCTCTCCAATCCAACAGCAAGCTTCTCCTTGGAGGCGGCAGTGCTGCCATCTCTTCCTACACAGTTGTGAACAGCCCTGTTCTGATGGAAGGAATCACTCATTATTTGTGTTACAACTGCTTTTTAAAAGCCCCTTCTGTGTTCAAGACTAGCTGTACTAGTCAGTGTTCCTATACATACTAGTAGATAGTTTCTGGCGTGGAAAACTTGCGTGAAGAGACACAAAGAACAGAAGATAGGAGCAGAATGGACCCCATTTTTTGGAGTGGGAAACCAAGACACAGAGAGAATAATTTCCCAAAACCACAAAGAAATACACATTTCACAAGGATTACAAGTTCTCTGTCTAACTTTTAGCTCAGATCTTCTGAATCCCAGACCACTTCCTCAATTATTCTCTCTCCTTCATCTAACGCTGCTTTAATTCCTGTGTAGCACTCTTGATGATAAGCCACAGTCTGCAAAACTCAGGCCATGGCCAGTCACCCACGGGAACTTGAGAGCTGCTTTGGGAACACAAAGAACTGCTACTCACCCATCTCCCATCCTGACCTTGTTCTTGTCTCTTGATCTGGGAAGTCAAGGGACACAGAGAAAGGGAAAACTTAGTAGGGGTATCCAAGGGAAGTGCCTTGTGCATATCAGATGCAGTCTATCATACTGTAAATGAAAGAAGCTGCTAAAAATTCTGCTCAGGTGGCCCTGCAGTAGAACAGAGAATGTCAGCATAAACCAAACAGATCAACAAGCAGCACCAAATTATTAACCAAATTATTCAGCATATTCTTAGCATTTGAATTAATCATTTTATAACCAGTTTTTAAAATCTCTTTGTTTAGTTAATAGTGTCCACAGACAATGAGACCAGTGCTACAGAATGACAACTATTACTGCAGCTGTTCTCATGGTTGTCAGCAATTACAGAGGGGAGGATTTAAAAAAAAAAAAATATAAAAAAAATACCCATCATCATCAGAAATGCGAAACCAGGCTACTTAGTTCTTTTTGTTACAGTAGGAAAGGCTTAGGTCACAGTATTTTATTTCACCCACTCTGAGGCCTTCAATAATGTAGCTCAAGCAGAAAATAACCGCAGATATGCTCTGGCCACAGCATGTATTTCTTGCATTACTACAGTGGCATGCAAAGCACCTGGGGAATTTCAGTCCATAAATACCCTGTTGCAATGTACAGTACAAGGATAAAACCTATGCCACCCAGAAAGCCACCTATGCCACCTAGAATCCCTTAGGGGAAACCCACTTGAGAAACTGATAGATCTCCCAGCAGTGACAAGTTGCCCTGAGATGAATCTCTTATCAGCAAGAGTATGTAAGATACGCTGTGATCTGCAGCTCCTTTTCTCTTTCGTTATTATTAGTCCTGCCACCAATTTATTAACAAAGCAGAGCCTGAATAAGCAGTTCTCTGGCATAAGAAAAAAAGAAAATTCAAGCACATCCAAGAACTGACTACTCATAAGCTAAAGACTGAAAGACACAAAAGCTTTTGGGACAGCTATAGTCAACTTCAGGATACTCGGGATCACAACATCATAATGGTTATATGGAAAAGTGCTCTACTGCCATTTTTGTACATGTTTATAACTTCCTCTATAGAACATTTTCAACAAGCACCTTTGTGTGCTGACTCTTGCTAACTGACTTCTACTGTGCTCTAGAAAAAGCCCTTGCAGCCTGTTGTACCAAGTTTTCTACCTTGGTTTATTATTTTCATAATATTTTTACTGAGATATCATTTGTATTACTTCATAACTTGAAGTATACGTAACCTCACTACAGAACTACCGTGTTCCAACCAGAAGTCAGTAAGAATTCAAGTGAAGGACAAGGCTATCTATAGTCAACAAAAACCTGAGTCAGGCATGTAAGCAAATGCTCTTAATATATTCAAATCAAAGATTCAAACATTCAAGGCCAGGTTGGATGGGGCTCTGAGCAACATGATCAAGTTAAGATGTCCCTGCTTATAGCAGGGGGCTTGGACTAGATGACCTTTAAAGGTCCTTCCAACCCAAACTGTTCTATTATTCTGCAAACACACAAGGTCACTGTGACCAGGATGCTAAGAAACTGGAGAAGGAGAAAACAGTGGTTTAGGGCAGTTACAGTATCATTTTCTTTCACAGACAGAGTGACCTCAGCACTTCCCATATCTTCTGGAAACACTGCTCCCTTTTCCCAAGGAAGGACTGAGTCTATAGAGAATTTGATTTTTGCCTGAATGCCTCTTTTCAGGAACTAACTTTTTATATATTCATAAACATTGTTGTCCAATGTAAAAGAGTAATTTGCTGTCTGCTGTAACCAAAAAGAACACAAGGGAAGCAAAGAAAACAGCCATGTAGGCTGAAATTGACCCAAAACAATCGTGTTCTTGAAAAGGCTCTTACCTTGTGCCTTTATGGACTGAATATATTAATGAATCTAATCTCAGAAACCTCAGCAGCTACAGCAGAACCGTAACAGAACAGTACAAAGGAGGAAGGAGGGAGAAAAAATTTTAAAAAAGGCAATCACCAAGGAAGGTAGATCTCCTGTAACTGCAGGAGGAGACTACAACCTCTGTTTTAGTGGCAAAGACTGTATTGTCACAAGGGTGAAGAATACTTTTATTTTCAAAAAGTGTTAAAACCCTTCCCTAGGCATGGTAAATCACATTTTCATCCAGTGTAGCTAGGAGAAACAGCCCTAGAGAGAACGCTGCAGATTACCTTTGATCAGCCTACCAGTGTAAAATTACATTGTGTATTTGTCTGTATCAGGCTGGTATCACACAGTCACCTGACATGTTAGAAGCCTGCCTCTTTTTCTACAGTAGTGAGAAACAAAACTTGTTATGCAAGATAGGCAAGCAGAGATACAATAAAGATATGGTACTGGCTAGCATTATTTAAAAACCCAAACCAAGCAAATGCTAAAACAAACTAAGAAAGCAATCACCTTTTAAATAAAATATGATCCATCTCTATGAGATACTAAATCTGCAACACTACCGTTTAGAACATGGCATATATTCAAAGCTTGGAGAGAACCTAAACAGGAAAGTGCAATACAAACAGGATACAGAGGCATTCATTTTGCAAAACAAGACCTGCAGGTGGACAGTTATAACCAAAACCCCGTGCAACCCAAAAAACCCCACCTCCTCATGGCTGAATAGACAAATTTATGTAACGCACAGCATTTATAAGAATCTTGTATTCATCTTAGATGCTTCAAATACCACTTTTTTAATAACACCCACCTACTACTTTCAGATGCACTCAGTCTGAGTGCAAAGGGAGCCTTTATGATCCCTAAGCCAGTCTTTCAGGCTTCTTTCACACCTACCTATAGATACAATTAGTCTTTGTGATTTCAGATTAGGCTAAATGTCTTCATCTGCAGAGCTGAACGATACAAAGTCCCTGATCAAGAAATCTGGGTTTTCTTAAAAAAGTAAATATTCTAAGCATGGCTTAAACCCTTACAAAAAAGGCGAGCCCTATGATGCTTTGCAGGAAAAGGCCTAAAAATCTATCTCCAGGACACTGTCGCATGTTACCCATTCTGGGGAGTAGCTAGGAGGTCTCTAGGGCAGCACAGCAAGTCAAGGAAGATTAGTAACCAGTGCTGTTAATGCCTGGTGGCACATCCCCGCTTTCCTTCAGTCTCTGGGCTCACATTCAGCTTCTCTCCTCTTGCTAAAATAGGGCAAGCTATTCCAGCCTGGAACCAGGCACAAGCAGCCCAGGAAGAACCAGTTCAGAGCCAGAGCTAGCCGACATAAGGGAAAGACAGGAACACAGATGGGAACCCTGAGGCTTCTGAAGTTGATGCTACTTTCCACGAGGACATACAGGACTTTTGACAAAATGTTGACAGCTTCCTGAAAATGTCCAGAAATTGCAGATAAGAAGATACCTTGGCACAAGAGCATACTAAAATATCATAGTGACAGGTAGCAGAAGAAACTACAAAAAAACCCCTCAGTAGGCTAGAGGGGGAGGGGCTTTGGTAGCCAACTGAAGGGAAGAAAAAAAAAAGTGCATTGCAGCAACCAGAAACCAGATGCAGATGTACTCCAGTGTCAGTCTTCTCCCAGAAGTCCCCAGCACCTCCTCTCCAGAGGATGAAACCAGGGGACTCCTCCAGCACCATGCCTCTGTGGTAGTGGCTAGTAGTGGGCTTGATATCAGGCAATGCAATACCTTTTATTACCTACTTTACCAAATGACTATGATTTGTGACCAATGAATCTAAGTTCAGTCCCAGCCAGTATTTATTTAGGCAGATTTTATTAAGTCTGGTAGCTCTGGAGCCTCAGACAAGGAGTGTCAGATAGAAAGGGTTTTTTTCAAATTGTAACCTTGCCAACATGCCTCAATCACACTGGATTTAAAGCAGAGTTCTGTCTTGAGGGCTCTGTCAGTATATAGTCTCCTGGTGGAGACGGCAAGTCACCACCAATAACAGCATTTTTCAACACACATGCACCTACCCATCAAGAATCAAAGAGAGCCTACAAACTCCAGCTCCACATGACACTGAACAGCCATCATATGACAGCAACCTTCAGGCAATAACAAGCCACATTTAAAGCAAGCCATTTGCAAAGAAAAGGCTCCTCCGCCACTGTCAGTGCTCTGATTTTTGTTCTAATCTCCCCACAAAGACATATTTCAGTGAGGCTAAAGTCCCTCTTCCTACCAAAGGACTTCCCATAGCCTGCAAAGGGTGGCTTGGAGAAGACAGTATGCAAGAAACAGAGCTGTAAGCAGGTGACCTCAAAATTGTAACCAGATCGTGCATACATGCCACTACAAAGCACATACACACACATGATTAAAGCAAACGAGGTGGCAGGGGGAGGATGTCAAGGGGCTGGCAGACCTCTGTAATACCCATTCAAAAGCAAGAGAAACACATCAGGAGAACTTACTATGAATACTGAATTCATGCCTGCAAAAATTAATTACTGGACTCTTGACTTTTGCTGCTCCCAGGGCTAAACACAACTTTGACGGGAAGAACAAATATGAAATTTATGCACCAGTCTTGTTTCTGGTGTGGCCAGTGCAGACTCCACCAGTTTTAAACCAGGGAAAGCAACTCACTGGTACAGGTGTGGTGTTTGGTATCTGCACAGCCACAGGCTTCTCTCTGACAACAAGCTATAAGGAGGAAAATTTCAAACCACACACCAATACGTCAACAGTCTAAAGCGGTGGTGGCAACTCACGGTTACAGTCACATTACAGCTGTGGGTCATTAGAGCACAGCTGCCTTAACACTTCCTTTCTTCAGTCTTAATAAGCCCCCTGCCCATGCACAGAGGGGTGACACAGAACAAGGCAGGAGAAGTCCCGAACCCACCGATACTTTGGGCTTTATGAACCAGCACCATCAGCTCAGCCAAAGAGGGCTGCACTGGAGGGAACAATCTCCCTCCACAGACACTGACTACGTCTTCCAGCTAAGAGTCCTTAGCACTATCTAGAACGCGTTTTCATTAGACCTGCAGAGGCTGATGTGGAAATTAAACACTGATAGGGCAGAGTCAGATGACTGACCCTAAATAACATCTAAGCAATTCAATCATGTCTTTCCCATTGCAGGCTTAGACAGCAGGGTATCGTAACTGGTATCGATCGATCTGTTTGCTACTCTAGCTGATAATGGTCTGGCACTGAATGAAAATTTTTATTATTTTTACATGACTCAGGGTATCTGATCAGATAATCAATTATAGGAAAAACTTCTTCATCAAAGAAGTAGATTAATGAATCTTATTTCTCTTGAAACATGTTATGTACTTCATTGTCAACACTCTGACCAAAGCTCACTTGGCTACAGAGAGAATCCACACTGAAACAGCTATCAAGGTATTACCAGAAAACAAATACTTGGGAGCTCAAAAAGTCTTTTATATTTCTTTATATCTTCCACTGAGCTATTTTTTTATGTGATGTAATATGAAAATGTCATGTTGCTGATGCAGTTCTAGGAATGAATGTGAATATTTTGGGCCTCAAATGTAGGTATTTTTCAGTACTAGAGATTCACAGGAGGTTTATACAAACAAAAATCTTACAGCAACCAGCAGTAGTGCTCTTTGGCTCATACCGTTATCCCTATTTAAATGATGCGATAACTGAGGCAGAAACATATTGAACTTTTTGTCCAAGGTCACACAGTGAGGTCAGGGATGGAGCTAAAGCAGACTCCAGCTCTTTCAGTTCACTGCTTTGTTTTAAACCATCTCATCTCCCTTTTACCTCTTCGGCGTTGATGCAAAAGTATGGAAGACTTAATACACTGTTACCCTTAAAATTGCAAATCCTCATTGTAAAAAGAATGCAGGTTAACACTTAAAGCAAGTATACAAAATTCCCTTTTCAGCCCACTGGATGCAGAAATACTGCAGCACGTCCCATCACTTTAATAATATCTCACAGCAGAAGGTACTTGAGTCACTTTTAGTGTACTGCCAATCTGAACTAAAAGCTCTTTAAGACTACTAGAAGTTATGCAATCAGTCAGGAACATGTAGCTGATGTAGACTCCTGGAATTACATGTTATAACCAATTTTTTCACTTGTGTATGAAGAAAGTTCAAAAGGTAAAAATGAAAAATTAAAAGCACTATGTCTAATTTCTGCAGTATTTTACAAGCGCCTTACGAATACTAAGTAACCACCTCAACAATTCTATGACAAAACATTACCAGCAGCTATTTCAACATAGAAGCTGCACAAAGATGTGAAAACCAAAACTGTAGCTTCAGACCTAAGTAATAACAAAAGGCCTCCGAGTGCTCCAGAGGTCAAAAATACACAAACACCAATCAATGAAACATCATGAAATGTCAGCAAGCTCAAGCAGTGACAGGATTCCGTGATCACCATCCCCCTGTGCCGAGGCTCTCTGTTGTAGCCTTTGCTTCCATGTGAAACAACATCAAATTAATGCAGAATAGGTTGCTTTTTTGTTCTCTTAATGCACTTAAACAAAACAGCTTTCTTGATAATGCATGCTGTGCTGCAAGCACTTTCATTTCTTTACAATGAAGAAGAAACAGCTTGTTTTCCGTTGAACTTCAGTTGCAGTTAGCAACTCTCATTTCTAAGTGATAGTCCGTATCGAAAGTTGAAAAGGTTTGTGTTCTGTAGTAATGCGATTTAATTAACTTTTTAACTCCTTTCCTAGCTTTCTAGAGCAGTTACCTCTTTGCCATAGGTGTACTTGATGTCAGAACCGCACCAGTAGAAACAGAGTGAAATAGCACCCAGCACAAAAAATGTAATTTAACAACCTGCATTACAAGATTTGATAGTATATTTTGAAGAGGGGCTTAACTGATTCAGACCCACCATGGAAAAATCAGTGGAACTCAAAAGTCATTTCAGAAATACCATTCCTATTTGAAATAGGGCTCAGCTGCTCAAAGGACTGCAGTATCTCAAACCTCCTCACTTTGGGTGTATAGCAGAGGCTGTGGGTGCTTCCCCTCCTTGAAAAGCTACAGTCTTGTGTGGAATTCAGAGATCTCTTCTAAACAGCTGTTATTAACATTGTAAAGAAACATTCTTTTCAAGATGGGCATCAGAATGGCTGCTGGCCTTTTATAGGGGTACTGCAACAATAAGTAAAGCATAAATACCTCTTTATTATAGTAGATGTGGAGAGAGTCGTCCGTTTCTAAGCCCTACACGTTAGCCACAAAGGTATTCCAGGACGGAGAACTAGGCACAGAGTGACGCCAAGTCACAAGAGTAGTCTGGGACCTGCCTGTGAGGAACAGCTAAGCTAGAGGCTGCCATCAGAAGACAAGAAAAACAAGCATCATGGCGGATCTAAAAGATTACAGAAAGGTTCAGATGAGATCAGTGACACAAAAAAAAAAATCCAGCTACACTCCAGGAGCTTAAGCTGAGTATAATTAAAGATGATGACAGTTCACCAAGACTGCAGTGACTTAGCTGGCCACCCACTAGAAAAGTGCCAGTGTACAAGAAGAATGCAAGGAGCAGCAGCAGCAAGATGTGCAGAAAGGCATTTCTCCTAGTGCATACACAGGGTACAAACGTTCCGCAAGCCTGCAATCTGTGACACTGAGCCTTTCAATCAGGTCACAGTAATTTTGAGAGTGAGCATGAGCAGCACAGCTCCTTACAGACAAATATTTTTATCCCACTGCCCACTTTCCAGATTTGATAGGCTATTTGTACGCTACTACAAAGAGGCTCAAAACAGGTCTTTGGTTAGTAGTCTTCCCTACTACCACATGAGAGATTTTAATAAAATATTTATAAGCCAGTTTATAATGAAGGATATTTTTGGCAGAGAGCTTTACTGACCTGCAATGCTGAAAAAATACTACTTAGCTATAGAGAACAGCCCAAAGTTCCATTCCATTTTTAGCATTGTACACTTGGTATAAATTGCTAGCTTCTTAAAGTATAATCCTCAAAATGGAATGACTCTAATTCTTTCTTCAGCCCTAAACATCAGGGACTTGGATAAAACCAGACCTATTTCCAAATGACATCTCACTTTGATTTGTATCACCTCTTTTTGGGTGCCTTTTATTCATGTGTACACCAACTGCCTCCCTGTAAAACCAAGAACAGACTGAAAGGGCTGTTAACATTCATACACAGTTTAGATATCTGACTTGCTACGAAGTAATTATAACATTTGCTATGTATCTAAGACATAATTAACAGCACACGTGATTCGGATTCATTATATAAGTCAAATTCCAACACCTTTACGCACTTCAAACAGCACCCTGGTTTGAGAGTTACCACAATGATTTCAACAGCACTACTTGCCAAACAGGGTACTATTTAACGGCAGCCAATGACCCAAACAGGTACATTTTGTAGTAAGCGTGCTCTTCACCTGTGTTTGTAAACAGGCTGTACATGCATCAGGATTTAGCATATATAAACAAACAAGCAAACAAGTTACAGAGAAATTCAGATCTCTCAATGATAATGCCCTACTTGCACGACACTTAGATGTACGTTAACCACTAGAACATCAAGCCCATGGTATCTTCATGGTCTACATATAACCTTGCTAGATAATGAAACAGCTGTTATGGTTTTTGCTACCCCTATTTGAGAAAGATAATTGCAACCACACCGTTCAGTTGTGAGCTTCTCTGACGATTCCATTTGGAAATGACAAAAGACCAGTGAGATACCTTTGTCCCCTCTTCCTCAAGGACAAGCTACAAACACCGACTGGAGAGACAGACAAATTTCAGGCAAAGATCACTCTTGAGAGCAGCTGTAGTTTCTGCACATATGCTTTATATGCCTGAAGAATCAATTAATTTGCAATTCTTATAGAAAACAGTAGACAGAAATATATAACACAGCTGCCTGTCTTCCAAACACACCATTAGTGTAACTGCTATGAAGTCAACGTCCAAAACTTACAGCCATCTGCTTCCACCAGAAGCAGGTGGGTACTCATTTTCACTTCCTAAGTTACACACTTAACCATTAAAAGGAAAACACGAACAGCATAGGTAGGTCACTAGCAATAGATCTGGGAGACAGAAATTTAGTTCCCTTTGCTGTTTTCTTGCGCTACGCAGACAAACCATCAGTTTATACACCCCTCAGTTCCTCAGCTTATCAACAGTTCCTTCGGTCACACACGTGTTGTATGGCTATGACAGGGCTTTTCATGTGATGTAGTAAGACATTCCCCTTGTATAGGTACACTTGTCTTTAACAACCTAAAGCAGGTGTGATGTTGTTTGCAAGTATATTTTGATTTCAATGTATCAGGCATTAAACAAGCAGAAACAGGAAAAGGATATAATAGGCCCAAATAAAACTGAATCTTTGAAAGTTTTAAAGATCAGAAACCTTAAACATGGAATTTGAAACAAAACTGAAATCACCATATTGTGTACATTATTACTGACACATCATCCTGCAGTTAAAACTAAATCAGATAAACAGGTTATGCTCTGCTTACAAGACGGTAACCCAGCAGAGAAACATCTGAATGTCACTTAAATAGAAGGGGCAAAAGGGGTTTGAATCATGCCTTTAATTTGTACTTTCCGTAATGGAAATTCTGGACCTGAAGAAAAATACATCCTGAACAACTTGTTCTCCCTTCAAATATTAATCTGTGTGAATTTTTTCCATGGAAAATGGTAAACCCACTCAGTTTGCAACTGAAACATCAAAACATAACCAAAAAACCTTACACTCCCTGACCTCATTGGCTCCATCTTGATATTTCGCCTCATGGCTTCAGTGTTGTATAGTAGCCTTCATTGTTTAACAAAAAACTGCAAACTTTCTGAGACTTACGCTTGTCTCCAAATTATACACAGTACATATCCAATTATTCACCTCAAGAAGCGAAAAAATAAAGGTAGAAGCATTAGCATAGCAAACAGGTACAAGAACTTTTACAACCTTATTTGTTCGCTTCCTTTTAAAAAACAAAGGAACAAATTCTCCTCTTAGTTTCACCCTAGGAGAACACCATAAACTGTAGTGGACCAACATCTGATTTACACTGGCAGGCACAAGCAATAACTATTTGTTCCAGGGCTCTGAAGCCTTATGTGAGAATATTTATGAATCTTCAACAAAGATTTTTTTCCTAGATAGCTTTCCTTTCACATAAATATCATCACAGTATTTTATCACCTAGTTTAGGTCAGATCAGAAGAGTTGCTAGAGGATTTGCAAATTGGTCCACTAAGACTAGCATTTGATCTCCATAATAAAGTACTGCTTACATGTTTCCAAGGAATGCAGCAAGTATGTGGCAGCCATACCACACTGTGATGTTTTAATTCACATAGACAGCACATCAACTTTTTAAGCGTTCCTTATCACTCGAGCAAGTACTTACAGGGTCAGAAGGACCACAGAAGTCTCTGAACACTTTTGGAGGCTCGGGCTGTATAATCTCCATTGCTATGCAAGGGCCTGAACACAACTCTGTAACCATCTCCTGGAAGAGAAAAAAGAGAAACAAATCTGAGCTTCTTTGGGCACTAGCAAGGGTTGTATTCCTCCCCAAAACTAGACCCAAACTTACAGGACAATAACAATTAAGAAATACTGGTGCATTTAGGAAACCAAAGACATGAAACAAAGATGTCACTAGTATTCTCAACAAAATATATGTTTTCCATTTTGCTACTTGTTTTAGAAGGTGGAGATTGAGGTAAATTGGATATGCAGCTTCAAAAGGATATTGAATAGCATGCAACAGCATCCACAATACTTTAAATTTTTTTGCAGGTACATCCTCATTTATCTGGACCTGCATTTCACAGAAGCATCCCATAATTTGTCAAACTAGACTGAATCAATGGAACACACGTTGCAGGGTATAAGCCTGAAAAAAAATCACACTGTGTTCAGCCAGTTCCACAGGCAGCAATGTACTTTGCAGTGTTCCCTACAGGGAGCATGGTACGCAGCCTATATTTGTTTGCAAACATACACCCATCTGATGGCTCTAAGTCATTAAAATGTCTCTTGGGCTTTTGGTTCTCACTGTCTTTTCCTCACATATTACTACAGAAGCTGAAACACACAAGCCAACAGAACAGAATTGAAAGGGGCCTGTGGCACAATCTGTTAGGGAAAGGGTCCTTGATCTGCCAACAAATATTCTTGTGGTTACAGTTACACTGAAATCATCTGCTTCCCTGGAGCCTCCTGGAGAGTAGAGAGACATCATGAGTTCTGAGTGGGTGATGAAGATGGGTCTTAGTTTTCATAAGCTTAAATTAAGTCTGAGCATTAGTGCCAAATTGGAGTTTGTTAATTAGAGGTATAGGTTTCACAAGCAGAAAGAATGTATTTTGATGTTCTAGTCTGACTTCTTTTTTTAAAACATGTCCTTATAACTGCACACTTTTCTAGAACGTTGGGCAGACAAGTTTTAAACAAATCAGGACAATTAAAACCATCAAAACCAATGAGAAAAGGGGAAAGGAGAAAACATTCACAGGAAATAAGGGAGGACAGGCAAGTACTGCAACCATACCCAC
The DNA here is from genome assembly GCA_013398295.1 of Chionis minor. Lineage (NCBI taxonomy): Eukaryota > Metazoa > Chordata > Aves > Charadriiformes > Chionidae > Chionis > Chionis minor. The sequence continues at coordinate 186,591 of VZSF01008726.1, forward strand.
TGGCCATGGGCAGGGTCAAGGATGAGCCACGGCAAAGAACAAGAGCATACACAGAAGGCAAAAAAGCAGTAGGAAAAGAATTAAGCCTTTCTCTGCCTTTTATGAATTGTGATGGTAACTAAATACACAAAGACTCCAAGTCAAGCCGTATGGTTCCAAAGAGCTGATATCTTCATAATAGATTCCATGCTGAGAGCACATGCTTAATCCCCCCACTCTGAAGTCAACTGGACAGAATTTTAGCCAAGTGCCTTTATCATCAGCCTGATCCTAGGAAATGTAGGTAGAAGTGTTCCTGAGAGGACATGAAAAGAGCATAGACTAGTTTCATGCTCTACAACATGAATAAATATTTTAATTCCAAAAACTGTCATATCACTAATGGATCCTCTCTTAAGAATAGGTCAAAGGACAATGTATTCCATTCTGTTAAGAAACAGTAAATTGCTACAAAGTCACTACTCTGTACAATTTAATTCAATTCTTCCATCTAAATAACTGTTAACAGGAAAGTGGAGAAAAAAAAGAGGCTTTTAACTTTAGTCGAATCAACTCAATTCCTCCCTGCAAACTGTGGTTTTTCCTGGTCCTCCCTTTTCCGTTGTTTCTGTGTCAGCACCGACATCCCACCAGCAACAGCAAACAATGTGAGCAAAGTTACTCCTGACTCCTTCATTGCAACACAAAGCTGAGGATTGAAGACCAGCTGCCGCAGCGCAGAGGCACGTGGTACTATGTGAGACAGGCTTGGCCTACCTTACACAGCCTCGTGTGCTAAGTCCAGAGCTGAATTCAAATAGCAGACACTGTTCCTCTGGTAAGACTCCCAATTACAGCTTTGCAATTACAGAAACTTTCGCAAATAGTTTATTCATCAAATAACCTAGCTTGTGGTCAACCAAAACCATTCCTGGAGCTGGATCAAGCTTAAGCATTTTTGATTAACAAAGTGGATTCTGAACTGACCCAAAACGATCTCCTTCCTTTTTTCCCCATTTTCTATTCTGGCTACAGTAGGAAATACAAAGCAAAACAGCACAAAACCTAATCAATAGTATGCAAAATCCCATGCAGGAGATACTGACAAAGCTAAAGTTTTGGGCAATTGTTCAGCTTTTTCTTCTCACAGAGAAGTGCTTTATATACAATGTCAAGCCTTTATCTGACTGATAAGGGGTAACCACAAGAAACGGGAGTACAGTTTTTGAAAAGGCTTTCTGGATGCCAAGTATCTTCTGTGCTGAGTTATTTTGGAATGATAAAATTCAGATCAAAACAGACGGTTCTGAGTCACAGATATAAGAGGTCATATTCTTTCTTCAATATCCTATTTCGCAACATACTTCTTCCTATTTGGCCTGCACTGACAATATCTATTGCTGTTCCCATATGTGCCTTCTTTGGATCCCTTTACCATCATGACTAGCTTTTCCATGTTTTCCTGTTTCACAAATACCCTGACTGCACGGAGATATTGATTTCATTTCAACTGAGTGCATCCAGCACATATTGCTTGCAGGACAGAGCCCTAGATTCTCACTTTTCTTCCAATCCCATTTAAAACATATCTTTTTATTGACTTACTCTGCTTAAATGTCACTTTCCCTTCTGAGTAACTCTCCAATTAGATTATATAACTAAAATTTTCAATTTTTTAGAGGATCAGAGATTGTACAAAAGAGCTGCAGAAGATGGTAGAGAATTTCCCATTCGGTTCAAAGCAGAGACTTTTGCAGTACCATGGGATTCTTCAGGCTCTGAAATAATAGTCAGATATTACCATATTTGAATTCTGCCTTGAACCTACAAGTCTGCCTGTCCAGTCTTCCTTTGGTCCTTGTCAAAAACGGTGTTATCAGAGGAGACTTTAAGAGTATTCCCCAATCTGAGAGTGAACTAACACTACCCCCAACCTATTAAAAGACAAGTCTACAAACCCTGTTAATGTTGGACTAAATCATAAAGGGGGAAAAAAAAGAAAATAAAAATGTCATTATAGAGTAATATTAGGAACTGTCTAGAGTAATATTAATAACCGTGTAGAAAACTTCTAATAATTTAACCATTTAAAAATTAAGGATAATTTGCACGCTACATAGCATGGTAGTGAAGCTGAAGTCATTATTATTTGTAAAATAAATCAAAATCCTCTGACAGAAGGTGATACAGAAATGCAGGCTTGTCTTCTTGTATTCCCATTGTTCTATCTCTGTCAGGAAGTTTTATGTGACAGTACAACAAGGCATAATAATATATAGTCTTAGATATCCACTGGGATTACAGAATATCTCAAACTTCTTAAATTTTCTGAAGAGCCACAAAAGCCACATCAATAAACTTAAGAATAGCCGAAAATGTCATTCGAAAAACATTCAAATAGAGCGGCCCCATTACAAGCAAAATAATAAATATATGTTCTGGTCCAAGCCAGTATAGCAATATCAAATCAAAGACACAGATGTGACACATTCTTATAGCTCTACCGTAATAAAATAATTTACCTGAGAAGGTTTTTTTTTTCCACTCTGTTGTATTTTACAAATTCCTTGGCTGAACGATTTTCACAAAAGACTCTCCTTTCTTACAACATAGGTAGCACAATTTTCAAGATGAATTAGTTTATTTGAGAACAAGCTAGAACTGGTCAATACCAGGTTCCTAAAAGAAATCCAATCACAACCACAGAAGAGGAAAGGTGTGACTGCTTCTGTGTTTAATGATATTTTATTTTTAAAGAGATTCTTCTCAAACTTATGCTTACCACGTATTCAGCGACGACACCTTTGTAAATCTCATAAAATTCTTCCACATTTGCACGTTCCATGTTGAACTAAGAAAACAAAAATGTTAGCCAGTCTGCCTTAACAACAATAAACAGACAGTCACCCCTTCTTAACCAGCAAACATTCAGAATACTCTTACGTTTTACTAGGTAAAAGACATGGCTTTACAGCTGCAATATGAAGTTTGTCAACAACTTAGGCAGTGACGCCACAGGCAACACAGCACACAGTATCTTCTTCCACCTTAAATATAAGTGGACCACACAGTGTTGGCTGATGCCACTAAGACATGCAAGAAGATCTGTTTGTTGCACGCTAAAGGAAAGGGGCTATTCTTTATTTGTGGCAGGGATTTGAGTCACAGGGGGATTTCAGATCTCGAGACTCTCATGAAAATCAAAGGGCAGGACTTATAGGACTAGTCTTGGGAACAATCTCTGTGCCGCCTTCCTTTCACTGCTGAGTGTGATCAGGGTGTCAAAATCCTTTAAGTATCTTTAAAAACCCTCCCCTAAATTCATACTAAATATACATTTTTAAAAATTAAGGAAGGTTATTAACAATCATTTCTCTAATCTTAGCTAGTACATTTTGTATCTCAAATTGCTCCAGAAGAGACAGAGATCATTATTCCCTTCTAACTAAAGGGAAACTGAGATTCAGAGAAGTGAAGTGTCTTATCTCAAGGTCACCCAGCAACAAGAAACAGATCAGCTGATCAATCATATAATAAAACACAAATAGCACAAGGACAATGCTGATTCCAAAACATTGCTGCACAGTCTGCACAAGGGTTTTATATTGCAGGAAGACACCTGTGCACTGCTATGAAGAGCATACAGCACTTCTCCAGCTTCTGTTTACCAGAAAAACATACACAAAAGAAAACCTACCATCTGCAAAGCTGAGATCTGAAATCCTTCACTGATGATGGCTTTTATAATCTTTCCAGCTAGCCCTGAAGAAACACACAAAAGACAGTATTCAATTTTAAAAAGCACAATTTACAACTGGGAGGTATTTATGCCAATATGATTTTCAAAACAAAAAAACGGTGTTTGTGTAATGCTGTGAGGAAGCAGAGAGCAGGGCTGAGTTCACATACTCCATGTTCTATCTAAAGTGATGTGCTGGTGGTTCCAAATAACTAAATTCCATGCAGCTGTTGAAAAGAGTCTCTTCCCCAAAACAGGTAATTAGTGAATCCTTTGCTTTTCTCAGATCAACTGCAAAACACCCAGTTCTGGCAAGATCAAGATTTCTATTTTTAATGAAGTTCTATTGGCAATACTGATGCTTAGAAAGTAATCAATTCAGGGCACACGCTGCCTATTTTGCTGGTTTTATACAGTGCTCACAAGAGTAGGGGTCCTACTTTCAGCTGGAAACAATGCAGGATGATAAAAAATGTTGCCAATAAACCAGAATAAAAGTTCATGTCTTCTGTGGGAAAAACACATTAGTGCAGAATAACCTACTGCTTCTAAGGTTATAACTCCCAAATACGTTATTGCTGATCTTACTGCTTGTTTTATTCTCTCCAGAATTCATCCTCAAAGACTGAATGACATTGTAAAACAAAACAGTGAACTTCAGAGAACAAGAACCACTGATTTTCTACCGAATGTGTATTTTAGATTCGCCTGAACTTACAAGATCAGGCCATTCTGAAGACTATGTCAGCCAAGCACAGCACTCTGAGTGAGTGAATTTCACAGAATCGTCATAATTGTTTTTGTAGAAGGTAAATGCCTGTCCTCCAGTACAATCTGTGAGAAGTTACAGTTTTCTGGACATTTATTCAGAACAGAATTAACCATAGAAGAATACCATATAATGTATGACAACAGCAGGATTTGATTTCTGGTCATTAAATAATTTTATTAACTAGTCTTCAAATTGCAGGATTTTTTAGCACTGCATAAATTGAGTAGACAAGAATAAAACAAAGCTAGTATCTAGCATGCTCAAGACCTGAACTGTGGCATAGGATTGGTGAGCTTCCTCCCACATTAAAAGATCAGTGGAAGCTCTGAGTAAATGAGATGGATAGCTAGAGGGCTTTCAAAAATTGTATTTACAAGGGAAAATGACAAAAGCTGTCCCTGAAGTATCCCCCACTGCATTTTCACATTAAAGTTTATGTAAAAAAACCTTCCCCATATAAAACAGTGCATACTTCTTCCAAAAATCTTTTCACTAAATTAATAAATTACTAAAGGGAAAACCTGACATTTTGCTACATACTCAGGCCACACAGCTCTTTGAGCTTACAGAACACAGAAACAAGCAGAGACAACTGCTGTTGCTGTCCCACTGTACTGTTACGCCATGGCTCACTGGCACTGACAAAATTTCCTTATAACGCTCCTGTGAAACTGGGAAAATATATTCCCCCTTTTCTTCAAGGTATGTAAAAAAATAATTGCAGCAGGAAAATGAAGGCACTTGGACAGGTTTGCACAGAAAATGCAAGATCATGTCAGAGAGTGAATCCAGACCTCTAGTTTCTTTTTGTCCACGCTGCTGGAAAGGCCAAGCAGCTCAGACACTTCCACGGGCTGATTCCAGTGAGGCAGCCAGCCTACAGGTTTGACTTCAAAGATGAATCGGCAGGTTATAAAGAGATTAAGTGACTGGTTGGGGAGCATTCAGGAAATAAATAAATGAATAAATAATCTGTAACGGAGCTTAAACCTTTTCTCATTCTCAATCTTCAGAGCCAATACTCCAGGCAACAGCCACTAGTTCACCGGAAAACAACAAAGATGAAGAAAGGGCAGCGGCAGGCAAATGGCAACCGCCACTAGCAGGGACAAGGCTACCTTAGTATGAGAAAGCTGCTTTGCATGTCAGATCTCCATTTTACACTCCATCAGTCAAGAATGGGCCACTTGCATAGACCTTCACAGCAACTATCTAATTAAAATACGCATTAGGTATCAGGTTCCAGGGTACTATGGAGGTCTGCTTTTTACAGAAATTTTGTCCTTGTCAGTTTTATGAGCTGTAAGCAAAACCCATGTTTTAGAGAAACAAAGGAGGACTCAAATATTCAGCTTTCTGGGCTGTTTGTTTACTTAAGTCATGAAGATTTTTCTTCTCTGTAGAGAGGAGATAGGCTCCTTTAATGACAGAAATCAAGTAGGAATGTATTTTGCATAGAGGACTTTAACAGAAGGTTCATTTAATAATTAACTGTGATAAACCTATCAAGATTTTCCTCTACATTGTATTCCTGAGTTCATTCTCACTCATCAGAGCAACAGAGCACCTTGCTGCTCCAGAGAGATTGCCCATGACTGCAACACCCAAAAGGCTTAACCAAGGCATTACTGTCACCATTGTACACAGATAGATGTCTTGCCAAAAAAATTCAAAGTGCCTAGAGGAAGGGGCATGACACTTCATTTATGTTTGCAAAGCAGGATGTTAGCTCCACTTCTCAGATGTGGGAATTGAGGCACAGGAGGATAAGCAAGTTGCCAGTGGCAGCGCAGATCTACAAATCCAGTGACTTGGCCTCCCTTGTCCCAGTTTAGGCAATACGTGTAGCACTTCTCCTAGGGACACTTGCCTTTCAAATTCTACCTGAACCAAAACAGAAACAAAAAGCACAGAGGCAATCCCCAAGCAACAGAAGAGTGGAAGCTCAAGGCTCGGCTTGAGATCTGTTTCAGGCTTTCAGCCAGTTGCATGACTGAACTGGGACATGTCTTCTCCTTTGTGGGCAGATAAGGCTGAGGAAAAGAAGAACTAATTAGATAGAGCGCTATTTCAGCAGCTTTCAGCAATTTGTTTTCAATTTAAAAATCCAGATCTGTAGTAGAAAAACAACTTTTTAAGGTCACTTCAAACAGGGCCAGTGCATGTTTAAAATGTGATTACAGTAAGAACCCAAATCAAAGCTGCAGATTAGGCACCAGTTATGGTGAATTTTCAGTCACAAAGCACAAAAGAATCACAAGCATTACTAAACACAACTGGAGGAATTTAATACTAATCCTAACAAATATGAGAGTAAGAGAGAAAGAGTATGCACACGCTTTATGTCTCCTAGGCAGCATTATGTTCTATGCACCCAATACAGGACAGATACTCTTCCAACATATTTTAATCAGACAAAACTATAAGGCACCAAGACCTCCACAGTTATATTGATCTTCTACAATTTGCCGCTTTACAACACACAGTATTTGAAACCTGTACTTCATTAAGAAGCAGAAAATAGCAGGGAAGTCATCAGACTGAAAAATGTTACAGCTCTTTGCAGAATTACAGACTGCAGTAAAATAAAACAGTTCACGAAACAGTTCACTTTTAACCTAATAGCACTTTAATTAATGGGATGTTAATAGCTGTGTTACCAAGACCTGCCAGCCCCAGTGAACTACGAACGACCAGCCCTATGACTAGGGCTGCTAAATTCTCTTCCCTTTGTTCTTGGCCTGTTTCCCAATTTAACCATTCCACCATTAAAAGCTTATTAGGCAAGACAGCAGACTGCCTTCAAAGCAAGTCAAGAACTAGCTTCGTCATCTCAACCTCTATATGTCATTTTTAAATACCCTTCCAATAATTAAAAATAAGCCCCTGGAACAACAAAGGTTTTCGCGACAGGAATACACAAACTGTTGTGACTGATCAGATCGATGATCCACCTAATCCAGTAACATATTTCTAGAAGTAACTGGCACCACATGCTTAAAGTAGCGTTAACTATAAGTAGCAATTTCATTTCATGTCTATTTTTGAGACTTTAAAACACAATTTTGCTTCACAGTGTAATGAAATTATCTGATTGCCAAGTCCTAAAGGTCCTCTTCCAAAACTCCAGAGAATCACAATCAGGCTTGACTCCGACCAAAGTCCTTTTTGAATTCCAAAAGAGGAAGAAGTGGGACTCAGAAGTTCTCACTAATCTTTGATTCAGACAACATTGCAAAACACAGTGTAGTAGGAAGCTGACAGGTGCCCTTCTCAAAAAGTGCACTTCTTCCTATCAGTTGGTCAACTTATCCCCTGAAGAACAAGGTTTATCTATCTCTTCTCTTTTGCTTTTTCTACTTAGAAATAACACAACTCTAGGCATTCTACTATGCAACATAAATTTCTAGACTCCCCATTTCTAGACTACGCCATTTCTAGACTCTCCAGAAATTTGGCCATAGTGATCATCTGCAGCTATTAATCTCCCAGCCTCGCTGCATACTGTATGAAAAAGGATATCCAGTCATTTTTGTATTTGCACTCTGGAGCACCAAGAAGTGAGTCACAGAGGGACAAAGGGTCTCTCTTGAGTGATACATGCTGGGCCAACAGAGAGGAGAAGGGGAGCTCGAAAGCTACCCAGCCTAACCATAAGGGGGAAAAAAAGGCAAGTGCATGGAGAAAAAAGGTAAAGAGGTACATGTAGGGAAATAATGAGAGAACGTTGTTCATAGTGATAGAATCCAAGATTTTCCATCATTCCCCATTTCCGTCTAGGCATTGTATGAAAGGAGAACCTCAATAAGTTTGAAGGGCAGCTTTGCAGATATTTATGGAGAACGCTATCAACACTGCAGCACTGGTGAAAGTCTTTTGAAACAATATCCATTTGAAAATACTAAAAGGGTGAAGACAAAACACATCACCACTGCTTTACTGGAGGATAGAAGTCAACATTTTGCTAGCGCAATAAAAAATATGCATACAGACAGTAAATCTTAGGGGACCTTGAAAGCAAAACAGCTGAGCACTTGATGCAACTCAGAATGGGAACCAACAGAAAGATTCAAAATGGGTGAAAGGCTCAAAGGCTTAATCCCAGCTGCAACTTTCCAAGCTGCTATGAACAAAGCCACACCGCACTTGTGAATGCCCATTAGGGCACTAAGACACAAAATGAGGAAAATCTGGAAGAAAAAAAAAGGTATTCTGAGAATTCTTGCATGGGAACACATAGGAATAGTCACACTTAAAGTTCAGATACAAAAACCCATACAGAAATTCAAGTCAAAGATCACAGCCAGGCTACAGAAAGTATCCCAGCAATTTGGCTGTCAGTGTGTGCCATTTGAAAAGGGAATGTGAGGAAGAAAGAATAAGAATGAAAGATCAATACCTCTGCAACAGTTATGCTGAACTCAAACTGATGCTTGTTTTACAAACCATAAAAACCCAGATATTAAAAAAACAAACCAGAAAGGCTTAGGTTTCTGTCTGTCTTTGTTCTTGTGTTAAGAAACAGCTTAAAAAGAAATATCCAGTTTGTTTTTCTTTTTATTTCTTTCTTTTGAGATGTTCGTTATTTTGTATTTCTTTAGCACATCCATTCTGATTTTTTTTTTTCATTTGAGACGATTATTGTGAATCACTCTGGCTAGGACAATGTTTCTATGGCTATAACGATTTTCATTTACTCTTGTTTCTTTCTTGACTGTGAACAAAATTAAACGTATTTTAGTTGAGGCTGTACCACTGCTTTATATGATGGCATTCAGTATTATAATTCAAACCATTCATACGCTTACTAATATTTCTTTCTTTTTTCTGGTTATCCCCACTCAACACTGTGCAAGGACTTTTCATGAATGGTTACAGTTACAGAAAGGAAGCGGTTAAAATTATGCCTTGTAGTGTGCATTAGCCTGTAATTATAAACAATAATTTTAATGTACTATTGCCCTGCCAATTAACTTAACTCTGGAGGTTAAAACCCTCAGGAGATCCCCTATAATCTGCTCCAGACTTTACTCATTTTATAGTCCACTTCCTGTGGAATGTTTGCCAACTCACTGTTCTAGACCAATAGTAAATATACTGTAAGCTCTATCATTTATTTTCAACTTGGCAAAATACTATCACATATTTCTACATTCCATGTCTTGGCTCTTTTCAGACCCAATACCTTGCCTTTCTCCTTACGCTCTGATTTGAAAAGGGCAGTAAGAGAAGATACTCAAGATATTTATCTTTTGCTCAAAAGTACAGTGATGATAGACTATGCATGGCTGCATTTATTTTTTTAATTTTTCTAAAACGTTCGCAGAAACTTCTGGTAACAAAGGCTCCATTACATCCCCAGATATCAGGCCAGTTTTCTTTAATGATTAGATGAGATCTTTCATCTAAATTAGTAAATGAGCACAAATTTTCCAAATTTACATATAAAAAGCTGTATATATTCCTGTCTTCTCAATCTCAGTTTAAATAAATGAAGCCCTTCAAGTTTTCATGGAGTTTTCAGCGGCTAAATCTCTTATTCTTTTTGCTGTCAGTTGATTATGTTACTTTTGAAACAGAATGACCAGAAACTGGGCATGGTAGACAAGCTGGGTTCTCACAAGCACTAAGCAGAACTAGTTACTGAAAAAAAAAAACCCAAAACCTAAATAAAGTGTGTCCAACATTGTGAACACTGATGGTGCTGATGCTAATATCACTATTCCAACCATTTCTCTACAGACTTTTCACAGATACCCTGCCAGTTCTTCTCTATTTTACATTTGTGCATTTATTGTCCCTCCTCCGTGGTAGTGTTAGACAGTTGTTTACATTCTGTTTCATTTTCTTCACGTTGCTTCGTTTCTGCAGTTCATCGGGAATGTTCTGAATTCTAATCACATTCTCCAAAACTGTACTAGGTGCTTGGTACCATCTGCAAGCACTGCAAGCATGCTCTCTCCTTCCCGGTCTGAGTCATTAATGACAATATTGACAAGAACTGGCCTAAAGATGTGTGACAAGACTTCATTGGTAAAGCCCTTTTAATCTGACATGCTCATGTCCATCCAATGTTCAGGAAAATATTTAAAGCTATGCAGATGCTTATGCTGCACCGATCTAAATGTACAAATTACTTCACTAAAGGAAAATTTTGGTTTCCTAACAGCAAGGGACTTTGACAAAGGCACTGATATTCAAGTAAATGAGGCTATCTGGTTCTGTTTTACCTTCCTTGATGGAAAGCATATTTAGAGAATTCAGGGACCAGCAAAGCTTATTTTTCTTCATAAAACACATGCTGGTAAATGTCTACCACATCATCACTATCTAAGTGGTTTAAATGAAATTAGACTCTTGATTCATCAGTTTCCTTGGTATGAAAGAAGTTTTATTAGCCTGAAACTCCCCAGACCACTCTTAAAATTAACTTTTCTCTAACGCTTTAAGAACAAAAATCCCAAAATGCAGTAAAGAACACACATTCCTAGTGCAATTTTTTTTAATTTATTTTTTAAATGTTAATAGCATTGCTCCTGCATAGAGATGATTTTCACCAACAGGAGCACCACTAATATAAATCTACTGAACACTATTGGAAAACACTCTCTTTCCAGTAGTAGGAGGATAATTATAAGCTTCAGCATGGATTGGCTTTGTTATTTGATCTGTTTCTTTCTCTGAAGTATAGCTCCTCCTCTTCCTGCCAGTCACAAACTGTCAGAAAGGATTTCCAGATTCAGTTCACCTGCCCCTCTATCACAATGAATTCAAATGTGAAACATATTTTTCATACTTCAAAAAAATAAATGCAATTTTCCCACTGGCCACTGAAATCCAAAATCAATCTAAATTGGGAAGCCAATGCCAAGCTGCTAAAACTTTACACAGGAAATAATCAAGAAACAACACAGGCTTGATTTCAAAAGCAAATATCCCAAGCAAGAAATATCCATCATTACAATTACAGCAAAAAACTTAAAACACAGACGGAAGTGGATAGACTACTGTTCTCATGGAAGCTAAATTTTTTCTAAAAACCAGTGATAAAGTGGTAAAGTAGGCTGCTTTCATTTTAATCACTTTTTTCTTGCTTCTCTGAAGAGAAAAAAACCAAACAAATAAACAAAAAAAACCCAGCACCACCAAATACTTCAACACCCTATATATAATATATTCAAGAAAAACATAAGAAACAAACTGTATTTAATTTTGCATAAATATATCTTCTGCCTGGGCAAATCTATCTGCAAAAAAAATCTGCATCTGAAAGCACAGTGCTTTACTAGGTAGTTTTCACATGCTTACAGCACTAAGACTGACATATCGCATGCAGGAATATCCAGAGGTCACAACTCAAACGAGCCACTGTATGCTTTGAAGCATCTGCAAAGATTTGTGTTCATCCCACTTTTTTCCCATTCCCAGATTCTATCTTCAAATAGTTCCTTCCGGACTTCGAATCGTTAAGTGTATCAAGGCTACCACTGATGTCCCTTTGCACTCAACCTTGCAGACAAGATACAAAGAAAAGTTCTGCCTTCAATGAGGTGAAGTCCACTGTCTCTGCACTTCACCTTTCTATTATGCATACTTATCACAGACAGAAGACAGACTTTCAGATTACTTATGAGAAAATTGCTTTCCTCATTTTTTCTCAAGTATGAGAAAACAGCATTCTGAAAAACTTATTCTAAGTTTCCTGAAAATAAAAACAATGAGTTAATCAAACATACGTTTAAAAACCCAGGGCGACAAAAAAACATTTCCACAGTTTGTTTACAATTTTTAAAAATCTTATTTAATAAATGCAAATCACCTTGATAAAAACAATGATATAAATACCTAGTCCTGAGAATGATGACAGATTCGCACCTCTTCTATCCCACTCTCTTTTTCTTTTCTAGCTTATTTCCTTTCCTAACTGCATACATGCAACGATGCTTAGTACACCACAGAGTTCAACTGGACATTTTCACAGTAATGCCTTCTCTCTTTCAAAGAGTAACAAGTCGTGTCAGGAACAGCTCCTCAGTTGTTTGCAGTCAGACATATAAACTACTAAACCACTGGCTTTTAGTCCTTCTCTCCCCACTCTCTTGTAAAGTAACTTCATTTGAGATCCTACATAAGTAAACCCAGTTTCTGTACCTACTTGAGACTGAACTACTGTCCTTGGTATTCTTTTTGTCAAAGTTAGGTTTGCCTCTGGAGCAAAAAACTACTCTCACAATTTAAATTTTTCTGAGTCTCCACATAAATAAGGAAATATGATTCTTTTGGTTATCTGTCATGCGGTATTTTTTTAATCAATATAAAGGTCTATGAAGTCCTCATGCAGTCCAGTTGGTATTAAGTTAAGATAGGAGCACTCTGAGATTTATGATCTACTCAGAACAAGTCTAAAACCACATTTCCACAGGATGTCTTTTCCACTTGCAAAGAACCCACTCCTGCTCCTTTTGTTTTCTACAAGACTTAGATTTTAGTTGAAGAATAATGTGGAGAATAGCACTCTAACTTACTATTTTTTTTATTACCAAAGGGGGACAAGGGTTTAACTTATCAGCAGTGTTAGAATAAAATCTCAAACGTAACACATACTAGGAGAACAAACCTGTCTAGGTAGCTAGTCCCTCATCTAGGAGCCCTCAAGACCATAGAGGCTTCCTTACCTCTGGGCAGGCCTTTCAGTTTACATCAGGTCCAATGAATTCCTGACTAGCAGTTTTGCTTTCAAGTTTGTGCCACAGTTCTAGCCCCATATGCGGTTTTGGCAAAACTCTGATGTTAGGAGAACCCATGTCTCAGCTTGGGAGTGCAGAAAAGGAGGGTGGGATTTCACCTTTCAAGCTCTGTGCTGTAATTTAAGCACAAAATGAGAAATATAACACACTTCTGACCTCAGCCTTTATAGCCTGATCATCAACATTTTCATCATTTTTTCCCCTGCTCGTTTTTCAAAGGAATTAAGTAAAAGCCACATCAAAGAAACTTTAAACCAGTCATGAAATACCAAATTTTAATTCCTACTGCAAACATGACTAAACTGTTACACATAAATACATTAAAGTTAATCCCACCCAGTGATCTATAAGGTGCTATTTCTGCCGACAAAACAGTCGAGTCATAACTGTCCTCGGGGCATTAAACTGAAGTTCATCCATTTTGGTGTGTTTACAATTTTGGCTTCTGAGCACTACTGCTAGTTCCTCCAGATCTAATAACATGAAGGGAATTACAAAAAGAGAATGCCTAAATGATTGCAACTGTGACCTTGCATCTGAATTATCAGAAGCTCCAAGCACAAGAACCAAGCGGGTTACAGAACACAGATCCACACTAAAACTCTCCAGTTATTAAACAATTAATAATTAACAGTTAAGCCCTACAATCCTAATCAACACACTGAGGAGCTGTACTTACTAGCACCGTCCTCCTCAACTGAAAACTGGTCTTGGGAGAAGAGAAGAAGGAGGCTAAAAACCACTGAAAAGTGTGGCAGATTCTAGAGGGGTCAAACCGCATCACGTCTCCCCAACACACTCCTGGTCAGAACAAGTCTGCATAGAGCAGTAGCCTCAGGTTGCTTTTGTGTTCTTTCAGTTCCTACGAATGAGAAATTGGACTGCTCTTGCAAACCCCCTTCAGGGTTAAAATACCACTGCCTCGCCGCTGCCAACTTTCCAGCCAGCCAGGGAAGTGCTTCATCTCCACTGGGAGGAGCCGCTAGAGAATGAGTTAAAGCTGCCTAGTTCAGAGCACTGGGCGACACTGGGTTCAATGGCCTCCCCAGCTGTTTTCCCATCTCTGACCCTCCACAGAAGACGTTATGCTGACACCAGACTGACAAAATAGCTATTGCCTTACTTCTTTAAGAGGCGTGTATGATACACATTCCTAGAGGGCCAGCGATACCACCCCTCCAGCATTACCGGCACCCTTGACAGCTGAAGTTAAACTTCGCCTAACTCCCCCGACACCCTTTATCAGGCCCCCGGGTTCCTCTGCAGCCTGGCAGACACTTTCAGTGCTCTGGCTTACCGGAGTTATCAGGTGTGTGAGCGCTGTCAGGTCCTGCTGCAGGTGGCCAGGCTGCTCCTGCTGCAGCTGCCTAGCAACAGATGTCTCTGCATGCCCCTCAGGAGAGGGTCAGCGCGGCCAGAGATAAAACCAACAGTCATTTTCCACTGCTTTGCCGCTGGATAGGAAACCTATAAACCCTCTACGGTAATCAAAGTCAGTTTCTAAGAAAGGACTCTGCCCGAGAATTAATGAGCATAAAATAGAGATTAGATCCAGCCTTTTGACAGCCAGGTAACCTCGCTGAAAAGCTTTCTAGTTTACAACTGTGGTTAAAGCAAACCATCTTCCAGGATGGATTTTTCCTTCTAAGAATCAGTTATGCAGCGGACTCCGGAGAAAAAGGCACTCTAGGAAAATGACCAGAAAGCAAAATTCAAATCACGAATTTGGTCAAATGTTTCTGCAGAAATAAAGACTAAAGCTCCGTATAAGCTGAAGCATGTAAGCGAAACTTCACATAATTGTACATGTGTAATGAGCAGATTATATTAATGGTAATTAGATAATCAAGTTCAAAGCCTCAGCAGCGCATAGGAAATGGCAAGGAGATTTATTTTTAGATACTCGATACTGAAAATCTGTGGAGCACAATCTGCAATGCATAAGAGGCTCTGCTGCTTTGACCCACATAAACTCCCCTCCACACACCCACCAAACTCCCTTCTCACACTGATGGCCACACAAGATTTCCTTTCCTCTCCAGCTGCCATGCTTCCACTTACACTCTCCCCACCAGAAACAGCAGGGTAACCAGCCACAGCTAGAAGTACACTGCTACTGGGAGTAAGCGAGTTGCTTATTTTTAAGACCATGCAGTCTCCTACACGCAATTCTGCCAACAGGGCAACTCACCCATTGCTACAGCACCTACTTCAGCTGAGATACAGGAGGCATAACCAGAATGTCTCGGGTATCACCGAACACGGTTGCTAACAGCCGTTAAAAGGGTGACGAGACGAGTAGAGCCTCCCCACTCTGTCACGTATCGCTGAGCCCAAATAGGTCAGCCTTTCTCAAACTTTCTGCCTACAGATGTACAATCCCACAGGGCCAACCTGCTCTGCTGCCATGTCTCTGCTCTCTGTACCCTAGAGCTGAGCTTCTCCCTTCTTGTCTGCCTATTTCAGACAAGCAGCTGGGAGTTCTCCTGAGCGGATTGTTTGGTTCCCCCCAAACCCTTTCAGCATGCTATTCCCTGACTCCAAAACAGTCTGCACGGGAAAGGAGGAATGGTGGCATTTCTGTAGAGACAGCCTGCCACTGGATACACAGCATGCTCAAAACTTTAAAAGCTTTAAAACCTATAGGCGGCAAAAGCTATGCTCCTTCAACTTCAAAACAGGTAGTTTAATCGTAAGAGAGGCATTTCAGAATTAAGACATTCAAAAACTGCTGCAAAGCTACTGCACAGCTCTGTATTCTGTTGCACAAGATTCTTCCAACTGTGGTGATGCAAAGTGCTTTATAAGAAGACCATGCGTACCAAAAGCGGTGCCACTCAGTGATATTCTTGTTGTTGCAAAAATAGGCTGAAGAAGAATACGAGAAAGACCAAGGAAGACAGCAGAGGACAGGCTAGGAAAGCCGAATCCTCTCCCCTCCAACAATCCTGGCCCATTGGGTTGATGCTGGAGAGTTCCTGCAGCCTTCATGAAGAATGGTTCACCTTGCCTCACACTGCAGGCTGGAACCAATCCAGTTGCTATATGAAGCCACACCAGTGCTCTCAGCCAAAGAGGGAGGCCACCACCCAGCTACAGTGACACTTCCCTTCCTTAAGCTCAACTTCCCATCAGAAGCCAGACTTCTGTAAAGTTTTACAAGACCATTTCAGTCTCATAATCTTTTTAAGAGATGCGGCACTTGTGGCTTTTGAAACGTTCAAAGTAACTTCAGAGAGAACAGGTAAGCAACAACAGAGCTTAGTAAGGTAAAAGCATAGCCAGTCCCTGAATTCCATCATTCTTGATATTAATTTAAAATTGATAAAATGCTTTGCTGACTTAGAAAACTCAGTTTTCATTTTTTCATTCTGTTGAGGGTAGTACTCAAAGCTGTAAGGACAGATGATGCTCACACAAGGTACGCTTTGTCTTTCAAATTTCAGTTGCTGTTTGGCAGCTGTGGTCTGCCTTTCCAGCACTCTGTGGTGTGAGAAATAGGACTATATAGTGGATATTAAGCCCAACTTTAGCCCAATCTTTCTAGTGCTTACATTGCAAAGATGGGTGTGCACTTATATTTTCTGTTTATCTGTAGCCATACCTCTTTCTCTCTCTCTCTCACAACCCCCACCTCCCCCAGACACTCACACTCCCAGAGGGGAGTGCAAACTGGGCACGAATTTGTCCTTTGGTGATTCAGAAAAATTCTGAGAAGTTCAAGAAAAAAAAAAAAAAAGAAAGTAACACACAGGGCACTATGAAATCAACAGAAATGAAGAAGATTAAAAGTAGGAAAGGACAACCTGAGCTCACTAAGAGAGACTCTGAGCCCCCATATGTAACAGAAATTATATCCTAAGTATAAGGAAGCATAGCCCAAGCCATCCACTTTGCTATTTTCACAATCAGATTAAGGACCCTAACAATCCTGCCATGGAAAAGTTTGTCCTCTGCAAACATTTAGGTAGGTAAGATCATAGTCCCAGCTGCTGCCCATATTTCTGTAAAAGGAACACCACTGTCTTTGCTGCATGGCAGACTTATCAGTAGCAGATACCATGCAAGGCCTCAAAGAGATAACAGGCATATTATCAGCAGTGAGTGCAAGACTCTTTCTTGTGAAAGCCATTTTTTTTTCAGCAAGCTCTCCAGACATCCCACTTGAGGTGTGAAAGGCCTGGAAACTGCTAAGGCCACTTCTGTTGTTTCCATTTCAGCTATCCAGAGAGAAGTGATTAAAATGTTGCAGTGTGCTCTGCACCTTACTAAGAAAAATCTCAATGCTCTTGCGTGGCAATATTTATTCTGCATTCAAGAATACTGTTGCAGTTCCAGAGCCAAAATATTTTACTGTACTCACTGCTCTGACACATGGTCCTGTATCTAAGCACAGGACACAAAAGTGAGGTTATTTTTGCATGGTAACAGTTGGGCATTAAACATTTGCAATACTCAAATGGTGAGCTGTTCATGGAACTGAACTGCATAAATACTAAAGATGTATGAAAGACATGTATTTGCATACTTTTGCACATACTATAAAATATACCCTGTGCTCTTGCAGTCTCATTCTCACAAAAAAAGAGCACAGGAATGATCATGGATACAAAGCGCACATTGCTTTCACCTCCACTATCCGCACTGCTTACCTTCATTAACTGCATGAGGCTTAATAATGCAACAAGTACAGTTTGTGAATTTTGCACTGTTGACTGGTCCGCGACCTCCACTGGAGGGAAAGAACAACTCCAGCTCCTGAAAACAATTGTAATTGAATACATTTTAGTTTGATCAAGCTGCATACATCAGCTTTTATCATAAGCAACAACAACTGAAGTATCCATACTCGCTGAAGATAAACCTTAATTACAGATTTTTGTGCTACAAATACTTTTTCCCTATAATGTTCTCTCAAATGTGTCTTTCCCTCTCTGGCACCATTGCTATAATCATAAAAACACGACTTGAATCTCACAATGTCTTTCTTTTCACTTCCGCAGCACTATCCATTTCCATTCAGAGCATCCAAAATGCTGCTACCACAAACATTTGGTAGAGCCTTCTGAATACTCTTTCTCTCTTTCCCAAGCCCACTCCCATATACACATATTTTATCTTCCCCTTTTTCACATCATCTTTTCCACTGTATGAGCAAAAATACAACTACCATCCATTTCTCAGTATGCTTTCTTTCCATATACAAAACTGACCTCCATCCCACTTGCTTACAACATTTTTTCCTTTTGTCTCAAACAACTAAACTTTGTCTAAAATTGGTGATTCACTCCTCATGCCTTATCGACCCTATTTTTATATTTTTTTAATCTTACTGAATTGAAGGTGATGAACTCAACTGCTGATTTCTGGGATGAATCAAAAGAACCTCTTTGCCTCTGATCACTTTCTTTCTTCCCACCATGACTGATCAGGCATCATATAGCTTGAGTCTTAGACCACCATACTGGGGTGAGCTTGACAGCCAGGCTTCTTCTCTCAGTGATATTTTTTCACTGTTCACTGCCAGCTTCACACTTTTACCATACCATTTATTCACATATGTTACACAATCTGCCAATAAACATTAGTCAAATGCTTGAAACACAGATTCCATTTCAGACCTATTGGACAAATTCAGTAAGGGAATTGATGAATTTCTATTTAAGGGAAATAACAATATCCTGGAGATACTACTACTGAATCTATCTGATTTCTTCCTGTGTAACAGTAGCAGTGTCATTTCCTGGAACTGTCTCATTTAATTTACTAGCTCAATTCAGATGGAATAGACTTAGCTGTCTCCCAGACTTTAGTTCATGGCACTGATAATTGCTGTAACCCTTACTTGAGCAATTATACAATTCAAACTATAGGATCTTTAAATAGAAGGTAAAGCATTTTTTGCTTTTCTCCTAGCAAATGATCCACATTTTAAGTGGGCATATCTGAGACAAAAGGGTTCGTTTCCTACATCCTTCTACTGATAAAACGCGGCATGCGGCATGCTTCAAAGACCTCGTCCAACTCTGTTAGCTAATGTTTATTCTAAAAGAAGCAGCCAGAAAACGGCAGCAAAATATTTGCAGGATTTAACACTTCTGTTTTATCTACTAAAAATCATAAAAGGAAAATAACTAAATAATGCCGAAGAACAAGGATGATGAAATGGCAAAGTGAAACCAAGTGGACCTTAAAAAGAAAATTCTTTTCCTTTCCCTTTATTCCTGATCTAAAGAAATGCCAAAATTTGGCCTGCAGAGACACCAGCTTAGAGTATACCAGAGGTATACTTTCACTTGTCATTTAGCCTCCGAAAGAACAACTCAGTCTTCCACTCTAACTGTTCAGTTTACAATACATTCACTAGATGCGTTTGGGACTTTGCTTTTCCTTCAGAAGAGTTCGTTTAGGTCCATTTATCTTACATTTCTTTCTTTTCAGCAAACTTCTGCAAGAAGCAGGCAACTAGTTTCTATGACAACTGCTACACAGCCATATAATACCAGGCCTGCTAAATTAAAACAGGCACAGAAGTATTAAATTCACAGTTTTGGTTGATTTACTGAAGATTAGTATCAGTAACAAAAGATGCACACACCTGCAAAAGTCCAGCAAAATAATCCCACAGTCATAAAAATACTGCAGATGAATGGGACCTTCAGACAGCATTTCAAAAATAATGAAATGTAAAAAGAACAACAAACTTAAGCCAAAGCACATACTTATGCTTCTAATCAAAATTTTATGCTAATAGATACTCCTTCCTGCACTCTCGGTTCAAAAGCTGGCACAGTTGTCATGGCAGCACACAGGAACAAAGAGAAACTTTCAGCCTTATATATGAAGACATCTAACCATTTAAGCAGAACTACAAAGACTTTTCTGACTAAAATTCTCCTTCATCAGAAAAGATCAGTTTCATCCAAACTCCTGACTATGTACCATCTTCATCAAGTTTGCCAGCAGAAGTATTTCAGGTCCAGCATATGATTTCTTGCCAAAACCAGAGACACACAGAGAGGATTCAGCAGCCCAGGCATGGTGCAGATAAGAGAGATGGAGTGCTTGACGAGCAGAAAACCACCCACACTCTGTGGTTAGCTTGCTATGCCACCCAGCCTAACAGCCAGCCAGAAGAAGAGGATGACCAACTCTGCACTCACCACCAAGATATAACCTCTACGAATATCTTCTAGTATAAAGTACTTGGCAGCTTATTAGCTACTCTGGGGTAGGTCTCTCTCCAGCTCTGCTACTCCAGCTATTCCAATTTAAATAGAGGAAAGACTAGGATCAAGGAAGCAACAACTGGTGTCTTCTCCCCACTGGCCAAGAGCTAAGATACCACAGTCCAATACCAATCAATCATGAAGTAAACTTCATCCTTGCCATCACATAACAGCGTATCTACCCCACAACAACACACACAAATAGTCACCTCAACTCTGTAGAAATGCTGGTAATATTTATCACCCAGTCCCAGGGCTTTTTCTTAACACTAAGGAAAGACAGACTGCAAACAAAGCAAAAGGGAACCAAACTCCTCAAAGCTAGGCCCATTGTATTACATCTCAAAACACAAAGCAATACAAAGTGACCTGTTTTTGTAACTACTCATTCTGAACAATGACAGCAGAGGAAAGTAGGCTGTAGGTGGAGGACTGCTAAGGACTGTGGAGGAGAACAGATAAACAAAACACAGGAGGACATAAAAGGATTTAATTGTTTAATCCCTTTCTTTTTATGACCAACATTGCTAGGCTATAGGTAGATTATGCAGACTATGCAATTAACTCAATGTTTGTGATGTACAGAAGACATTAAAAATGACCAGACATGCTCTCCTGGACAAAGTGCCCAAGGTTCCCCTTTGTGACAGAGATAAACAAGATTTCTGTTTTCAGGCAGTTTATTTTTCCAGTTTATTGTTCTGAACTCAAGTGGGGAAAAAAATTATGAATTCCTGACCCAGCTGTTACCGGATAAAGTCAAAATAAACTTCAGTCAAGAAACACAGTCAAAAACTTACTTGAGCAGCTGAAGCAACTGAATCTGGGCCGTGAGCTGCATTTCTTAGGCCATCATGTCCAAAGTTCGCTCTAATGCTGTCTAGTGCATCAGTCTGAGCCACTGCAGAGTTTGCTGGCCCCAGTAATGTTTTCCATTTACAAACTGCATCATCTCCTAAGATTTCCATAGCAACAATGGGACCACTCGTTATAAACTGGAGAAGCTCACTGTAAAATGGAAACAGCACATGGTGATCCACACTACAAATTAAAACCGACAAAAACATATGGTCCAGTGAAGATGCTCAGAACTCAACTCAGCAAGGCCTTGAGCAACCTGATCGAACTTTGAAGTTGGCTCTGCTTTGAGGAGAAGGTTGGACTAGGTCATGTGCACACATTCCCTTCTTATTATGGTTGTAGAAAAAGAACCAGATAACACAAACTCACTCAAGCTACTGCGTAGTATGTTAGATTTCAAAAGAATTTTTTTTAAAATAAGTACTGGCAACAGTCAAAGAGACCCTGCTAACCATGTGCCTGACAGGAATGACTCCTAAGCGTGTCTCTTCTGTACAGCAGGATTTCAGGACCCTCACACATGCCCTGCTTGTGTTCCCCACTGACACAACTTCATCACTGCTGTCAGGACAGATTGATCCACTGCCCCATGGATCTCTCCATAGATTTTGCCTGGCCAAAATCTGAAGAGGGAGAGAAGGAAGAAGCAAGATTTGGAAAGTTTGCGGGGCAGAAGGGACTTAACCACAAAGTGAGTTACCATATCCTGGCAGAAGCAGAGGTCAAGTGATTTTAATGGGATGAACCTGAGTAAGGAAAAGAGATTGTCAGGAGCAGCCTGCCTCCTGACCCAACCACCTCACACAGGAAACAATCACCCAAAATTGGAAACCCTAATGTTCTATTTAAAAAATAAACAAAACACCATAACTATAATTCTAAACCTTACAAAACATGTATACCGACAAGCCTGCCTTTTCACTGTGTAGTCTGGACAGAATGAACAAAGAAGAAAGTTGACTTAATGTTTTTTGTACTTTCTTAAAAAAAGAGCTTTACACAATTATAATTGTGGATGTGTGCGCTTCTCCAACCATCTTCTTCCTATTGATCATTTATGCAATGATCAGCAAGCCAGAAGAGAACAGAAATCCTACTAGTTCTTTCCTAAAGGAACAATATTAAAACTATGAAAAGTTACATGAACATAAAGAAACTATACAGGGAAAAGCGACTGGCACTCAGGTTTTGTTGGTCAAAGGCTGCTTGTTTAGGATGCAGTTAAAATGGCTTACACATATATGCATCCAAGAAAAAAGCAATTTCTACAACATTGCTTGCTGTGAAGACTAATCCTGAATATTAAATACATTTTTAATTAAATTCTTTAATATGAAAAACATTATTTTCCAAATGAGTAGAACTGCTATTTTTCCCTACTATTCACTAGCCTTACTTTGACTAGTGAACTTGCAAACTAAATCTGAATTTAAAGACAAGTAACACAATGCTAAAAATAAATGAGTCAGATTTCACATTTCACTGCCTTGAAGATTCTTGTTTTATTTGATTTGTAAAGCCTTATAACTATTTGCTTCTAATTTAGAGAAAAATCCTATACAGATGTATCCAATAGGAGTGCAGGATGGGAAACAGGCACATCATGGTGGACAAAGGCTACAGTTCCTCAGATAATTACCATTAGTGTAGATAGACATCTGTGAAATAACACTATGGGGAAAACTCTTGCTTATTGATCAACATATTCAAGCAGGCTTACTCAACAAAGAAAAGGCAATTCTAAATCCTTCTTTATCTCCAACATGGTCAGACATAGCCTGGGGCCATGTCTCCATGAAGGGCTTCAGTTTGGACCCACAACAAATCGGTTGCTGTTGCAGGACAGCAGCTGGCATATCCTAATACTCAGGGCACTTCATGACATTACTGAAACTAGGTCTTTGGACCAAGCCAGGTGCAAACCCAGGTTCCAACATGGCTGCAGCCTCTTCCTAAAAGAGGCACACTGACAAGCCCAGAGGGAGGAAAACAAAATTGTTTGTTGGCCCTTTCAGGCAAAGTAGACATGGCACAATCTCTGGGTCATAAGCATCAATCTGGTCATTTACAGAAAGACTAAGATTTTTCACGTTAGGTGGAGCAGTCTAGCATCGTGGAAGTCTGATGATCTGTCCAAGGATAGCAGTACAGTAAACAATTGCCTCATGCACTGTCCTTTCAGTCACTTATGATTTGAAGTACTTGCTACCAAATCAGTTCTCACAGATAAGTGTTCCCCCCTAATTCTCATTACCTGCAAGCTCCACCCTGATCCTAAAGATGCTCCTTCCCTTAGCTTTGAAGTTTTGCCCTGCTAGGAGCATTTTCACTCTGAGACACCAAAGACATTCCCCTGATATCATCAGGCTGTAAAAAGTGTGAGCTAAAACTCCTGGATAGCTGAAATAAGGATCTGTCCCTGGAAGAAGATGAACAGGGTGCATACTTTGCAAAGAGCTCCACTCAACTAAGACAAGTTCTGATTTTCCTGTGGTCCTGCAGTACCAAATACAGTAAATGAATCCTGTGCACTGAATAAGCTTAATACATGTCAAGCTGAAATTGATATACCTACTTATAAAAAGGTTTTGATTGATGGTCTATGTAGAAATCAGCCGCTTCTTTTCTGAAAGAGTAAAAAGAGATAGATATAGCTGTATAGATATAGATATATACACACACGCACACATATAAAGTCCCCTGCAAATCACAAACTATCATTCATCAACATGTCTCTACAGGTAACGTCTTCCCAAGCTGGACAGCTTGTGGGGTGTTCATGCCCAATAACAGAAAAAATGTTTAACTTTCTGTCATATTTCGTGTGGCTACAGGTGTAGCTTGTAGCTGACTCCTCATGCTCCTAGTCCGGGAAGGAATTAAGTACCGAAGCCCATAGCACGGACTTTCAGGGCCACTGATGGTCCCAACATTCGTAAGTTGAGAAATAAATGCAGCAGTCACCTTCTTGCCAAGCCATTCACTGTTACATTGTTTTCATCTTTAGCCTCAGCTTGATTGTTCACGTAGGTTAATGAAGTTTGGGTTTAAAGCATAAATAAACAATTTATCTGCTTCACTGGAACTTATTTCCTTATGAAGGCTAGTGTTTGATTACACTGGTGCACAACAGAATATTGCATAACCTGGTTTCTATTCAGCATCCTCAAATGTTACAAGTCACACAGGCAGCACAATGTCCTCCAGATGAAAACTTGCTTTCTCCCACACTTTCCCACTTGAAAACTCAATTTGTCCTTGCACTTTCCCTCGAGGAACACAGCAGTTACTACACACTGCTTTCTCTCAAAGCAATGAGCTTTCTGTAATGAGGAGGGCTCCTTACACTGCCAGGCAAATAAGGGACACCAGGCATACACAGTATGTCTGTACCACAGCTGTTATTTACCTTTACTTGGCTACTGGAAGCAAAAAGATACCCTTTTCAGGCAGGGTGGTGGCACTCTCCAAGCTCTGCACCACCACAGCCACACTGCTAGCAGCACTGGGCTCAGCCACCCAACTACACAGGTTTCGGGGACCATGGTGCAGACCCACCATCCATCCACCAGTGGACATACCATTCTGTGGCTTTTCACACCACCACCCCCTGCAGTTAGCAAACCTACTCTCTTCCCTGCTTTTTTCTCCAGCTACTTCTCATGTTTAACTCTTTGAGTACTGCAATGCTCTTTTTGCACAGCAAGAGCTAGAAAAATCCATGGGGGTTTTCAAGTCCAGCCCTGTTATTTTGCAGCTTCAAAATTCCAGTTCAGAAGTGCAGGCTTGGTCTTGGCTTGCTCCAAATCCTGCTGTGTACTGCCTTCTGAAGCTGGAATTTGTGGAGAAGGACAAGATCTTCAGGAGCATTGGCTGCTGAAAGCAAGCAATATTGCTCACCCCTAATCTGGGTACAAAGTTCGTGATCAAAGCAGAGCTCCAGGAAGACTAAAAGATTCCCACTTGTAAAAATTTTTTTACATGCAGAAACAGACATCTGATTTTTTCTGTCTCCATGATTTTGCTCACTTTAGCAGCCCTCTTTACTGGAAAAAATTACCTGCATGTTTTTCAAATAACGGATTCCAAGTCTGAATAAAGTTCTGTCATTTGCAATGCAACATTTTCACAACTCTCTCCCATCTGCAGCCCCAATTTAAGCCCAATATTGACAGAGGAAAGAAAGAACCTCAAGAAGAACCTAAGAATTTAATTTTCATAACCTTGACAAATATTTGAACAGTCACAGCTTTCTCCAGCTTTTTTATCAAAATGACCACCTGCTCATTGGAAGTGAATAATTCCCAGTTTGATGCTTTTCAGTTCAGTGCAAGCAGGAGCCATTCAAAATTCAAAAGATTTTAACTGGTCATACAACTAATATGCTTTCCCTCCATTTTGTAACTAAGGAAGAAATGTAATTTAAAAAATATGCTAGTCACAGGAACTCTTGCAATCTCAGCTTCAAACCTACATGCTGCAAATAGCCTAAAGTTTTTGCTTAATATTCTCTATTTCGCCAGAAAATCCTCTTCTGAAGCTAACTTAAATAATTTTGGAAAGCAAATACGAAAAAGGTATGCAAACAGATTAAGTATTATCATTTCTAAATGCAAAGAAATATTTGAGGGATGTATTTCCGAAACAAATTGAGCTCTACTACTCAGTTCAGAATTCCTATTGCAATAAATATAAAAATGCAGTTGTGCTGTATAACTTAGTTCCTTTTTCATTTCATGTCTCTCATTAGTTCTCTGTTTTTTAAGAATGGAAAACAGTGTTCGTCTAGGAATAACAGACTGAACTGACATATGATGAAATGAAGAGACTAGAGAGCTGACCTATCTATACAGGTGCCTGCCCTCACTTTCATATCTTGGCTACAATTTTTACAGAAGGCCTGAATCTACTTAACAGTGATTGCCAGACAAATGTCAGTAATAATCTTTCTTTAAAGAAAGGAGTAGATGATGATGCTGGTTTGAACAAGCCTGCCTGCACAGATCTAAGGGTAGATGACTTTGGCAAGGCAACAGTCTATCATTTTGAAATGGCACAGTCCCAAGAAACAGAGTATATAGTATGCAGAGAAACCACAAATACTCAAGACGTTTTAAATATATCCAGTAACACAGCCCAATTTTGTGCTTAACAATAATAATTTTTAATTATACAAGACAAGCACAAATTTTCATATGGCAATAGGCAATAAACGTTCAAGTCTCAAAGTTTCTTCCCTTCAGTGTGCGGCAACTCTAAAGCACGTGAATTGGCTCAACAGTTCTTCAAGTGCTCAGACAGATACGGAAATAAAGAACCACCCAACACTTCAGGATCAAATCTCTCAGACTGCAGGAGAGCAAGCCAAAAAAAGCTGGCTTGAAAGACATTGTGAATTGTGAATCAGTATTAGAAATCTGATCAAACTCACTATCTGGAGTTGTTTGAAGGAATATCTGGGACCAGTATAATCAAACATTGCAGCAGGTGAATGCAGAGACAAGAAGAGGAACAGTTGTTTTATCGGCGTTTCTGAAAGCCAAAAAGGTTTTGAAGTTGGGGAAAATTGTTCCTGACCTCACACAGAAACCATAAAAACACACGGAAATGGTATTGTAAGACAGATCGCTTTTCTTTTCAAAGTCATCTTGTATATGAACAGGTTTGGCAAAGCAGCAAAGGAGAAAAAGACAACTTCCCCAAAGTTA
Source organism: Chionis minor (assembly GCA_013398295.1). Lineage (NCBI taxonomy): Eukaryota > Metazoa > Chordata > Aves > Charadriiformes > Chionidae > Chionis > Chionis minor. The sequence continues at coordinate 213,626 of VZSF01008726.1, forward strand.
CTCTGCAGTATGCCTTTTTTAAAATCTTGTGGCTCAATGAGATAAGTGGAAAACAACGAAAGATGCAGGGGATGAGACACTGCAACAGGTTGCCCAGGGAAGCTGTGGAGGCCCCATCCCTGGAAGTGTTCAAGGCCAGCCTGGATGGGGCTTTGAGCAACCTGGTCTAGTGGGAGGTGTCCCTGCCCATGGCAGGGGGGTTGGAACTAGATGATCTTTAAGATCCCTTCCAACCCAAACCATTCTATGATTCTATGATAAGGAAAATGCATGAGTAAAATCTGTCCAACCCTGAGACAACATCAGAAGATCATTTGCTTTGCCTGGGACTTCCAGTCATTAAAAAGCAAACATGTTTGGGTTCTGAGAGCACAAATTAAGACAACGGATTTACTAAGAGTGAACAAACCAACTACTTTAAAGACAACATTGGTATAACCAGCAGTATGGTTCATATCAGGAAGCCATGAGGTGAGGACATACAGACATGTTAGTAGTAAACACTGCTGAATTGCCACAGCTATGTTAGTCACCTTGGATTCGTACAGAGACATTACATACTTAATCACCCATACTCATTTGCACAGAATTTTTAATACTTAGCTTAATTCTCTACATGCTTTCAGAAACCTACATGATTATGAAACAGATGAGTCTTCCTTCTATTACTCACTGGGATGGATTCGATGTGTGGAACAACACAGCATAGCTTCAGAGAATGTTCTTAACTGCAAAAATAGTAGTTAGATACAATAGACCTAACCTTAAAAATTCCTTACCTTGAAAGCACCATCATTTTGGCCTTAGTTATTGTAAATCCTGCATTAATAATGATATCAATTAATTCTCCAATCTTGGGCATTGCATCAGGTTTAATCAAAGCCAGTGTTCTGAAAAAAAAGAAAAAAAAAGTAGAGAGACAGAGCCAACACTACTTTCCTCAGAGCATTTGGTGTGCATGTTGAGTTTATATTCAGTCAAAAAAACATCACATCAAAGAGAGAAATTCTGCCACAGCCAAACATCACAGTGTCAGTGCCTCATCAATTTCCACGCTGTTCTTGAATGCCCGCGCAAGACATTATTCTGATAAGAATGAGCTTTGCACATTACAATTTCCTTGGCTTTCTAATCCAAGTCAGCCCATAGTGTTCCACCAGCAGTCATTATTTACCGGCTTCTCCCTTCACTCTCAGAGGGAACAATTTGAACACTTCTGCCTTAGCTAGTGTATATCTCTATAGCTCTTCACTTGTGCTTCTGGGTTAGGGCACAACTGATTTGTAAATGTCTCCCTATGGTTGCTCAGCTCCCTTTTTTCCTAATGTTAATCATTATATACATAAAAATGAAGCTGTTAAAATTCCCTGTTTAAAAATACTACTTAAATATGTGCTTTTCATAAAACTCAAAATTCAATGATTGTTTTATAATTACTTTTAAAATATTTGGAGGCCTCAGTGAGAAGAAGGTCCTATTGTGCTTGGTACAGTACAAACACTTCACGGTATACAATATGCATGCCAAATAGCTCTCACTGTTAATAGACACAATAAAAGGTTGGCAGAGGAGGTATTACGTCTCTTATACTGACTGACACCTATATTCTAAGGGAGATCAATCAGAAAATGTCTACACTCTCCCCCATATCTTTGTTTCCAAGTACATCCTGTCTTCTTGATAATTATCTTTTTATACTATACATCCCCAAGGCCAGGACTGTTTTATTAGTGCACTTTGCATAGCACCAAGTACACCATCAGCACTAAACATATTATTAATCAAAATTAACGAGCACAAAAAGAAGGTCTGTAAAACGGCATTTTCTATTTGCATTCATCTTGTGGTGAGTCAGCTTCAAATTTGCTCAGCTTACAAATGAACAGATTTATTCAACCCTGTATCTCAGAAACTCCACATCTCTGACAATCCTAAAGAGCTCTTTCCATCTTTTACAATGTTTGCAATAATGAAGGTTACTCAAGATAGATTTTTTTTATTGCAGTACTTCCCTAGATGAAAGGCAAATAACTGCAAATTTCTCTTTTTATACAACAGCATAGCACGGAAAGCAGCCTTAAGGTTAGCAGCAACGTATTCTAGCCAGGGCAAATATGCTGAGGTTACAGGAGATGGATGAACTTCCACTACCTTTACTTTGAGCCTTCAGTGACCCCAGATTGACAGATGTTTTGGGAACAGACAGACTATCTATTTCACAGCAAAGCTAAAGGAAGGGAGGTTTCATGATAAGGAAATGTAAAGAGGAAGATTTGAAAGTATGTGACATTTCACCTGAAAGTAAGGGAGAGACATAGATTACCTTCAGAAACAAACAGATATTCCCTTAAGCATCAGGAAGCTCATATACATGGACCAGCTTAGCCCCAGATCCGTTGGGAAATATGACACAGAAAGACTGATGGACTAAGGTGTAGCTTGTGACATCCAAGCCTATGCTTTAGTCCATTACACTGCAAACTAAAGTTGGCTTAGCCCTATCTTCAGATCAGGAAAGGCTGACCTCTGGCTAACATTCTACACAGTTTGCCAGCATACTCCATGCAGCCTACATCCTGTGGCCTGTTCCCCTCTTCCCCAAGGATTTCACAGATCCACCTGATTTTGTGATATAATTACATGATATAATATATTTTGTGATATAATTCATTTTGTGATGATATAATGTCATTCATTTCATATATTATAATCCATTTTGTGATATAATATATGACAGGGTGTGCCACGTGCATCAAGGCACATGAGGGGGAGCAGCTGTGTGCTTGACTGATGACATGTACCCAACGTGGTCACACAATGCGTGATCTGCATCTTGGCAGAACAGGTTCTCAACTCTGTCATTTAACATGAACAATTAAGAATCAAATCCTTGGGACGAGATCTCCAGTGTTGTTTGCATTTCCTTGAGGAATACCCCTTTGAATCCATGTTATTAAACAGACTATTTGAGACAGACTGCTAATACTAGGAATAACTTTGCTAATTTCAAGCTTTCTAGTAAAAATGTAATTCCTAGCAATATGTAATGAAACATTGCATTATGAAGCAATTTACCTAGAAATATTAGTACAAACTGCAAAGAGCAACTCTTATAACATCTTTTCTCTAACCCTTATATATAAACTTTAACATTTCAGTGCAAGCTTCTCAGAGGTATGCAGGATAAGAAAAGTATAATTCTGGATGCTGAAGACTGTTTCTGAGATTGGATTTTGATTCATGTGCCCTATTTTTAGTTTTAATTAGGAATATGTTTCTTGTGGTTTGACATGATACAGTCTGCAAAGTACATTTTGAAAAAGTTTTATGTCTAGAAACAAAAGAGAAAGAGTGAAAATTATTTGCTTACATTTTCAGAGAGACTGTACGACAGTACTCCAATGAGTACTGAAACATCAGAAGATGGAACTGATCAAAGGAACAGTGCACAAAGCATGCTGCGGCTATGCTTATGAGATCTATTTATTTCTAATAACAGGACTGGTGCATGCACAGTAGCTTATGTCTTGTAAGGGAAGAAACACCAATTATGTCAATGACTGGAAGCATAAGAATAACATATTCAATCAAAAAAGAATTCAGCTCCTTCTGGTTGAGGCACAAGCTTTCTAACACCATTTCCAAACCCAATGATATTAACTGACTCCAAGTATAGTCTACCTAGACAGGATACGCTACTCAGATAAATGTTTACCTCAGCTTACAACCACCCAGGATCATAAGTGAAAGACTACAGAAACAGAAATTCCTAACCCAAGCCAGTGAATCCTTTCCCTGTCCCAAGCCAGTGATTCCTTAAGTGGTACACTGTAAGTAAGCACATGCTTAAGTACCCATTTTAGTGACGGTTTGTGACGGTTTCCTTATGATGAGCTGGGAGTGCAGCAGGGAAGAAGAACACTGAAATATCGCTCTATTTAAAAATTGACCCAAGACAGGAGAAAAGTAGGTGTAGAAATTGAAAATCCATAGAACTCTCTTAATAATTTTAGCCTAATTCTAGAAAGGGCCTGGCAAATGTAGCCTCTTTTTACACATTTTGTACCTCGTGTACCTAGAGTCACATTCATTTGTTTTACTGACAAAACCAAAGGTCCCTAATTCAAAACGTTCAAGATTTTTTATATACATTCCTCAGTCTCCCTCAAAGGCCTTTGCTGAGCCTGACTGCATACATATTCAGTGGCCAAAGAATGTATTTCAAAAGTCAAACTATACTGCTGATAGTCCTGTACAGCACAAAGGCAAGAAAAGATGGGGAAACATTCTGCCTCACACAACATCCTTACAATTATTAATAGAATTCCAACTACGGATTGTTTTAGGAATTATCACATATTGCAGAAATCTTACTGTATCTATTTAACTAATGACTGCTGTAAAAACTGCTAGGATCAGGCCAAAAAGACAAATACCTTATATGCAACTGTTTTGCCCAAGGCCTCTTTTAATATCACCCTGTTTACCCAGTGAAAGCTTCTGTGAAGAAACCAGATTTTGAGGATCCCTTGCCTGCTTAAGACACCTTTCACTGTGTTCCTTTGGGCTATTCTGAATATGTAACACCACTTGCGTATCTATGTTATCTTTCAACCAACATTCCTAAAATGTTTTCCAAACAGCTGACATGTCATAAATTCCCTTCCTTCCTTTTGTAGAGCAGTACAAAAAACTTACCCCCTCCCAAGACCATTTTATTGACACAACTATAGTGTTGCTGTATAGACAGCAACTTCCCTTACAAGCTGAAAAAAATGTCATTTTTTCACAAGCGCCTTTTCTTGGTATAACTGCATTAGCACCAGGGCTTATGCTAGTTTAGGCAGAGCTGGAAATACACAACTATAAAAAGTTACATTGATATAAAAACCATACACAAGACAGATGTAATCTACCCAAGGCTCCAGTGAGGAACAGAGAGAGTAGCCACGTATACAGAAGCCGTCCTCTGGTGTTCTTCACCTCCTTTGCTACTCTTCCACCATTCCCAACCCCAGCCTGGAGAAAAGTATCAGGCAAACCCCTTCTGGAAAGACATTATGTCAGTCATTTCCAAGGCAACATTTTTGTGAAGTTAAGACAAAGATGTGTGTTAAAACTTGCAACTTCCTATATGCCCAGTTATGTACGAGTCTCCAAAAAGAGTTCAAAATAAGCCCAGTTGGTGGAAGGGAGCAAGAAAGTAGGCAAATAGGGCTCACTAGAACATCATACCTAAGAAAATATTCCGTGCTCTTTTCAAAAGAAGCTAAAGCAAATTATAAAAATTTGTTAATTTGCAAATTCAGATATTACCTGCACTGCAGTCCAACCAAATTTAAATTCCTTGCAAATTAATCTTACTGTCATTTTATTAAGTTTCTCCTGATATTTTTGTTCTTGGATGGGCTCTTAAAATCTTCCAAAACAAGTCTTTGAACCAAAAGAGATGATGAGTCTTATCTTCATCCATTATAAATGAAATTTGTCTTAACAAACAAGCCTATAAGTTATACTGATGTTTTCACTCTATACTTCCTGTCCTCATGCATACAAAGTTTAGGAGATGCTGAAAAAAGTCTCAGAAAAAATCTCCCATTGTGGGAAAAACAATGGAGAATGGGAATGGGTCTCTCACTCCTGTTCCTACTGTTTTCTGTTACTACTACTAACACAGAGTAGATCTGATTGGTAAGGCACAAGGCTTCTGCAAAGACCCCAGAGAGACAGGCACTAGTTCTGCAAGAGCCCAGAACAGATCAGGATTACCATAACAATTCTGCCCCAAGAGAATCCACAAATCCCAAGAATCCTACTGCTGTGTGCCTTGCGGGAGTAACAAAGCTGAACAGGACCCCCTGTTTCCCTCCTCCCAAGAGACCTAGAGGAGGCAGCAGTTGACACCATGGAGAAGCTGGCCTTGCAGTTTTATCAGGTAACAATGGCAGTCATAGGTTTGCCCCACAAGCAGGGGCCACTTTGCTTCTCTCCAGCTATCGGTATGCCAGATCACTTCAAACTGCACAAAACCCTGTAGCTATCTCCTCCTCTCCCCACAGTACAGAAAACTTACCTCATTTCCAGCAAAGAACAACTACTTGGAAACCCCAGCCACAAAGGAAGATTTCAAAAAACGTGCTTTCTTACCTCTCTTTGCGGCTCCCCAGCTTGCGGGCTGTATATTGATCCCCATAGTCCACTAAGGATAGATGCCGGGAAAAAACAGTAATTTTGTTGCCCACAAATAAATCCTCAAGGTGTAAGCTCTCATACTTGGTGCGCTTCAGAAAGGTGCGACGGTTCTTCACATCATACTGCAGAGAAAAGAAGATTAAACCTACCGTAGCAAGAGATTCAAGCAGTGGGCAAACTCAAAATAATTTTTATACAACCTTCAGAAACTTCCATAGTACTGTGGGATTGAATCTGATCAATAAATTGATTTAATTCCTAAACCTTCGAACTTGCAGGTGTACCAGGAAAGCTTAGAAGACTAAACCACAATTGCAAATTTATTCCATTCAAATGGAATAGGGGCCTGAGAGGCCCGACACCTATCTTTGCATTTTTTATTTTACCATTTGCTTGTGCTAATTCAAGCTGTGATAAATGGTTCAGGTGCCCAGTCTCACTGAGAGTTTCCCCCAGCAGATCTATGCCGTTTCACAGACCAATGACTCGCACCAGGAACAATCAAGACACGCACTGTGGCAGGTCTCCTCTTCAGGGCATCGTTCCAGTGATACCATGCTTTATTTGACTGCGTAAGACTCAGAATTAGGGACGGATGGATGACTGCAACACTGGGTTGAGACATTCTCACTGCCTAGAGCTGCAAGCTCAAAAGCCTGTCAAGACAATTCAGCTACATATCATCATTCCAGGCAAGACGTTAATGTGTAGTTTTCTGGGTGGGCTGGCAAAGCACAAAAGGCAACCTGCTGAACAGTTTCTTCACTGCATTTAGATATTGCAGATGCCTTCAGTTTCCTGAGGAAGTAGAATCCTATGAAAGGAATAGTTTCGTCTTCCTTAGGCCCGTTCTCTGTCTTGAATTACATGTGCTGTCCTCCATTGCAATGGTATATAGACTAGAATAGCCTTAAAAGAAAGAACACCATTCCCAGAAATTTTGGAGGAAAGAAAAATTAAAACTAAAATGACATACTCCTCCATGTTCTGAAATGTATTAATAAATTTCTCTCCTGTTAGAAGGCTGGAAAAATTGTAAGTTTTTCCAGAATAGTCAAAACTTTGCAGACCAGAGAATATAAATTATTTTGATACTTCCTTCTGCTGAAGCAGTATAAGGAAGAATCCTTCCCTGACGAAAAGTCTTTAGCCCCTCATACGTGCTCCTACTAAGCGTCATTTATTCAAGTGCAGTAGGGAATGAAATGACAATATGCTGAAAAAAAAAAAAAATCACTTGAATTCAGTGCCTTGTTTTTTCACGGACTATGCCAGGAAGCCCACTAACTAACTTGACTGTATCTAAATTCTTCAATATCTTGACTAAAAATCTGAAAATTTCCTTGGTTATTTCACTACCAGCTGTTAGAAAAGCACCCTGAGCTGTTTCTGACTTCTCAAGCAGAAGATAAAGGTCCACGGGAGGCATCTACCTGTGTTAAAGAATTCTTCTTTAGAGTGGAATTTTGGATCTCTTTAAAAGACCTTTTTATAAATCAAATGATAAGCCACAGCAGAAGAAAAGTATGACTGTTTGGACTGTTCCCCTCCTACCCACGTACATGTGGAAGTAAATTATCCAAAACAAAATAGTTCTCCGCTAAGAATCTGTCCTTTTTGAAGATTTCTCCTCTTTTTTTAGGAAATCTCCTGTAGAAAGAAAAGTAGTTGAGGCTTTAAAAATTCCCCATGAGAGTTATTAACTATGGAAAATTCAGATAATTGGGCATCTCTTTTTAAAGAGATACAGTTTGATCATAAGGCCTGCTTGCAGTCCTTGGACAAAAACCTATGTTGTCTTCTTCCAGCTGCAAAGCATCTTCCAGCTGCAAAGCAAACTGGAAACTTGTCTCATTATTCCCACTGTCATCTTTTTTTTTACAAGAACCAAGAAATGAAGGACTGAGAAAGAAAAGGAAAGCTGAAGACTTCACGTAACACAAGCCTTCAACAGCTCTGCTCCACCCTCAGCTGAGGTGTGTGATAAAGGAGAGCCATTGTCAGTGAGGTGGGAAAGGGGACAAAACATCTTTCTCATAAGCAGGGAGAAAATGGCTCATATGCATTACCTCCATTCTCCTAAGATATGTTAGAGGTAGGAGTGGGCTGTCATCTCCTCAGGAAGATAACAAAAGATGCAGAAGAATTAGGCAGGAATAAAGAAAGAATCACCAAATTCTGCAGAAATTTAAATAAAAAAAATCCAGGAGAGAATTCTAAATTTAATCTCTGTCCACAAACTCACCCCCGAAAGTGATTTTGAAATATTCTTTCTATAGAGGTGTTACATGCCTTTTTGCTTTTTTAACTCCTGTTATGATCACACACAGTCCATATACACTCATGACTGTGTACACACCATACTAGCTTAACCTAAGAACACACTAGCAAAATGCAAATCTACCAAGCCATAGGTATTTGATGCTGAATGCATTAAGAAGCTCAAGAACACCTTGAAAGCTCTTGGTTTCGAGACGTCTAGGTGAAATGAACAACAACTTTGCCAGCCTACACATGGTTGTGTAGGAAGATTATTACGGCTCCTGACTGATTAGCTAAACTGTCTCCGGGAAATAAAAAAATAAAAATCCTCACATTTTGACAACTGTGCACACAGACATCATACAAAGAACTAACTTAAACAGGGACAACATCATCATAGAGTCTGTTTAAAGAGACTACCAGTACAATGTACAAAGTGCATCTCCTAACATAGGTGGATACCATGGTTTCAGTGAACAGTAGTTTGGGTAAGAAAAGGCAGATCCCACTAGCTTTCTTATTTCTGCATTTGATATTTATAGCAGGAAAACTAAAATTTGATAATGAAATTACTAAGTATGAATATCCAAATCTAATCTACTCTCAGACCCTTAGGTCTTCATTAAAAATCAGAAAAGACTAGTCCAAAACATTCACCTGTTCCTAAAAGAAAGCACAAAGCATTGGTTGGTTTGCTAGGATTACCCTTCCAGTACATATTACATTTTAATATATATGCCTGCTACTGCAAAATGTTTGTTTTAACTTGCTATCAATAAACAAGGGTTATTAATTGTATGAACCACAAATCAGAAAGGTCTGTGCAAGCAGCACTGCTGGAAAAATTTAGATCCTACTGTCTGAAACATCCTTCCTTTCATTAAAACCAATTTAAAAGCAATTTACTATTTCCTCTACTTTGATAAGACTCTTTTACATTTACTCTGCAGAGACTTCTGGAATTCCAGCTGAAGCTTACTCCCCTGTCTGGAATCAGCTTCAATCCATTTTTCTCAAGCAGTAGGTCAGTGGTGCTGAGTTTCAGTTCTGAAACCCAAATAGAGATTGTGGAAATAAATATCTCCATGCCAAGGAAAGCCTTCAAGGGGAAAAAAAAATCATAAATGTGGAAACTCTTCCACATGCTTCACTGTGAACTTGTATTTTTGCTTTTCTTTTAGTTTTAGAAACAGAGCAAGATACGTCTTAAAGTATATTTTCCTTACCTGTAAAATTAATCAGCATAGGCAGTGGCTTGCCATTTTGCAAACTGTTTAATTGGATATTACACTTAGGGCAACAGGTTTTTTCTTTTATTCTTACCATTTCTACGGATCCATCTTTTGGATAATACAGAAGTTCATAACGGCGAAAGAGTGAAGCATTTGGGTCATACCATTCAGCAGTGAAAGCAAATCTGTCATCTTGACTCTGGAAAAAGAAACAGGGGGAAAAGGTCTATTAGAAAAAGCATATATTTTTTATATGTAAAAACACACAAATAGAAAACTTCCTTGCATTTTTTATCAGAAAAGTAAAAAAATCACTAGTAAATGCACTTGCGCTCTCTGCATATCATCATCTGCTTACCACAGCTGGTGACATCTTTTCACTTGTTAGCTATCATCTTTTAAGTATGATGCAAACAGCCTGGCAGTTTTCCAGGCAATCTCAAAACTTACTCTGATTTCACCAGTCATAAAACATGGACTGTTGTAGAAGTTGTTGTTAGACTTCTTAACTTTATGAAAGTATTTGATTTACTTTCATTTGTTAAAAAGAACATGTTTGCTTACAACTAAATCATAAAAACTTAACACATTTTCTACGCATCCTACAAGAAAACACCTTCCTCTTCCTGAGCAGTCATATCTGAACTCCTGTTGATGATGAGATAAACATATTCAAGTTAGGGACAACATCAGTTTGGTTCAGTACTTAACTTCTTGAAATTTACTTTAAGCATAAATAGGCCGATCTCATTTACAACTCATTTTCTACCCCTAAGGTGCATGACAAGAAAGCCAGACTGCAATAATTCTAAAACTGTAGCTACATACGTAGCTTCTCTCCACTCCTCATCCATCAGAAGATAGCCCCCTACAAGAAAGTAAGCACAAAGGCAATGCAATGCATGTGGATGTGCAGTTCTAGCACCTCTTAGTGGTATATGTTTTAGCTATTGATACTGCAATTATCAGTTATTTGATAGCTGTTAGATGGAGCCCTAAATTTTTATTTTCCACACCTCCTCTAAATATGACTGCTACTCCTGAGAGTAAGCACAGTCTTGTCACAGGATTCCACGCTTTAGATGTACCTTTACTCGTCTTACACATCTTAAACATTTAGGTACCACTGGGAGTCCAAGGTGAAGCCATATAGGCCTTTTTAGTCCTTCAGATTTTAGGAAGCAGCAGCGTTTCAGTTGTTTCAAAGACTGCTCAATAAGCAACAGGATGGAAAGAGTACCCATGGGCTTCCATGACTATTCTGGAACACCAGCAGGAAAAGAATTACAATCATTTTCCTAGTAAGTACAAGCTTATAGACATACAGACCTTAAAAAACAATAAAACCGCAAAAAAAACCCCTAAACCAAACGAACCAACAAAAGCCAAACAACAGTGATCTTGCTTTTCTTGTCAGTGCATTTTTTCTTTCAGCATCTTCAGCTTAAAATTGATTTAAGACTAAGTGTTTTTGCAGGTTGAAGTCCTAGCACAAGCAGCAGCAGGAAAGAGTGAGACAATTAAGAACAATTTCAGAATTTTACAATGTGATGAATACTTGTACCTGTTCAGTTAAAAGCACCATGGCAAGTGTCCCACCTTCCCGTCAGCCCTTGTGGTACCCCTACGCTGCACACTGAAGACACGATTATATCACAGAAAGACTTACGCAGTGGGGGCAGCACAGCACTCTGTGAAGGATGCAAAGCTTTCACTTCTAACTGTAGAAGTCTGTACAGCACTGAAACCTGTATTTACATGAGCTGCTTCAACTTCTGTGTTATTTCTAGACTGCACACTGTAACCTTTGACAATACTTAAACTCATGTTTTAGGTGCTGCATCCAGCACTAAAACTCTCTGGGGACTTAACCTGGTTTCTGGCCCTTACTTAAGCTTGGTGGGCTTGTGTCTGCATTGTTCCTGCTGCTGTTGAGGAGGTATGTAAGCCAGAACAAACCCTTATTTCAAAACTCACACCTTAATTTTTCTGAACAGGCGTGTTGTGGGCAATAAGCAATAATAAGGGTTGGCAGATTTTAACAAATGACTGATTTCAACCTTGATCTTAAATACAATACACTCATACTACTGGAATACAAGACAAAACATTTGATTGATTAATTTGACCATCATCACATCAAGGATGGATGTTATAGGGAAGCAGTTCTCTACCAAAGAGGTTGTCTAAAAAGAAAAACAGTCTTGTTTGTAGAGTACTACCTCCAGCTTACTAGTGATGTATGAAATAAAAAAATATGCACTATCCTTAATCAATGCTTCCTTATAACATGAAGACATATATAATTGCATTACTTCAGGCTACTTATTTCATACTACAGCATCACTTTGAAATATGTTTTCTAGGTAGCAGTTGCCAGAGAAGCTTAGTTTCATTTAAGCAAAACTTCCAAATTTTCCAAATGCTTATTTGTCTCAGGGAAGTAATGTATTTATGTGAACAAGCAAAGAAAACATCATTACATTTTTTGCTTAGTCACCAGTATCAGTCATCACCACCTTCATGTTTACAGTGAGAAACTACATTGAGTGTCTTGTCTGGTGAGGAATTGGTCTGATTTTTTTTCATTTAACACTAGCTTGGGTTTAAGATCTGTTTGAAATTCATTTTGTAAGATCCTACTCAATGTCTGAGCTATTAATATCATTCATATTGCTATTCAGCAAGCTCTGCTGGCCACTGCTTCTTATTCAGCTGAATGGCAGAAATGACCATTCCGTACTATATTCTTTTAGCACTGTAAGCAAAGGCAAGGTAATAAATGCTACTTAGACTTGAAAAACACTGCAGAGCTAATCCCCAAATGCCCAGTAATGTTATCAGTAAGCAGGAAAATTTGAATCCATTGTTATTTTGAACATGGAAAATAGAGAGGGCTAACAGTTTTCACGAACAACCAAAACAAGGTCTGTAAAGCTTCTCCTAGGCCATAACCAGAATTTCCTCTGCTTTATAGACATAAAATTATCACAATAAATATTTCTAAACGCAAAGAACAATAACAGAAGACAACTTAAGAGCTTATGGGAAACACTGTAAAATTAATTGGAAATGGATTATGTTTGTGAGGAGGTAGATTGTTTCAAAGGCACACGCTGCAAAGTGAGGAAATTTAATATTAAACTGAAGACCCTACCAAATAAGTATAATGTAAAACACAGTAGGGCTGAAATTTTACTATTGCAGATTCATGCAAATAGTCTTAAAACAGATAGAAGACAACCCTGAATACAATCATGACATGAAGTAATGTGAACATATTCTGGTGAGCCCTTACCAGGCATCACTGTAAAACTGCTGCTCCAAGTCATCAAAACCACCAACCAATTTAAAATCATAAGTTCTAAAAAGGGGGCACATACGAAGCTCATAATACTTTTTTTAAAATGAGAACTGAGAGTTTTATTTACTTGTTTAATGCAAGAGCAGGATTTTGGAGGCAAAAACCAAACACAAAAACCTGCCATTTCTCACCACTTATTGTAAGGATTGCAATAAAGTTTTAAGTCTTCACAGCGCTGAAATTATCTTTCCTGAGCATTTACTTCAATCAGTTTACTGCATAATCAACAGAACTGGTACCGCAAACAACTTTCTCACATGCCCTTTCACTAATGTGCCCTGGACTGCAATATGGAAAGGAGTCTCAAAGATGAGAAAGTACTATGGGAGACGTGCGAAGTTTCATCCTTGGCTTCTGTTCATCCTCCTAACAAAGGAAACATAGCAATTATCCAGAGCAGAGTGATTAGAGACCAGCGACAACCTGTCAAGTGGTATCATGTTCAATGCACCACACTGCTCCACGCCAACACGGAGACCCGAAAGAGGAAGATTTCACAGCCCTTGACCAGAGAGCCCCAGCACCTCATTCTCCCAGGAAATGGCTGAAACACATTAGTAACCGGTGAAGTCACATCACTGTGCACAGCTTGAGTAATAACAAATCAAGTGAATCTATAAATACATTATAACTCAGAAAATTCTTGCTTTAAAGCACTATTTTCCATTCATTTCTGTACTGTATCCTCATCAAAATCACATATAGCCTTGGCTCTCATGACTACGCAGTTAACCAAGCAATATCTAATGGGGGGAGAAGTAATTTTTCATAACTTTTCACATCAGTGGAAAAATCAGCAGCATTAAAAAACCCAGCAGTGACTCTTCATTTAATGTTTACATAATGATGGTTTTAGAATAGCTGTCTTCAGCTCAATTTTTACAGTCCTCTGACATGGTAAAATCTAGGGCCACTGAAATCAGTGATGTCAGGAGTTTACCTACTGAGAATAACCTGTGGAAAAAATAGCCTTTTTCTTTCTTCCTTCTTTCACAAGCTGCATGGGAAAACATTTGGATGCGTGTGGGTTTTGCCAGCTTACGCTTTTTTGTTTATACTAGGATGTGTGAATATGCAGTAGGATGGCTCTGTGCACCTGAGAAACATCTACTGAAGTACAGATGAATTAAAAAAATTAAATTTTGTACTTGCTTATGAAAGTGACAGGGGAAGAAGTCATCCTTAGCTAGCATGGGACTAACTTCTAGAAGTTAAATCCAAGTATTTATGAAGGAACTGTGTTCACAAAAAACTGCTGCAGAGGGAAATGGTTTGTCTGGAATATAGCTGGCAAGGAAGCTCATAACCACAAAGCAGAATGCTTAGCAAGCTGGACAGGAAATGATCTCTTGCCTGTAAACCTTTTAGACTTCCAAAAGGCTTCTATTCTGCAGTAAAACAAAAGCAGATCTTCCAGAGGTTTTCATGAGAAGCAACAGTGGTAGAACAGCAGCTCAGGGACTAAGGAACTTGCATGGGAAGGTGGAAAAAAAATTTTAATCCTCTGGTCTGAACCATGCAGAACTAACATTTGGCTTTGGTTTTCCCAGCTTCAAGATGCCTCCTGACTCCCACACTATTTTACTGTTCTAGGGTGAGTATTTCTGTCCTCTTCCTCTAGTTTTGACTAGAAATTTCATCCTAGAGTTTCTCTTACAATGGAGAACACAGGGAATCAGGAGCTACAGATTTTTTTTTCTGCTGGTCATATGCACTTTCAGACTTTTCACAGTCTAAGGGAAAGGCAGTTTAAATGATTCCCCTTGCTATTATATGGGCAATGTATTTTTACTAAGATCCTGCCTTTCACGTGACTTTTTCCATTACGCAGATAATTCTGTCCCACCAGTATGCTTGAAGCTAGTATTTTTCTGCCGGTTTGTCACTTTGTGCTTTTGATACAATCTCTGTGATCTGTAATTGACTGGAAACAACTACCTGTGCTTAAACTAGTTATCAGCTTGCAATGTCTCATAACCCCTTTAGCTTACTACTCAAGAGACTTCACATGAAACAGTATAAAAATATTTCTTAGAATTAGAAAAGCCCTGAGGTACCTAGAAAGTGCATCTTTACATGCTATTAGCAATCTGGTCTCTATGAGGCTTCTACATGCTTCTACATACAGGAATATCAACATGCATGACATTTGACACAGGCTCATGGCCTGTTGCCCACGTATTTACATGTTTAGGAGTCCCAAAGGGTATTGCTATGTTTTAAGTGGGCAGCTTTGTGTCTGCTGCTCCTCCAATCTTCTCAGTGACTCAGTGACTCTGAAATTAGACCAGAGAAAAAAAGAATCAAAGGACCTGAACCGACTCCCACTAAAGCAACGAAAAAACTGCACAAACCTGAATAAAAGCTGAATCAGAGACCAAAGGATCCATCTGGATATCTGTATTGTATATTACACACACACACACAACTTTCTGGAAAGATTGCCCTGAAACTTCCTAAAACTCTGGCAATAACTTTAAGAGAAACATTTCTTTGACAACGTGGTCCCCCCAAACTAGGCTGGTGACACTCTTAAAAATATTTTGAAAGGGCAAGAATAAAAAATGAGATGGTATCAAAGGACAAGGATATCAATTATTTTAAAACTTTGCAGGTGAAGATATCATGAGGATGACTGACTCCAATATCAGGTAGTCTTCTTATGCATTAACATGTATTTACCTTAAGCTTTTTTTTTTGGGGGGGGGGGGAAGAGAGAAAAAAAATCACAAATGTGAGTTTGCCAATCACTCTCTTTGGCAAAAAACAGAATTTGTTGAAATAGCCAGTCAACAGGTATCTTTCTCTTTGTTTTTCCTCTTTGTAGGTTCTACAAAAAAAAAAAAACCAAACTGTTGCTGTACAGGTTGGTGCATTCCCTAGACAGACGTTGGCCTCATGCTCTTATGAGCTCATCACCAGCTGAACATCAAGAACATTATTCTCAGCATTGGGTCCATAAGTTGTTGTTGTAGATGTATGCTCAACCTCTAATAGCAGGTATCTAAGTCCTGTTATGAATTATTTGAAACAGTTCCTCAAAGCTCATAAATCACTGATCACTCATCTTCCAGATCTATGACCACTTCAGTTTTAACTTTACTGTGAGAAGACTTCAGCATAAATGAAAAGAAAGCAGTTGATAAACTCCTAGTCTGAGGAGCAAGAGTTGCGAATTTCAGCAAGACCTACCTCCCCTGTCTGCAAAGGCAGCTCTCACAGTCTTATACTGCCCCAGCAGGCCACAGATAAAAGCACTGTCACAGTATCACACCTGCTTTCTTAAAAGACCCAGAAATACTTTGGTTGCTTTAAATGGTTCACTGTTATTAGGTTTCCTGTTCTCCCACTCTAACATCCAGCTAGCTTTGTTTTATTTTCAGCTGAATGCTTTTAGGTGCATCTATCTGTCTAGGGAACCGCAGGCCCAGCTGTACTCCCAGCTTTCCAAGTAGCACTGAGTGCTCAAGATTTCAGAACATCAGATAAAAAATGTAACTCCAATTAGCTTTAAAGACTGTCTCAACCAGTGGTTATCTATAAAGCTAAAAGAGGAAAATCAAAACCACTTAGAACAACTGGAATCTCTACAAAAACGCTGTAAAATGATGAAGTCAAGGCATCAAACAGGACATGTCACGCAAAATGACATTAGTAGATGCCGAAACAGTTAATGAGCTTCCCTACTCCATTTGCGCAATCAATTTTCACCTGGGGGGGGTGGGGGAGTGGGGGGGTAGAGGAAATCACAAGCAACCTTCTGCTTTGCTAAACAAAAGTTGGTGGAAAAGAGAAAATGGGACTGGGATTCCTGTGTTCCCAGCTCTTCCTGGACTTCTGTATAATCTCAAGACAAGTCAGCTTAACATTTTGTGACTCCTTCGCTCCAGCTATAACAAAATAATTATTATGGGAGGGCTTGCCACGCTCTGGCCACTAGTAAATAAAAGGGATACTTGCATTACAAAAGCTGTAAAGCAATTCTAGCTTGTACAAAACAGATGGCTTAACTCCCTTTTATACAATCTGTGCCTGGACTGCTACAGTCAGATGCATCTCAGAGGGCAAAGGAATGATTAGCAAAAGGGATGGTGTCACTTTATCACTGAGCAAACCACTTGCTTTTTCATCAAACATGTCTATCTTTGTAGTTTCCAGACACTGTATGCCCTTCAGTCTGGCTGAACAAGGACAGTATGTTTAACTAAAACGGGTAACAATCTTAAACAAATACACTTCCCAACCACTATTCTCTGCCCTTCCTTAGGTCTCCTTGGCGTTACTAAATGACAAGTACTTCTGCAAGCACAAGAAATAATGAGGCCTGGTTCTCTATACTCATGTTTCACCTCCCTGAATGTTTTGACCTCCCTTCAGCTCAGGCATTGAATAAAGGTGCATAACCACCTGCATTCTTCAACGCCTAACTAGGGTTAAGCTCACACTGAAGTCTAAAGATGCCTTAGAGGGTTTCTTCCCCCTCCACTTTCTCATGTAGCCTGGAGGAACCTCATAATCCCTCTGGCCCAATCTGACTAAAATTTGTTAGCAAATTTCAAACTTACGGGGGGGGGAGAAACTTAAGACACAAGACACATATACCTATGTCATACACGCACAAGCAGATCGTGGTCATGCAAACTTTGGTTTTCTGAGGCAAACAGGCTGAAAGCACTTGTATGAAAAATTCTATTTGCACACTACAAATAATTTTCCATCATCAATAATTCTTTAAAAGAAAAATTTCCATTTGTGAAAGAAAAGGGAAGGGAAAAAAAGTGCAGAATTAGCTAAGTCGTTAAATGTTAGCAGCAATTTTGCAAGAGAGAAACAAGAGACTTCAGACATGCCAGTGGTATTTAACAAATAACATTCTGAGTGGCAGAAAGTGCTCTCATTTTCAGAATTGTAATGCACCTTAAATCCCAAAATGAATCCTCAGCAGTGCACGCTTAGTAAGTTGTGTTATTCAACCCATTTTCTACCTTCACAGTTCCTGTAATACAGGATATTTTCCAGGCAAAACTTAAATCCACAACACTGTGTAGATAGAGCACTCAATTAGCTCTGTCTCTTAAAACTCATTTTCCTCCTCCTCTTCTATTCATGTTTCTGACACATGAGATGGTATAATTTTTAGAACTCCAATTTTGCAGCCCCCTCGCTGCTGTTGGACCTCCCACCACTTTCTCAATAGGCTTTTCTTCAGTCAAAAAGAAAAAAAAAGAATTAAAAAAATCAAAAGATCACTTTTCAGATAGAGAAACATCTGGCAACTGCAATTTCCATGACAATGTCTTGACTACAGACAATTCTCAATCTAAACCGCATATTCAGAAGCTCACTGGTGAATTTTGCAAGCATATTTCCTCTCATCCTCTCCTTGTAGAAATCAAATCCTGCCTCTTGAAAATTTCACACTAATTCCATAGAACTATTTCAAACTAATTAAGTATTGGTTAAATTATTGAAGTTCTTAATCGTCTTTGGAAATCTATTGAGTCAGGTGCTTATATTTTTACACTTACAAAAATCACCCTGCTGCAAATAGGTGCTACTTCTTTTAGATAAACAGTCAGATCACTCCCAATGTTATTGGTACCTAGGCTTCCCAGTTGCCTCTTGGACTATATACGTTCATATCGTTATTGCTGCCCAGACCATGTGTTACCCAGTAAATATGGGGATACTTCTGTCTCCGTAGCACTAACCAAGTCAGTCTTCCTCGTGAATGGGGATCTCAGTTCAGTCAATCATCTCCCTATACTCAGGGGTCAGGATAAACACAGCTCTGGAAGGCTGAAGGCCCCGAATTTTCTTCTCAGATTTAGGAATCTGCAATCCCACCTCACATCAGCGAAATGATCTGGCTGTTCTGTCAATTTACTATGCAAGAAATCTTCTTTTACTACTAGATTATGTAAATTCTTCAAGTTTCCTGTGAAGCGTGTAGGCATGATTAGTGTAACCTATTCTTTTTTTTTTTCCCCAGTCTCTTATATAAGAGAATCAAGAATTCAAATCCTCTACCGTTAACTCCAATCCTCTGCAACTACATGTTATTTTTTTAATTATGGAACACAATTCCTCTAAAACACATGAAAAGATGCTATACTGCTGTTTACTGGTCTGTGGAGACAGGTTTAGCTTTAAAAGACCAACTAAACCTTGTCTTTAAGGGAATATGTCACCATTTAATGCACACTACAGGATGCACTTTAAAAAGCTCCAGATCATGTTATATTATTGTACTCTTAATTACATGATCATAGGTAATTCCTCTAAGAGTAGTCACTAGTACACAACACGTGACTATCTGCCTCCACTAACTCAAGTCTGACTGATTTTAGCTAAAGTAGAACTGTTCCCTGACTCAGAACAGCATTTGTAACACAAGTCATCTCACATAATTACACCTGAGCATAAAGTTTAGGTGCTCTGCACCTAACCAGTCAGTGGCAGAACTAACGCTGCCATGGTCAGCTGCTGAATGATGGGTCTTTGAACCAGGAGGTTAGTTTCTACATGAGATCCCAGAAAGGGACACAGGGCTACACATACATTGAGCTACCTGTGCACCTCTCATTACACCATTCAACCTATGTTGTACTTACAGCAAAAACATTTTTAAAAAGCTCAAAACTTGGCCGAATAATGAAGTTGATGGCAATACTGAAAGGTAGTCTTCTTTTATAGAAACTGTCCCTCTGGAAAAATTTCAGCTCTCAATTTCCAATTTTTAAGAACTAAAGCTCTTCAGAGGAACACCGAATTTTATTTTTTCTAACTAGGATTCTAAATTTTTTTCAAAATCTTTTTCCCCACACATCCTTATTCAAGTCTTCCATTAAATTTTCAATCTCCAGTAGAATCTGTCTGGAAAATTTCAAGCAGAATGGTTAAAATTTCAGAAAGTTATGAGCAGCTGGAAGTAGAGATTTGAAAGGAAACATCTACAAATGCTGAACGAAAGCTGTCAACAGCACTTCAAAGTAGTATAATGCCTACAGCATCTTCCGATTATCTCAGCTCATAATAATCTTCTGAAAGCACGGTCCTTCAGCCAGCCGTTATTGCAAGCATGAGCACCCAGGCGTTTGTGTAAATGCTCTAAAGACCACACATGCTGCATCTACCTTGAACAGTCAGAGCTTGTAACAGTCAAGTAAGGATTTAGGGTTCTGTGAAGTAGACAAACAATTCTGCCGACATGTTTATTTCAGCACTGTGGGCACTTAAAGCAAGCATTTTGTTTGCATTACTGTTTAACCAAATGTTGATGTTAAAATACTTTTTTTTTCCTCAGATGGTGTCAAATACTAATTCTAAGGTAGCTGGACTAAATCCAGATTTCAGCTAGTACAGATGTCGTGGTCATATATTCTTTATTCTGAAGTCAGACTAATGACAAGTTACACGTGAACAGAAGTTCTCATGATAAAAGCTGTTCAGCAACTTCCCATTAGTAAAGTTGTCAAAAAGTAAAAATTTCTGTGGGGTAGAGGAAAAAAAGTGGTAAGTATAATCACGTTCTTAAACTCTGCCAATCCTAACAGGCTTTTATCGTAAGGTTTATCTCAAGGTTCATCTTACGAAGATTTGCTCTACAATTCAAAGATTTATTTCTCTCCCAGACCACGTGACTTTTGTCATCAGAGTTTTGAGCAGACTATGTTATTCCCCAGAGATGTGACGGTCTCTGCTGGAAGCAGACTGTGACTAAGAGATTCCAATGCCACACACAGTTTTGGCCAAGTTGCTTAGTTCCACCTTCACCGCTGCACTCTGCATTAGTGCATTTGATGTTCAGCACTTTTAGAAAAAGAAGGTTGTATTTCCCACTTTATCCATTTGTAAAATGGGACTAATCGTAATCATTCCTTTCACGGAAGAGCGAGATTTAATAGCTAAAATATCCATACTATTTAGGCATTGTAAATGCCCCTTGGTTTTGACAAAAACATGGCAGAAGCAGCTCACCTGTGGAAGGAGTCAGCACAGGGCTCCTAATGCTGCCCAGCCCGCTGCCTCTGCAGTCACCACCAGAAACCACTGCTAGTCCAGAACATCAGTACCTGCAAGGATTGGATGCAGACCACAGCTCCCCCAGTTCTCCCCAGTGGTTTGGAGGTGTTCAGACTTGGAGACTATGGTTCAGTTATCAAAGAGCGTGCCCTAACAGAGACCATCAGATAGGGCAGCATTGCTAGGAACTAGAACTAGTAATTAGAAAACATACAACATAATAGGATCTTGCTCCTAGGTACTACAGTAAGAGAAAGAATATATAGAAAGGATGAAAATAGGAGGGATACTAAATTTAGTGAAGGATCATACTTTAATGCACGTGTGTTCATGTGGAAGAACAGGTATGCAGCCTCAAGCATGCACGCCCACATCTCCCTCCTTCCCATGTGTAGACCTCTCTCTGGCCTGTGCCTCTCTTTTCAAGTGTGCTACAATATTCTGCAGAAAAAAAATGTGATTTTTAAAAATAATTAAAGTAGTAAAAATTACTGAAGAATCCCAGACAAACAAAGAACATGCAACAGGCTCCGAGACACGTCTCAACACGTCCAGAGAGAACTACTTCTTTGCAAGTACAGGAGCACCCTCTGGTGCTCAAAGACAGGTTGAGCACCTTATTTAAACTTCAAGAATTTACTGCTGAAATCGTCAGTAAGAAGCCGTCTCTGTTTGCTACCTCTTCCTAGTGCACTATGCCTCAAAATTAGTAAACTTGTAAGGGGAGGTAGAAATTACTAAATTATAAAGCACAGGTCACCAAAGACTGAGTGATAAAGTCCTTTCACACAGGAAAACTGCTGACACACGGGCAACGTGGCCTTCCTCCATACCCAGCATCCAAAAATGCCAATGTCAAGTGTTTTAATTTAGTATCAGAGCTGTCCACTCTAGCACAACTTGCAAGGGCCACCTCTCACAGAATTTCTCTCATACTGGGAATATATTTCTCTATTAGGGGCTAGTGTGAGAAAAAAATAATTTCTACCTTTTGTATGTGCTCGTCTGATCAGAGGATATTCTCGTTACACACGCAAATACTTGCCAAGATCTGATTCTTAGTCCTAAGCTGTGTTCTATGTTCCAAAACCTGCCTATATAAAATTTATTCCCTTTATCAAACCTTCCACTGTTGGGGTTTTTTTCCATTTTGTTGGCTGGGAGAGAACTACTGGATTCCACTCATAAAACACTACTGAGTGACCTTGGAGTGCTGCTTAGGCACCAGTGCCTCTGGTTTCCATCTGTGTAATTACACAACTGAACACAAAATAGTTTGGGAGGACTAAGCACAGTGCTTACTTTCAGGAAATAATACTTTTGGTGATTATTCCTGGTAGCCACAATTATAGTTAAAGGTCAATGTTCATGGGAAAAGCCTTCTTCAGACTCACAGCAATAGGTGTTCCCTGTTACCACTGTTTCTCACCTGCCAATTAATAATTAAGAGAGTATACCACCTGGATATGCTAGATCACCTTAATAAAATGCTCAACTGACCAGCCAAAAACACTTTTCGGAGGCGCACTATTCCCTCAGCTTAAATTAAATGGACAGTATAAAAGAGAAAAAGACTAAAGGTTCAGTTTGTAGTGTTTAGCCACTGGCCACCAAGACAGTCAGGGCCTGGAGAACACGACATACGAGACGAGGCTGGGAGAACTGGGCCTGCTCAGCTTGGAGAGGGGAAGGCTGAGGATGACCTTACTGCTGTCTACAACCACCTAACTGAAAGACAGCAAAAAGACAGAGCTAGACTCTTCTTGAAGGTGCATAGTGATAGTAAAAAAATGCAAAGGACGCAAGTTGAAACATGGGACGTTCCAGTTACATATTAGTGGCAAAAGATTTACCAAGAGGGTGGTCAAACACTGGCACAGGCTGCCCAGAGGAGGTGTGCAATCTCCATCTTTGGAGATGCTCAGAACTCACCTGGACATGGCCTGGAGCAGCCTGATCTGTTTTGAGCAGGTTAGAGGTTCCTTCCAACCTAAATGATGATTTTATGATTCTTATTATAGCTTGGAAACTCCTTGCCCAAAGGTAATGCCCATCCTTCCAGGCTTCTCCAGAGCCTACACAGATCTGCTGTGTTCATATATTAACAATGGTCTGGGTATGCTTTCAAAAAATTAAGAGTTCTGACACAACATTCTTAAGTATAAATTTTATCCACATCAGATCTGCCTAGAGCAATTCTCTAAATAACCACTGGTTCCACCATCAAATCCTATTTTTTTTCTATTGCTAACTGAAAGGAAAGTTTGTAACCTTTCTTTATTCCTAGCAATGGTTCACTGAGTAATTCCTGAATTTCTTCAGTTTCTGACAATACTATGAAAAAAGCAAAATACAATTAGAACAGATGTGTCAAAGTTATTAAGAACTGAATCTGCAATCTGAAGGATCTGGAGAGACAATTCTGGGTGACAAAGGGACACTGGTATGGAATTTATCATTAGGTAATGCTAGGTAACATTGACTCTCATACTGTCAACTATTTGAGCCACTCCATCAGAAGAGCCATCAATGCACCTTAAGACTGCTTTTAGAGACATGGCAGTTTCTGCAAGCCAAAGCCAAGTCTTGGCTAGAGTAGAAGGTAATTTATCCCATGGATTCTGAACCTGCCAACTTCATATTTGTAAGGTGGTATTTTATATAGCATGTAATGTCATAAAGATGGCACCATCAAACCCAAAATGATCTCCTGGAACAAAGGAAAGTTATATTTTTTATCAGTTTTCATTCGGCTGACAGAAGGCCAAAGATTCTGTTATTTTATCAGGTACATCTTCTGCAATGTACATAGCCTATCTGCTCAAGAAGCAGTATTTGGAAACACTAGTTCAAGAAGAAACCATGTCAAATTTTTGATGCTTCTAGGAAGATTCACCATGCAATAAGCAAAAGTTAGCTGACAGCATTTTGCTTATTTTTTCCTCACACTGCATACTATGTTTTGGTTTTCCCTGTGATGAAATGCTGCAAATGATAGTTAGCCATTAAGTAACGAAATTTGTCTCTGTGGTTGGTTCTGTCATGCAAGTTTACAACTGAAAGGGTCAGGCTACTTTGCAGATAAAAAAAAAGAATTAATGTAATCCCCAGCTGGAACTCTAGTAAAACTGAGTTTTGTTTTAAGACTAAAGAAGAAAATCTTCTCAAGCATTAGGAAAGGGTTTTTTGGGGAGATTTTGCACCTTTTCCTGGAGGAGTTAAAAATGCCTTTTTTTTTTTTTAATTGCAAGTATTTTGCAACAAGAAGTACATTAAACTTATTTTATAAATGTGCACTTGTTCAGAAAAGTCTATTAACAGGAAAGAGTTTTATCTGTTTATATGATAAGCTTTGAATGACAGCTCTTCACCAAAGTTATTGCATTTTGCCAGCTAATCCAATGTGGTTGGTATCACTGGGTCCCAAATGAAGCTCCTGTAAACCAAGGTATATTTCACAGCTGCCCCATGAACTGTACCACCTTCATAAAGTCTTCAGCTGAAAATATGGTCACTCCATGATATGCTGGACCATGAAAAACCCAGGACACACTGTTGTCAAGTTCTAGAAATGGCTGATTCACTTACTATTTTCTAAGATACATTTTCCAAAATATGAAATAAGTCTTTTCCACTGATGAAGTTTTAAAAATTACTCATTTTACCTCCTTGTCTAACCTGAGGATTTCCATGGTGATATCTTCCAAACTGGGGGTTTGACCAGTGAACTCACGATGATAACAACAACAACATACATCTAACATGTACATAGTAAAATTTTCTGTTGAAGTGAGCTGAACTGCTCATCTCCAGATATATTCAAGACTGTGGTCAAAATTACAGGACTGCAAGCTCTGGCAACCTACCCCAGGAGAATCTACTTCATATCTATTTCCCCCCAGCTTTGCAAAAATAACTAAGGTGGTTGGACACTCAAATTCCACTAATCATGCACTTCTACATCCACAAAATCAAAGCTACATTGCATCATATTAGACAAGTCACATGGCTTTTATGTGCCTTGATTTCGTTATGGGCAAGACAGAAATAATATCTGTCTATCCTGTTGTTCAAAGAGTCTTTGTAATGTAGGCTGCAGCTGTGAGATGTGCAGGGGTAAGAGTAATTGTTTTAAAAAGGGAAGGGAAGGGAAATCACCCAACTACACCTGTGTACAGCCTCTCCAAGGGCAATAAGGCTCTGTATCTGTGTGACACGCTGCTTGCGTACAGAGGCCATTATTCTCTGAAAAATGATGTATTTCTATACCTGGAACACTTTGAAGTGTCAGAGTGCACCAAACTCATTAATTAAAAGAAACTAAAGTTAAGATGATGGTCCAATATGTCTCTACGTGTGATTGGCACTCTCCATGAAAGGTGCCATTAAAGAATAATGCATTCCAGCAGCCAAGTGAAACAGCACATCTCAGGTGGAGATAAGCAAGTTTCCCTTTGGGAATATAGTGCTCACTGTCCACAGCAGCCATCTGTCACACATGTACAGTCAAGATGACAGAATGCATTAGAGCTGATCTGAATTACTGACATCTGATGACAATGAAAACTGTTTTCCAATGATTAGCAGATCTTAAGCCAAAGCCCTGTCATAGAATGACAAAACAACTGGAGGATATTTCAGAGCATTTCTCCCCTTGCCTTGGCTTCCACCACAGTTATGTGCCCAGTTTTACAATACACACAACTACTTCCAGGGCACTGCTTTCATGTAACTGAAGTATAGGTTCTAACACAAATCGATTCCAAACTGATTCCACTAGAAGTTGTTCTATTTTTCTTTCTGTTGCCATGATATGACTTGTAACAGTTTTTTTCTGAGTAGGTATATACTAACGCATTCTATACAACTGACTGGAAGCAACACAGTACTAAAGCTGGGCCAAGCTTTCTAGTAGAAAATTAATGACTTTCAGAATATAATTAGATTCCTGAGTCTAAAATCCAGCTTAGAGATCAATATTTGAACCCATTGGAAGAAGTCTTTTATTTTTTGATTCATTGCTCCCAAGAAAAACTGTTTTGAAAATGTTTGAGAGGGATCAGGAGTCCAAAGCTGTGGTGTCCAGCACTCATATAACTTACTCCTTTCCCAGGATGCTGTGTCCATACCTAAAACTGGGCAGCACACCTTTCCAAAACAGGTTTTCCCATTGTGTACCAGCTACTAAATTATTCTTACTGTATTTTAGGAAACCAGCAGTAGGAAGCGTACACGAGTGGGAAAACTGGTGTCTTTGTATATGTAAAAGAAACAAGCAGGACTCTCACACTTGAAAGGCCAGAGAAATCCAAAAAAGAGCGAGGTTCCAGAGCACTGGAGAAGGGCAAGAGATAGTCAGCTTAACTGCAGTCTTTGGGAAGATAATAGAAGGAGTTATTAAGCAGCCAGTCATTAAGCATCTAAGATGACAATACGATAATAAAAAGCAGATATTGTAAATTTTTCAATAACAAATTTTTGTCAAGGACAAATCTTTTTCTGACACAGTGATCAAGGGAGAAGCCACAGATGTGACAAACTTGGCTCTGATTGGGCTTTTAATCTAAGTCAACTGAGAGTCTGACAAGCTGAGTAGGGAATTATGGCCTAAACTGAAGAGCAGTTATGACTACTATATGATGAAGTAACTAGGATTACTTAACTTGCAAACTGGGAGTCAAATGGGGTTATACAATGATCTGCCATGCACCTAGCTTTATTTCATATTTTTCTTATTATATTGACAATGAAACTGAGTGCACTATCAGAATCTGGGCTGATTACTAAGGTGGGAACTGCAAGCAGTTTAGTAAACAGAAGCAGGATGCAAAATGATGATATGAAAATTCTATAGAGACAGATGCAAAGTACTACAAAGATGACCAAGAAAATCAATTCAAATACAAGGGGGAAAACTAGCCAGACAACAGAAACACAGGAAAAAATCTGAAAGTTACAGTAGGTTGTAGTTACAGAGTGAGAGTGCAATGAGGTACAGGTGGGAAAAAAAATGATGGCAAACTTGGCACTATGAAGATCTAAGACAAAAGAAACAAGTATTTTGCTCTGTTCAGCAGCAATGAAAAACACTGCAGTTGGCAAACAATGTACAGATTAAACAGCATGTTTAGAGTAAACTGCAGAGTGGAAAAAGTCTAAACTTTAAAAACACATGTTCTGTAGGAAAATACTAAGACAACAAAATTTGTTTAGTGTAGAATAATGTGAAAAGAGGAAGGGGCAAAGTTATAATCTTCAAGTTCTTCTGTGCATAAAAGACAAAAAATGAAATATCTTTATACCCACCAAGGATAGAACAAGTCACCACTGGCATCATTTGCGGCACAGAATATATTAGAAAAAAAACCTCAGTGAACTATAAAAATGGTCATGTAATGGCATTAGGTCAACAGATTATGCAGTTCCTGTCGCTAAAGGCTTTTCAAAACTAATTAAACATTTTGTTAGAGGCTACTTTAAGACTCAACATGGCTTGAATGAATCAGTTAACTTGGTGTCACCTCAGAAATAAAGGGAGGTTAGAAACACATCACACTCACAGCGACAGCCAACTACAACAAAGAGAACGTTTTACCTAAGTGACGTCTGTGTGAACTCACTACGCGGGTCTTCTGCCGACATGAAGAAATTCCACATGGGAACTGAAGATTACAGTTTTGCCTGGATTTAACAAAAAGCCCGTAACCCCTGTATTTGAAAACGAACAGGGGCGTTCCTATTTAAGTGGCAAGCGCTGATCTTGAGTTTACATTCTGAAGGCAAAATGAAAACAAAGCTGCTACCCAGGCTGGAGGAGCTGGGGCAAACCCGAACTGCTTGAGGCGGGTATTTACAACTGAGCGCACCAGCAAGCGCATCGGCCAGGCTGCTGCGTGCATCTTGCGTATGTGTTTGAGCACATAATTCAAGTCAAAGTTGTTGGCTTTTAAGCGGCTTTGCAACAGTGCGTTGGGCACCCCACCTTCGCCAAAGGGGACTCGGTCAAGTTGTTTTACCTTCGCTAGTGCCCCTGCAACGGCACCCCGTCACCTTCCGCGCATTACTAAGCAGACGACCCCGGCACGAATAAAGACCGCCGCACCGGAAACGTATTCCTTTCTCAAAATTCACCGGCTGCCTCCCCGCTGGGTCTCTCACGAGTTTTCCGAACGGGCCGGTTCCTAACCCCGGGCTGGCTGGGACGGGCAAGCAGCTTTCCAGCCACCTGTCAGCCGCTGCCGACGGCGGTTTAAAACGGCCTGCTGAACTCCCGCGGTCAGTCAGGAGGAAACGCCTCCCGCGATCCCTCACCAAAGAGCGAGGGGAAGGGCCGGGGCGAACCTCACCGGCGCCCGCCGGCTCACGCCGCCCCACGCAGTGAGTAGCGGGGCCCCCTGAGGGCAGACCCGGGCGGGAGCCGCCGCCGTTACGCCGGCAGGTCGGCACGGCGTCGGTACGGCGCCGCCCCGCCGCCCGCCTCGGCAGCCGCCCTGCGGAAGGGGGCCGGCATGACGGCCCCCAGCCCCGCCGCCAGCCCCACTCCTCCCGCTCTGACCCCGGCCGCGGCGGAGCTCACCATGGCGATGGCGGCGGCGGGCAGCCCGCCTCACCCCTGCTGCCGCGAGCGCGACGTGACGCGGCGCGAAACCCCGCCCTGGCAACCGAGGCCCCGCGCCTCGGCGCACGGCTCAGCGATTGGGTGAGGGCAAGGAAGGGGGGGCACACAATGCGTCACCTCCGGTCCGCGCAGGAAGCGGAAGTCGGGGGAGGTGGTGGTTGTGACAGTTGCAGGCGCCGTTGGATTAGCACTGCTGCGCGCTCCGGTAACGTCCGCGGGGCCGTCTCTCTGCCCGGAGCGGGCTGTCGGGGACCGGGGTTGCGGCCGGCCTGGTGGCAGCAGGGCCAGAGCTCGGGAGCGGCCGGGGCTGCCCCCCATCCGCACACCCCTTCCTCCAACCCTGGGGCGCTGAGGCGGGCCGGGGAGGTCGCGGTCTGTGTTGGTCGATACCGCTGTGGGGTGAGAAACCTCTTTTTCCAGAGCGGGGGTTGGCGTCCAGCTCTCGCTTACTGGCGAGCTGCGGGGCTGAGGGGCCGTCCCATCGCTCTTGGTAGCTGAGGCGCGGCCGGGGCTGGCGCGGTGGTGGTGGTGGTTTTCCGAGGCCCTCGTGGGTGGTGACTCAGCCGTCTTAGTGCAGGATTTCCTTCTGTTTTTCGTCTTGTGTGGGGTTCTGTGGGGCACGGCGTTAGCTGAGGGGGGCAGTGGTTAACGATTCAAACAGCAAAGGATTTTTGCCTATAGGGATGTAATATAAGGCGGGGGGGGAAGGGTGTATGTGGGAGTGTGTGTGCATGCAGAGACTTACACTGTGACTTTTCAAGTAGCCGGACAGTAAGAACAGTATTATAACATGAACGGTGAAGGTGCAGGATCATCAGCAGGTGGTCTCAGATGAAGTAGATAAGACCAAATGCTCATAATCGGTCTCTTATTACTCAATAAATACTCTTGCCTCTTTCTGAGCAGCTATGTCTTCATGCTCCTTGTTCTCCTCAAATGAGTAGAGATCCTCAGCCAAAAAGGAATGAATGGTAATGGCGGTTAACACATTGTGGTATTAAATGAGCAGAAATATAACTCCAGCTGTAGAAGCAGCACATAGCAAGGTGTTTCTGGAATTGTAGTTTTAGCAAACTGGAGTAGGGAAAGTAATTTCCTTTGTCTTCTGGTCATCACAAAAAATAAACCTACCTTCCATGAAACAAATCGTGAATCTAGAAAGCTAGCAGTAGCATGCTTGATGATACCATTATCTTTTCAGGGCAGAGAGCTGTAGCAGTGGAAGTCAAAAAAGTAGTTAAACCGTTTCAGTTAGTGGTATAATGAAAGGAAGGATCTCTCCCTGTTGTGGTTTAGGCTGGGCCGGCCACTAAACTAATGACACAGTGAAAACTGAAGGAAAAAAACAACCCAGGGTTATACTGATCTTAAACTAATATAGCTAGTGGCAGACCCTGGAAAAGGGAGGTGAATAGCTTGGAGAGTTGGGAATGGATGGACCTGTGGATAAAGGAGGCAACAGTTGATAGCACTAGTGGATAAGCGATAAAATGGCCAGGATGGCAGTTTGGGCCAAACTGAGGGTAAAAATTTATGTTGCCTTAAACTAAGCATGTGCAGGCACTCACGGTACTGACTCCTGCTTTGGCAGGGAATTAGCTCTGTCAAAAAAAAGTTGTGTTAGCAAGTGGGATTAAAGCAATTGTGCAACTGTGCAGTTGCCATCGTTTCCTCCTCACCTCTTGGTCTGCTTTAAGCACAGTGTAGGAGTTCCCTTTCTTGTGGTTCTGTGATGATCTTAGGTTATCCCTCCATGGTCATGCAGTTGTACTCTGGGAGTATTACAGAGTTTTAAAGGGTAAGATCAAGGCTCACTGAAAAAAGGAGGGGGACCAGAAGGGGAAATTTGACAAATGGAAATTGGAACTGGATGAGAAGCAAGAGATAGGATTTGAAGTCCAGCTCTTAGTGAAAGAAGAAACAAGTGCCAGAAGTCTCACAGGCTGCCTCCTTTTAACTCTTTGGGCCCTGGTGTGGTTTGTATCGCTTGGGTTTGTTGGATTTTTTTCCCTTTGTTTTGATGTGGTTTTTTCACTATGCTACTGAACTGGAGTTTAGAGATTGTACTAGAAAATAAGATAATCCAAGATTAATTGTCACTGTTATGTTGCTAAAGACTTTCCCCCCCGCCTCTCCTTTCCTCCTCAGACATATGTAGTTAGGAAGAGCTGACTGCTAAAGAGAAAATGACGTCTCTAGAAAAAGGTAGGTGGCTCATATGATACATACGATATCTAAGCAGTCTGGATTAAAAGTACTTTAACTTGACTTCTAAAGACCAGAGTTACACTGTATGCCAGACTCCATTAATTTAAAGTTATTCCTGTTATGTAGCTATTAGCAAGTAGTTATGTGACTTCATTATTGCAGTGAAAACCAGAGCTGCCTGGATGGAACTGTTAATTGAATGTGTTTTTTCTATTCCAGCTTTGTACTGAAAAACAAGTTTGTCTCTGGTACTGTAATCTGCCTGTAGGCTTGTCTGTCAGTCCTCATCTATTTAGGTATTTAGAACCTGTTGGTACTGATTCAGCCAAGTTGAAAGTAAGGCAATATAATGGTGCTACTACAGCATTTTTGAAGTTCATTATTACTTGGATAGAGGTCGCAGGCTTGCATTACTCCCCACAGTATGAGGAGAAAAAGCAGTATGTGTAGCTATGTTCTAAAAAAATTTCCTTTCACCCATTGTGAGAAAACTATTACAATAATATTTCATTCAGTTGAAAACTAAGTCAACTTAAAATTAATTTCAGTAAACTTTATCATGCATATTGGGGAATTCAGAGAAGAAAGCAGCATTACTGGGGATACTGGAGTCTGTTGATTAGAAATGAAGCAAAACTGGCTTTTCTTAAACCTTCACTTGAACAACTGCAACTAGACGGTAGACAGCACTTAAAAGTCTGCTAAACTTCTTATGATGTTAGTACCCAATAGCTGCTTTTCATTTAGTTCTTGCTTTTAAAATGAGACTGCTCTGATTCTGTCGGCTCCCAAAACCTGATTTTGCTTTCAACCTATGAGTAATATTGTCAAGAATTTTCTCCATACTAGTTCTTTTTTGTGTTTGCATTTAATCTGCAGGAAATTAGGTTTAATACAATTCAGATCAATGTTTGTGTCTTGTACTATTAGTATTAATGAGCAACACACACTTGAGTAAGGACTTTTCTAACATGTACTTTATAATTCCTGCTGCAAAGGAATATTTTACACGTGCAGTGTGCAATTAAAATCTGTAACTTTGAAGTACAGAAATTAAGTGAAGAGTTACAGTAGCACTATAACAAAGTGAAAGGTGGTAACCTTTCCCTCTGCTATTTCTAAGTTTTAGCTGACGATGCCTCATCACCCATCCGAGGACCTGGAGATGGCATGGAAACAGAGCAGACAACTGAATCAGTGGAAGTAATCACGGGAGCCAACGCTACAAACCATCACATCCACTACAGCCCACATAAAAAGACAGTCTCTTCCCTGAGTCCCGGAGTTCTGCAGCTGGGGAAAGTACCTGCTGATAGATCAGTGGAGATTGAAGCTATCCGTATATTAGTTCCCAAAGCAGCTATCACCCATGTTGTTCCAACTAAAAGTGCTAAGGTAGCTAAATCAGCAGGACATAAAGGAGACACGTTCCATCAGTCAGATGGACCCGCAGATCCCAAGAGAGAACAGATAGAGCTGAAAAATGCCATTGAAAAGCTGAAGAATTCAGAAAAGCGGTTGTTACAGGATAAAGAAGGTCTCTCTAATCAGCTACGAGTACAGACAGAGGTAAGAAATGAAAGGGTTTTTTTCTCTTGCAGCTGAGCTGCTTTGGTTTATATTGACAGTTTGTGAATGCAACCAGAGAGAACTGTTATGACACTGTAGCTTTGAAATAAAGAGTTTCCCTTCTGAACTTGTCAGCTAAGCTCCAAAGTAGAAGTACGTCTAAGTAATTCACTGATGCTTCTCTGACAACAGATGAGGGTATCAAAGGCTTGAAGCCAAGAGAAACAAGTTGGAGGGATGCGGGGAAATGCATCTTTCATGAGAAAAGATTTTGCTCCTCATCTCAATGTCAGAGTTTAAAATCTTATGCCATAGAAGGGGTGACTACAATTTTCTCCCTCATACTATTTGTGGATGTCTTGTCTAATCCTTTTTTATCTTACTGATTCAGGACTTGAATACTACTGAAAATACCTTTGTTTATTGTAGCAGGCTTTTATTCTTCCTCTTTGGCCTCTGTTAGAATTTAAACAAGAATGTGTTTAATGTGCATTAGTCTCAAATCTTTGTGTTCAATGGAGTGGACTGTGAGGCTTGATTTATTCTGCATTGAACTTGTCCCGTTCTGGAAAGAGAAGGGCAATTTATTGTTACCAATTTGCAATAACTTGCACTGCATTTCGGAAGTAAGAGGTGTTTCATTCTATATTGGTGATTACAAGACAGTCTTATCTAATTCTAGGTGAATCGGGAGCTGAAGAAATTACTTGTTGCTTCTGTTGGGGATGATCTGCAGTATCACTTTGAACGGATGGCTCGTGAAAAAAATCAGCTAATCCTAGAAAATGAAGTCCTGGGCCGGAATATGGCTCAGTTGTCTGAACAATTAGAGCGCATGTCTATACAGTGTGATGTGTGGCGAAGCAAATTCCTGGCAAGCAGGTATTCCCTCTTACAGAACTGCTGAAACAGCATTCTACTTCAGTCTTTTATTACATACACCCACTGCAGCGCCTGGCAATGTGCTTGTATAAGCAGAGAACAGCCACACAGGTATACTGACACCTACCACAAAATTTGATTATACAGAAAAGGTACAAAGAAAGTAAGGTCCTTGTAAATCTGAATACTTCTGCTTTTCAAAGGTAATACAGTGGGTTCTAAACCTCCTAAAATCTTAACTACAGTTCTTGTCAACATAGCAAGAGAAGCTTTTAATTCTGATAGACTGTGTGCCGTTCAGTTTTAAAATGTCTTCCAGGACAGCTGCCTTGACTTGTCTTAAAGGTAATTAGCTTGATTTTCATCCCCACCCCCCAAGTACGATACAGCCATCAATGTGTGAATAAGTTGATTTGATTAAGAGCTCTGCTTACAGTGGTTCAGGGATCTACTGGAAAGGGCAGCGCAGTATGGAAGAAAGAGTAGGAGCACCTTTTTGTTAAACACTGATTGCATTACTGCTAAGAACCCTACTGTTACATCTGTAACAATAACGTGATGGTCGCAAAAGTCAGGAGCAAATCTTAGGCTGGTCTGAATATCAAAATCTCATTTGGCAGTGGATTAGACTTTTAACATGCTAGGGGTGTAAATAGTGTTCTAGGATTTGTAGTCTTTTACTGGATATAACTAACTAAATTTTAATCATGATGCTTAATACATGTTACAAAAAGTCCTTACAGCTTGAAGGAAATGGTAATTAGAAGAGATTCGTAGAATCACTGAGGTTGAAAGAGACCTTTAAGGTCATAGAGTCCCTAGTATCCAATCTAAACCTTCTCCAGCACAACTTGAGGCCATTTTCCCTTGTCCTATCATTTACTACTTGGGAGAAGAGACTGATCCCCCACCTCACTGCAACCTCCTTTCAGGTAGCTGTAGAGAGCGATAAGGTCTCCCCTCAGCCTCCTCTTCTCCAGGCTAAACAACCCCAGTTCCCTCAGCCGCTCCTCACAAGACCTGTGCTCTGAGCCCTTCACCTGCTTCATTGCCCTTCTCTGGACACACTCCAGCACCTCAACCTCTATCTTGTAGTGAGGGGCCCAAAACTGAACACTATTTAAGGTGGGGCCTTATCAGTGCCAAGTACAGAGGGACAATCACTTCTCTAGTTCTCCTGGCCAAACTATTCCTGCTTCAGGCCAGGATGCTGTTGGCCACCTGGGCATTCTGCTGGCTCACGTTCAGCTGGCTGTCAGCCAACACCCCCAGGTCCTTTTCCGCTGGGCAGCTTTCCAGCCACTCTTCCCCAAGCCTGTAGCGCTGCTGCGTGGGGTTGTTGTGACCCAAGTGCCAGACTTGGCCTTGTTGAACCTCATACCATTGGCCTCAGCCCATCAATCCAGCCTGTCCAGATCCCTCTGTGGGACCATCCTGCCCTCAAGCAGGTCGTCACTCCCACCCAACTTGGTGGCATCTGCAAAATTACTGAGGGTGCACTTGATGCCCTCTTCCAGATGGGTTACAGTGTCCTAATTTAACTTGTTTCTTTAGTATTAATAGGAAGTCTGAGATCAGGGATGCAAGTCCCTTCTAGGATAGACAATGTGGTGATATGCTTAGAGTAACACCCTTTGATATTGTAACATTCTGGTTTGTTGAGATCTCAAATTTCTAACCAGTTGTTATTTAAATGTCATTCCGTTTTCTGCATTTGCAGTATCTCAGGCATTTGAAATACCTGCCTGAGGGGTCCATGCCAAGTCTCATGGCATAGTAAAATATGACAACAGTTGCCTCACTTGTAGTTCTTAAATGCTTATATCTGGCACACGCAACGTCTAGTTCTTGCCCCTGAGACAGGCAAAGAGGTGAATGAATGCAATGTGTAGCCATAGCCGTCATCTTTAGAGAGGAGTGTGAAAAGACATGCTTACAGCATACTCGTGAGAACTGTCAGTAAAACAAAATGGGTTTAGCTTTATCTGTCAGGATGCTTGTCCACCATGTTTGTGTACTCAAGGTGTTTTAAAGTGTCTGTTACTAGATTTGTATTAAGTGACAAAAGATTGTTTCAGCAAATCTTGCACTTGTTTTGACTACAGTTGAACAGAAATTGCTCTTAATGCGTGTCCTTTGTAAGAAGGTGGATGTAGGCCTTGCATGGGGGAGGGGGGGTGAGAACAGCAGCTTCATATTTTGTTTTAACTGACAAATTACATTCTCTAGTAGAATGAAGGTAACTTTAAAACTGCTCACTTCCACTACTGATTAGGGATTTCTTTTGCAGGGTTATGGCTGATGAGCTAACCAATACCAGAGCAATTCTTCAGCGTCAAACCAGGGATGCACAAAGTGCAATCCAGGACTTGCTGAGTGAACGGGACCAGTTCCGTCAAGAGATGATTGATACACAGAAGTATGATTTTTCTAATCCAGACTGCCTCTGTGTGAAATTTTCATTTCTGTCAGTTTATTCCAGGCCAGTGAAGAATCAAATAACTTTCCCCTATTCCAGTGATATTCAACAAAAATCACTTTTTAGTCTCAGAGCTAAAAAAGCCAAAGTAGCGTTAATTCTTTCTTCATTGTTCCCTGGAGGTGTGAGGCATTAGGGGTCATATACTGTGGAATTGACATTCCTCATATCCTCGGGCTTTCTCTAATTAATCACTTACCGTCTTGACTTATGTCTCCTTCCAAAACATACAGGTTCTTATACTTGCACTGGCTTTTTAATGCTTATCCTGCCGGATGTAAAATTATTTTTACCAGTATTAAAGTACTGCATTGGTGAGGCCGTGCCTTGGAGAATAGCCTGTTTGCCTCCAGGTTTTTAAACACTTCAACTTCCTTTTTCGGTTCACATTTGGCTTGTGCACTAAGTCTTCCGAAGAGATGATTCTTCTGAATTGTGCTGTGTGCTGATAGTATAGAGTACAAAAAACATTGCTAGTGCTTTTTTTTTTTCCCCCCTTTCTGCACAGGCTGCTGGAGGAGCTGATGGTTTCTCTTCAATGGGGGAGACAACAGACGTACTATCCTAGTGCCCAACCTTACACTACAACAGAGCTAGCCGCTGTGAATTGTAAGCTAGCCAAAGCTGTAAGCTCACATCTCCTTGGAAATGTTGGCACTAGCAGTCCAAAAAAGACTTCAACAGCTGTGGAGTTCTGCAATACCCCTGCTGAGAAAATGGCTGAAATGGTAAGAACTTTGTGTCTGTCAGCACGGTCTTCTTGCCAGAAAGAAATGCCTTGCTTTGTGTTAACTACTTAATATCTTGCCTTTTTTTAAAAAACTATATGCAGGAGAAACATGCTGAGTAGAGCTGTTTCCCTCATTAAAAAAAAAAACAAGCAAACAAAAAAAACCCCTCCAAAACACCACAAACCCACAAAAACTTAAAAAATCACAAACCCCACAAAACTGGAAGATTATGAACAACGTGAATAATATGATGATACATCTTATTTCCTTCTCTGTCCTTAGCACCACAAATAACTGAGTAAAAATTTGTTTAGAATTAGTGTGTCAGGAGGAAGCCAGTTGAAAATACTTAGCTGAGTTTAAAATCGAGTGGGAGAAGAAACCTGGTTCAGGTAGGAATAAGTCATAACACTTCAACAGTAGTGTCTGTTCTTAACAGAACATCAGTTCTGTTAAAAATGGGTGACAACACAGAGGGAAACTATATGATTATCTTTCAAGATAAGGTTCCACTGTAGAAAGCTTGATGTTTAATAAGCAAACTAGACTAACAGAGGCAGTGGAGTAATAATTGAGCAGCAGGAGGCTCACAGTGCCTACTTACCTGCGTTGTTCTTTCCTGGTTTTGCTCAACTCCGCTAAAAAGATTAGGGGTTTTTTTTTTAACTCTCAATAAAATCATATCTTGGATTTCTGATGGACATCACTGATTTATAAACAGTATTTAACGCCTTTATCAAGGGTGTGGGTAGATGGATTTTTAGTTTTCAACTTGAAAAAAAGTTGAAAAATCGTCCTTTTGAGGAAAAAGCTTTTGTAGCTGTTGGAGAGGGATAAACCCCATTAAACTTAATAGATATATTTTCATTATCAACTTTTCCATCCTTAGGTGCTACGTGTACTGGATCCAGCTGCATGTACAGAAACATCAACAGAAGTTTCTTTTTCTGAGACTTCTCCATCTTCCTTCCTTTCCACAAAGAAGAGTATTGGAAGGTTTCACCCATATACAAGATACGAAGATGTAACTTTCAATTGTTGCAGTCAGTGTCAGGGAGAGCTGATAGCCCTTTAAAAGCCCTGCCAATGTAACTGCATGTGCACTCTTTCTGAAGAATTACACTAGTTGGTGTTCAGCAGGCTTCCCTTTTTCCTGTTTCTTTCCATAGTGGCTGGGTGTAACAGTAGAAATGATGCAGTTTCTGCTTCTCTACCTCTTGAAGTTAGGGACTGACAGGATTTCCTTAGCCTCTGGGATACTTCTACTACTCTTCAGTCCGGAAAGCTACTTACTTTCTTCTACAAAAGCAAGACCAAAAATGTTACGCTGGTCCAATTTGTAGAGCATAGAGATGTCCTTGACTGTTTAAGGTTTACAGTCTTAGCAAATCTCAAAGAATTTCTCTTTAGAGGGAGACAAAAGTGTGGCTATACAAAAGTAAATTAAGCGCTGAGAGGTTATGTTATAACATAAGTGCTGAGAGGTTATGTTATAAAAATAATTAAAAAAAGGCAATGGAAAATAGTCAGGTCCATGCCTTTTAATTTTTTTTAAATCTTAGCCAAGGTGATAAACTGTCCCCGAGTCTATGTTCAGCCTCTGAAATTTAGTAATAAGAAGGAATGTGTGCAATGATTCTTCATAGCTGTGAGTTGTGAAAGGAAGAGCGTCTGCAGTGTTGCAGCCCTCCTGGCAAGGAGGGGAAAGAGCCTGAATGAACTCTAGCTATCATCTATAAATAGTAACTGGTTTTAAATTGATTCTGGAAAACTGTATGGGGTGAGATCCTTGTATTTCCCTAAAGCCAAAATACTGGCTTTTCCATCTATTTCAGCTTCTAGAGTGAAGCTGTTGCACAGCTGATCCTTGGCAAAGACAGAATGATAGACCTCCTTTAGGACATAGTGTTGAAACCTGACCGAGCATTAAAACCTCAGTCCTTGCCCAAGGTCTTCCTGGGTGTTAGCAGAAGCTGAAGATAAGCACTAAGTTTGCACAGTTACTGGTAAAACAAAATATATTTTTTTACTTGTATGGTTTTATAATCTTGATGTAAGTTCAAAGAGAAATTTTGGCAGATAATCTACTAAATCCAAAGAAGCCTGTTTAAGTTGCTATGTAAAGAGGAAAGGTAGGAGGATGCAAATATGCATTTTAATTTCTTAGTTTCGCTCCCAAATTTATGATATGTAGCTGTCTGGTTTGGGGAAAGGGTTTCCGAAGTGGTTGTTTTTACCCAGTTTTCCTTTGAATCTCATACCATGATCAGAATATGTTAACTTACGAGGTCTTGCTGTTGCTGGCCATGCTTTGGTTTGCATGAAGAAAATTACAATAAACTTTCTTTCCTTGCTTTCAAGTTGCAATTTTGCATTTAATATCGCTGTACTGTTTTCTCTGCAGCGTAAAAGGAACAACACGGCATTGAACTGTAAAAACCCTTCACTCTACTGGTCTGAGGGAATGAACCGAGAAACGCTTCTTTTGTAGCTTACTACAATTAGGGAGACAGTGTGAACTTTTGCAAACTTCCCCCCTGCATTTGCTTGCTAGGTACCAGAAGCATTTCTTGCCCTCGGTGCCAGGGGAAGGTACAGGAAGGAGGAAGGCACCTGCTACTCCTAGGTGTTTCTCATTAGCATGTGAAATCTTCCTTTCACATCTCTGCCCTTTAGCTATGCTGATAAAAGCTGAACACAGCACCCTCCAGTCAAACACCAGTACTCTCTCAATATGCCTATATTTCAAAAATGGTAAAAGAAAAATACTAATGGCAAATGGGTTTTGCTTCTACTATGCTTCCTTCTGTTCCAGAAAACACTTTGAATGTGAGAAAAAAGTAAGGAAAAGGCTAGCTCATTGTCAAATCCATTGGACGCAGAACTGGACAGAATGTTCCTCACCTTCTACTGACTTTATGATTTCATGAGAGACCTCAGCATGTTCTCTGACAAGAGTTCAAAATTTAGCTGGATAAGGTGATGTAGTTTATTATAATCAATTTAGCAAACATGGATGTGTATATAAGGAATCCAGCTTCCTTGATATTGGTGAAGGTCGTAATTCACACAACACTTCAATTTCATGAAATAGAAAACTACTGAATATGACTCACAGAATTAGGTTTCAAAAACTATTGCACGTTCACATACACATTAGCTACTTTCCCTGAACTAAAATAAAATAGTCCTCTGGTCTAGCCAGAATTAACAGCTGCTCAACAGATCAATAGAAAGTGCTACAAGAAACAGCATTTTCCAACAACGTAACACCTTGTACAGTCTTCATCACAAGCAGCAGCAAACAGCAATATTAATCCAGCAAAAATTCAACATTTCACATAATAGCCTGCATCCAGGAATTCATGGTGAACTTCAGTATAAAGTGCCTTTTAAAGACAGGAACTGTATGTTTGCCACCTTCGCATATAGATCTCGCACGTATTTAGATTTGGTCAAACCAAGAAGATCCCTGAGTTATACATAAAAGCAGGCTTTTTGACAAAATTACAAATAAATAGTAAAATCACAGTCAGTGAAGGGAATTGTTAAACTTGCTCAAAAGCTTTAAACACACAAAAAGTTAGTAGCTGTAAAGACCAAAGGTTCAAGCTGTAAAAATTGAGGCTTGCCACCAAGGACTCTGTGGTTACATCAAACTTTCAACTGTAATGGTCTGTGAAGCGAAAGGATTTAGGCTCTGAATTAATGCAGTGGATGTTCTGCATCTGTTTTGCTCTTCTGGCTTCTAATCGAAGCTGCCTTGCTCTCTCTTTAGCAGCTAGTTCTTCTGCTCGTTTTTCTTCTCTCTTTCTTTTCAGCCATCTGTGGAGACAGACACAGGACTAGAAGTACTGACAGCTGCAGCTGAACATTGTACTTCACCCATTCGCAGGAGACTTGCCCCCATTTAACTGGAGTCACCGGGGCCCGTAGGATGAAGTTAGGCTGAGCCTATCTAAAAGCCTGCCGCTCCTAAACATGGGAGGCACCACTTTTCCATCCCAGTTGTCCTGCTTCTGCGCTCACCTTTACCTCCCTGCTTTTGTTGGCCCATTCAACTCGCGGACTCAGGTTGAATCCGTTTTATTGGGTTAACTTTCTGCTTGTTTCATGAACTGAATCAACCCAAGCCTGCTCCAGAACAGGCAAAAAGGGGTACGGGGGAAGGATCTCCCTTTTTCAGCGGAAGCAATTTCAGCTCAAGTTCTGACAAGTAATTTCACAACAGTGAACAAGCAGCATCGAGGAATTGATGTTATTTTTGCTAGCATGTGTATTTATGAGGGCATATTAATGCAAAATACACCCCAAACCAATAAGGACTTCAGCAGTAAAGATGTACCATAAGTACAGTTTTAAGCTGACAGACTACAATCTTTTCAAGCATGATTCCCTAGGAAGGACCCTACTCACTCTTTAAAGGCTTTGTTGCATTCCTCTGTTCTTGGAAAAAAGGCAATTCCCTCAGCCTGGCGTCGCAAAATCTCGATCTGCTTTTCTTTCATGTGTTCTTGGTGCTTTTTTTTAAGCCACAACTTGAAGGCTTCTTCTGGATTCCTGCTCCTCTCCTATTTAAAAAAAAAAAAAAAAAAAGACATATATACACAAGGTTTATCATTAAATGACCTTTATATTAATCATGTTACAATGATTTTTTGAAGTCTGCTGGCATCTCCCATCCACGAAACACACTTTATAAGCGAACTAGAGCATATGCTAATCTGATGTGGAATATATACGTGAGCAAGCATTCAAAGTGGTATGTTTTAAAAAATACTGAATTTAGCTTTTCATTGCTGCAAGGCAGAGGAACTTTAGAACAGAGCACGTGAATCTTCAGGTCTTGGTTAGGTCACGTGCATTCACTGCTTGCCAACAAGTTCCAGTGGTAAGGAATACACTTCAAAGGGTTTTCTGGCTGCTTGTTCACTGCAGCGTTCAACACGTCATTCTCCTGATAAGAAGGAGCATTGCTGTATCTTCCGAGACTTTATAGCTATTGAGCTCATACATGCAGCTTGTATGATGCAAGCCACCCTATCAAGCAGAACAATCTTAAACATGCAAGTCAATCTTCACTAAAAACAATGTAATAAAAACATTTCCTATAACTCCAAGTTTTCATATGCTTAGTCTCCTGGTTTCAGCTGAGATAATTTTCTTTGTAGAGGCTTCTGTGTTTTCAGATTTAGTAAGAAAGGAATGTCAATAATGCCTATTGTTTTAGTTGTTGCTAAGTGATGTTTATACTAGTCAAGGACTTTTTTCAGCTTCCCATAGAAGCTGAGAAGGAGCCTAGGTAGGATAGTGGAACGGCAAATGGAATATTCCATACCATAGACATCATGCTCAGTACATAAATGGGGGTTGGTGGGGGTAGAGGCAGGGGGAATCCATGATCTCTGCTTGGGTCACACTAGGCAACCAATTCACCAGGCAGTGAGAGTGACCTGTGTCTCATGTATTTTTTTAGCATTATTATTTTCCTTTTCTGTTATTGTTCTATTAAGCTGTCTTTATCTCAACCCATGAGGTTTTTTTTCCCCTTTCTTTTCCTTTTCTCCCTCTTCTCCCTACCCTTCTGGGCAGGAAGAGAGGTGAGCGAGAGGCTGCGTGGTCCTAGTTGCTGGCTGGGGTTAGACCACAACACAGCTAAGAACACAGACTTAGAATTCATTTTTCCTATTGAACAAGAGGACTATAGATCCCAGTCCTACACTAGGGATATCTTACTTTGCTGTTCAAGTCTTCTAGCTCCTTTGCACGACGAATTCGTTTTTCTTCTTGCACTTGTTCTTTCTTCTTCTGTAACCAAGCTTTAAAAACCAGCTCATTCTCTTTTCTCTTCTGTTCTTCTTGTTCCCTTTTCTTTTCTTCTTCCTTGAATGGAGTTAAGAGCGAATAACGTTAGTTTTTAAGGGAATCATCTCAATCTGCAAAGGCCTTCATTGCCACAACAGACAATAAATAAGCCATTTGAGTTACATGAGAGACACAAAAATATCGATAAAACTATGACCACATCATAGTTGATACTACTTTTAGGAAGAAGCAAATTTGAGCACTTCTGTGGTTCAGGTTATGTTCAGATACTTTCAGTTTAACGCTGTTTGGGATTACCTCCACTTCCGTGAGAGATTCAACTCAGATATTTCAATAGCGACACGGGAACTTTTAAAATTAGGCCTGACCAATAGCTCTGATTGTCTTAAAATCAGATTAAACCAATGCGTTTTAAAACTTAATGAAACACTCAGGCTTGTTGGACCCCTGAACCCTAAAGGATTTAACTACCTATGGACTGCAGGCACTACGTTATAAGTAAGGAATTTTTTTCTGGACATAAAGCTGTAATGTATTTACTTAAGGAGTATTAACAGCGTAACACTTTTTTCAAGTTTACAAAATTATTTTTACAAAATTGAGAAAACTTTTTTGTAATTATTAATCGCACTTTCGCTAATGAGAAGTACCTACAAAGAGGAGAAAGACTTCAAACAACAGTTCAGAAAGCCGATGGGGACACTTTACCAGGTTTTGATTCTCTTTGACGCAAAAGCTACAATGCCCACTCATTTCAACACTTGGAGAAATCTATTCTTCTTGCGAACAGATGGAGTTCCCCCCACCTACGCACAACTTTCAGACTACCCTCCAAATTTACAACTTGTAATTTACTGAAATGAAAGAAACCCCACCAAAATGAAGCAAATGGATGCCAGCAATGTCAAGAAATGTTTCATGCCTGTGAAATCCATCACAGAATGGAAGAACTCCATTCAAGAATGAAGAAATAAGGTAATGCGTTCTTACCTTTTCATAAATCAGCCAACAGAGGAAGAGATTTGAGCACACACTGTTAGGAAA
Organism: Chionis minor; assembly: GCA_013398295.1. Taxonomy (NCBI): domain Eukaryota; kingdom Metazoa; phylum Chordata; class Aves; order Charadriiformes; family Chionidae; genus Chionis; species Chionis minor. The sequence continues at coordinate 257,058 of VZSF01008726.1, forward strand.
ATAACCTTCCTTACCTCCACCACACTACCTTTTACTTTCAGTAGGCAGAGTATGGTGTCAAGAGATCTAGTCTTGTGTGTAAAAAGAAAACACATCAGTAACTCTTCACATTCCATACCCCTGGTTACTGAGCTAAGCCTCAGCAAACTTTTCAAATAAAGCAGGCTAGACCTATTTCCATGGGTAGAAAGCAACTCTGAAGCCAATTAGCCAGCTTACTTAGAAGGTCATGGCACAGAAAAATGGTAGATGCTTCCATGCTGTTTTTATGGAGCTGTTGCTCCATAACAGCTTACGTGGTAAGCTACCTTTTTGCAATTCTATCATCCTAATGCAAAGTGAAGCAAAATGTCTAAGTTTTTTAAATCTTTGGTAAAGATTTTTGAAGATTCTGTTACAACTGTCAGAGGCTATTATTTTTTTCTGAATAAGGAGCTGAGAAAGAATTAAAAGGGTTTTTTTTTCCCCAGTAATACATAAGATACTGATTTGATTTTCTAAAATAGATTTTTTTTTTCTCTTTGAAATTACTACTGTTTATAGATACAAGAAGAAAAGCCTCAGTACAGGGAATATTTTCTTCTTTTTGTCCTCTGTGTAGCACCCAGGTAAAACCAAATATGAATGAAAAGTAATGTCCCCTAGCANGGAATGTCAATAATGCCTATTGTTTTAGTTGTTGCTAAGTGATGTTTATACTAGTCAAGGACTTTTTTCAGCTTCCCATAGAAGCTGAGAAGGAGCCTAGGTAGGATAGTGGAACGGCAAATGGAATATTCCATACCATAGACATCATGCTCAGTACATAAATGGGGGTTGGTGGGGGTAGAGGCAGGGGGAATCCATGATCTCTGCTTGGGTCACACTAGGCAACCAATTCACCAGGCAGTGAGAGTGACCTGTGTCTCATGTATTTTTTTAGCATTATTATTTTCCTTTTCTGTTATTGTTCTATTAAGCTGTCTTTATCTCAACCCATGAGGTTTTTTTTCCCCTTTCTTTTCCTTTTCTCCCTCTTCTCCCTACCCTTCTGGGCAGGAAGAGAGGTGAGCGAGAGGCTGCGTGGTCCTAGTTGCTGGCTGGGGTTAGACCACAACACAGCTAAGAACACAGACTTAGAATTCATTTTTCCTATTGAACAAGAGGACTATAGATCCCAGTCCTACACTAGGGATATCTTACTTTGCTGTTCAAGTCTTCTAGCTCCTTTGCACGACGAATTCGTTTTTCTTCTTGCACTTGTTCTTTCTTCTTCTGTAACCAAGCTTTAAAAACCAGCTCATTCTCTTTTCTCTTCTGTTCTTCTTGTTCCCTTTTCTTTTCTTCTTCCTTGAATGGAGTTAAGAGCGAATAACGTTAGTTTTTAAGGGAATCATCTCAATCTGCAAAGGCCTTCATTGCCACAACAGACAATAAATAAGCCATTTGAGTTACATGAGAGACACAAAAATATCGATAAAACTATGACCACATCATAGTTGATACTACTTTTAGGAAGAAGCAAATTTGAGCACTTCTGTGGTTCAGGTTATGTTCAGATACTTTCAGTTTAACGCTGTTTGGGATTACCTCCACTTCCGTGAGAGATTCAACTCAGATATTTCAATAGCGACACGGGAACTTTTAAAATTAGGCCTGACCAATAGCTCTGATTGTCTTAAAATCAGATTAAACCAATGCGTTTTAAAACTTAATGAAACACTCAGGCTTGTTGGACCCCTGAACCCTAAAGGATTTAACTACCTATGGACTGCAGGCACTACGTTATAAGTAAGGAATTTTTTTCTGGACATAAAGCTGTAATGTATTTACTTAAGGAGTATTAACAGCGTAACACTTTTTTCAAGTTTACAAAATTATTTTTACAAAATTGAGAAAACTTTTTTGTAATTATTAATCGCACTTTCGCTAATGAGAAGTACCTACAAAGAGGAGAAAGACTTCAAACAACAGTTCAGAAAGCCGATGGGGACACTTTACCAGGTTTTGATTCTCTTTGACGCAAAAGCTACAATGCCCACTCATTTCAACACTTGGAGAAATCTATTCTTCTTGCGAACAGATGGAGTTCCCCCCACCTACGCACAACTTTCAGACTACCCTCCAAATTTACAACTTGTAATTTACTGAAATGAAAGAAACCCCACCAAAATGAAGCAAATGGATGCCAGCAATGTCAAGAAATGTTTCATGCCTGTGAAATCCATCACAGAATGGAAGAACTCCATTCAAGAATGAAGAAATAAGGTAATGCGTTCTTACCTTTTCATAAATCAGCCAACAGAGGAAGAGATTTGAGCACACACTGTTAGGAAAATAACCTTCCTTACCTCCACCACACTACCTTTTACTTTCAGTAGGCAGAGTATGGTGTCAAGAGATCTAGTCTTGTGTGTAAAAAGAAAACACATCAGTAACTCTTCACATTCCATACCCCTGGTTACTGAGCTAAGCCTCAGCAAACTTTTCAAATAAAGCAGGCTAGACCTATTTCCATGGGTAGAAAGCAACTCTGAAGCCAATTAGCCAGCTTACTTAGAAGGTCATGGCACAGAAAAATGGTAGATGCTTCCATGCTGTTTTTATGGAGCTGTTGCTCCATAACAGCTTACGTGGTAAGCTACCTTTTTGCAATTCTATCATCCTAATGCAAAGTGAAGCAAAATGTCTAAGTTTTTTAAATCTTTGGTAAAGATTTTTGAAGATTCTGTTACAACTGTCAGAGGCTATTATTTTTTTCTGAATAAGGAGCTGAGAAAGAATTAAAAGGGTTTTTTTTTCCCCAGTAATACATAAGATACTGATTTGATTTTCTAAAATAGATTTTTTTTTTCTCTTTGAAATTACTACTGTTTATAGATACAAGAAGAAAAGCCTCAGTACAGGGAATATTTTCTTCTTTTTGTCCTCTGTGTAGCACCCAGGTAAAACCAAATATGAATGAAAAGTAATGTCCCCTAGCAGAAAAAAAGGGAAAATAACCTACTTTGCAACAAACTCTTTGAGAAAACTTACAACACTCACCCCCGGAAAACCTTTATAGGAAAAAAGTACCCAGTTATACTGCCAGTCAATGTGACTTCACCTGCCTGCATCTTACGCAAGCAACAAGGCATTCCACTTTTGAAGTCAGCTGTATCTTCCCTATCCGACATGTCAAACACACCCCGCTTTGTTCATAGCTCTCATAGTCATTCTCCTGCGTATATCTTGTGACTGAACACTCTCCAATATGATAATTGCCTATTGCATGCTTTATGAGCACCCACATGTGCACCTGCATTACTGTGGTGAACATCAACTTCCTGCATTGCAGTGTGATCTATGGAAATGCAATACCGTGTGCTCCATTCCAGTAAACAGTGGGCCTGTAATGGAACCGAGGTAGAGAGAGAGTCAATAAGCAAAAGCAGCAAGTACAGTGTAGCAGAAGGCAGTCTATTTATGAAGGATATATTAAATAATGGATTTCTCCTGTAAGCAAGGCATGATCCTATGAAACTTTGTGGGTTTTTTTTCTTTTAAGGAAAGGATTTTTGAGAGATTCTGTAAAACTACAGAGAATTACTATTATTATTGTTGTTGTTGTTATTATTACTACTACTACTACTGTCTCTTTGATCATGGAAAAATGGAGTATATGTCCTGAGCATGTCACCTCTGTGAAGCAGAGGAACTGGATCATCACTGTGATCTCCTTGTTGCCTCTATCTTTACCTCTTTCCTCAGTTTTTCTTTCCTCTGTTCTAACTGCTTCCGCAATTCTTTTTGTCTAGGAGAAAGACAGTAAGTGGAGCTTCTCATGGGCACATTTGCAGACTGTGCTCTCTGCGGAGTCTTCCGTCTTCCCAGACCTCTTGCAGCATTGATAGCAGAATTTGGACGACGCTTAGGGTTAGATGGAGGCTTAGGGAAATAAACACCCTCTTCTCCACCAGGAGAAAAAGAATGTGCCCCTGGTCTTACTGGAGGTACTTCCTTCATTCCAGAGACAGTGCCAAAATGACCATAGTGTGAAGATTTTGGAGACATACGTTGAGTTTCAATATCTGTAAAAGAAACACTTATAGGGGGCAAAAAGCCCTGGCTTTCAATATCACGTAAACTTAGGAGTTCGAACTTCCCATCTTTTTCCACTAGGATTTTACCATCCTTCTTTTCCTCATCCTTGCCAGCACGTGGTGAAAGTGATGTGCTTTCCTGTCCCATTTCATTAGAAATGTGCAACTGAGATAGTCTATTTGAAACATCATCTCCTCTTGCAAGGTCAGTTTTACAAACTTCAGCATCTTCTAGAGGAGGAACTTCAAGATCCACCAATTTATCCTTAAATTTTAGCTTCCGTTCTCTGTTCTGATCCACGGGAGCCTGATTCTCCAGTAGTTTGTTTGCTTCTTCAATCTTTTCCAAGATGTAACGCTTTATTTCTTCATCCTCTTCCTCGTCCAGTTCCTGCTGGTTTTCCAGCTTGGATTCCTGGATAGAGCTTTCACTGTCAGTATCAGATGCATGGTCCCCCTGTTTCACATCAGACCTGGATTCCAAACTCTCTTCATTGGAGGGTCTCACTTTTGCATCTCTATCTGCCTCTGAAAGTTGATCTAGATTTTCTTCCATTTCCTCATTGTCTTCCCCAAACTCGTCCGCAGCTTTAACACTTTGTGCTTCAATATCCTCTTCATTTTTTTCAGGATTCTAAAAAAAATAAAATAAACTAGTCTATTCTCCCAACAAAGAACAGTATCAGAGAAAGAGAAAAGATATATAGAAAGAAGAGCAGTACTAACTACCCTAATTCTAAAACAGGAACCCAGAAGTACTTCTTAAAGGAACCCAGAAGTACTTTTGAAACAAACATACAAACATATTCTTTTCAATGAACACTGAATTTCATGTTTTAAAACAATTATAACCGAACTGAATTCACTGGATTATTTTTCACTGTAATTCCACATAACCTTCATTCTCAGAATTCAGTGAATATACCCACACATTTCAAACCATACTGAATTTTGTGCTTATGATTCCAAATATTACTCAATTTTGTCTTCTAAATAAGACAACTAGCATTCAAGTTAATGAATACCTCTCCTTCACCAAGGTTTTCTTTTTCATCTTCATTAATCAGCCATTCAAGGTCTTTTTCGAAGTCATCCTCGTATTCTCCACTTTCTGTTAAATCACCCATATCTGCTGGATCTCCTTGGTCTTCCTTTTCACTCATTTTGGTGATGTGTTAGAACAACACTATAAAGAGGAGAGGAAAAGAAATGTTTTAAAACTCTAGTGATACACAAATACAGAACATTGCTATCTCTTATGGCACCCACATCAAGCTTGTGAGCAGGAGCAATACAACCACGTTAGATAGTGCCACCGCACCTCAGAGCTAAGTATCACTAAAGGTTTATAAACATTAAAGGTTTTGGTATTTCCAGCTCTGACTGCTCGGGGAAGATTTGAGTCAAAGCAAACCGAGGTGACGTACTCAATGTCTTGCAGTGTGTCTCTGACAGAGCTAAGACTAGAACTCATGATCTCTGAAGTGTTAGTCCCATCCTTCCAACAAAGAGATTGTTGGTTTACATTTATTAGAAGTACTACCAGCTTTCATTGCTCCCAGGTGTATTTTACATTGTTGTTTTATATCTGCCTGGCCCACTTGCCTTTAAAGAAATCTTGTTTAAAGTTACAGTGCAAAGATGTGGGATGCACAAGTCCCAGAAGGCCCATGCCGTGGCTTATAGTAGATCAAATTACCAAAAATCTTCCTATAATGACATATTCAAACTAGAGAACATTCATTGGACTCTTGACAGGAACCTCCTGCTAGAGTGTCCGAACACTTACAAGCAGCTAGCTTTCAAACCATATCACCTCCACTAGTGTTAGGGGTAACGAAAGTCACACAGACACCAATTGAGACTGCTGGGAAAATGATTCAGTTCTGCTTTGAATTTCTGAGGAGGACAACAACGGGAAATACTCAGCAGCCAGTTAATCAGACTGGATATAGTCACATTCATGACAAAACTGAAGATGAGCCACTATAAGGGTTGACTCGTTTAAGCAGTCTTTGGACTGCATAGCACACAGGTGCCAACAGCTCCTGAAAGACTGCTTAAATGCCAGTGCTTAGGGGGGCCAGGCTGACTGCTTGCACCCCTCAGCTCAGCTCACTCAGATGAAGGCATCTGTCTCCACCTGAAGACACAAAAGGGTCAAAGACAAGTGGAGACACAGCCCAGTCTGCTGATTCTCCTCTTTTTACAGCTTTAGCCACTCGTCATTCCTTCCCTAATTTATTTATTGCCATTTACAAAAGCAACACAAAAGGAAATGCTGATTATTCAAAAGTTCCTATTCTCTTTGTACCCCTCTGCTGTAGGCTGGAGGCCTCTCTAGTAGGACAAATCTGTGTCATTTACAACATACTGAAAGAACCCAATATGAGTATTAGCACACGGAAACGCCATACAGGATGTTAGCTCTGAGCACTCGCTGTGTGACTATCCTGCCCTTCCAGACAAGAAGGGTTACACCTGGACTTCCCAATCTGTTGAAGCATTTTGTCATGCGTTTTGTAAAAATCCTGCCATCCAGAAGATGCTGCTCAGATTTCTTCAAGCTTTTGTTTTAAATTCTGATGAACACCTCGGAATTCTCTGTTATTTACTCGCATTAATACCAGCTGCTCTTCTTAAAACTCTGTTTCACACTTGACGAGTGCTGCTCTTTTAGACCTCAAAATTAAGTCAAGATTTGTTTAAGAGGAAAGAATGGTAACAAAGCTGGGCACTTTTCTTGCAAACTTGTATGTATACAAACTTTATGAAAGCTCTTCTTTTTGTTGGATCCATATTTTGTTCAAGAAAAGCTGGCTTTGTTTTTTTCCTCCCAATTGACTCCTTTTCACCCATCACTTGCCATGAGAATTACTCTAGATTTCTCAGAGTTCAAATTTTCAGACTTGTTCAGACTGTTGTCTTGGCTTTCCACGCCATGTCCATTTCCAGCACATTTTTCCTGTACCTCTTTTCACACAACACGTAATCTTTTTTGCTTGAAATGTCCCTTCCTTCACAAATATCCTTGGTTTGGGTGGTGACATGCACCTGGGTTCTTAATGGAGGTTACTTTGCTCTCGTATATATTCAGCATAAAAGAAATATTTAACCTCATCATTACAGCAAGTGGAAGCAAAAGCTACAAAGCCGAATTGTGCCTTTAGCAAAACCCGTTTGCGTCAGTCTGTGACACTCAGCACAAATACTGAAAACTGTTCAATTTATTTAGGATACGTGTAATAAAGGGGAGCAGCGTCAGAATCAGCCTCTTCTGTGGTAACATCGAGTAGTCACGGCTGAAGAGATAATTTCAGTTTAATGACCTTGTTTCAGAAAAGCCTGAATCAGCTCCTATTCTACAGAGGGTCTGATGAAGTAAAGATCAGGTGCACTTTTGTTATTTGCCCCTTCATAACACACACACACACACACACACACACACACACACGCTCCACGCACACACCCCCCTACACCCCCACGCTGCCTGACAGCCATTACTGCCCACACCCCCGCCATACGGGCGAAGCAGCCCCTCACCGGGCCGCAACCAACACCGATCGACCGGCCGACCGTGCGCAGCCCGGCGGCGGCTTCCGCGGCCCAGCCGGCAGGTGCGGCCGCCGTTCGCCTCACCGGCACTACCAGCCGGCCCCGCCTGCCTCCGACACCCCGCNCGCTCCCCGGCCCGGCCCGGGGAGGACGGACGAGCCGCCGCTGCCGCCCGCCGCTGGACCCGGCGGCGTTGCCATGGCAGCCGCGGGGGCCTCTCCACACCCCTCTTCCCCCGCCCTCACCTGCCCGCAGCGCGGGTCAGCGCCGACGGTGGCCCCCGAGGACCAAACTTCGCCGCCGGCGCCCGAGCGCGGGCAGGGGCGCGCCGGCGAGGCGGCACCGCCCCGTTGCCATGGAGACGGGCCTCCGCGCAGCGTGGCCCTCCCGCCCCGCCTTTGTCCCCCATCTTCAGCTCTGAGGGCCCGTTTACGGGAAGGCTCTTTCTTTTCCCTCCGCGTTCCAAAATTCCGTGTAACGGGCGGGAATTAAAGCGAAACAGCACACGGCGGGGGGTGTGCGCAGGGGGTGGGGGTCGGGACACGGGACAGTGGCCTGAGCTCCGTGGCGAGGCTGCGGCTTTGCCCAGGGCCATGGCAGAGCCTTTCGGCGCGGCTCAGATCCTGCACCCGCCAGGGAGCAGCCCGAGCGTCGGCTGCTCTTGCGTCCTATTTCCTCACGCTGGGGCCGGCGGGGAGCAATCTGATCAGACTGCAAGCTAGCGGTGTCAAAATTTGAGCTCTCGTTCGCGAATCATAGAATAATCACTGAGGTTGGAAGGGAACTTTAAGATCATGGATCCAACCATCAACCTAACGCTGCCAAAACCACCTCTAAACCATGTCCCTCAGCAACACATCCAACCCATCTTTTAAATACCTCCAGAGATGGAGATTCCACCACTGCCCTGGGCAGCCTGTTCCAATGCCTGATAACCCTTTCCATGAAGAAATATTTCCTAATATCCAAGCTAAACCTCCCCTGGCACAACTTGAGGCCATTTTCCCTTGTCCTATCACTTGTTACTTGGGAGAAGAGACCAACCCCCCCCTCACCACAACCTCCTCTCAGGTAGTTGTAGAGAAGGATAAGGTCTCCCCTCAGCCTCCTCATCTCCGTGCAGATGGTGCCACATCTCCAACGGGGCGCTGCTCTGGATTAACCACATGCCACTCCCCAAACTTGGAAACACGCAAAGAGGAGGGTAAAAGAGCCACCAAAACCCACTCAAAATAAATCTCTTTGTGGAGAGGGAAAAAAAAAAAAAAAAAAAAAAAAAAAGCCACCAAAGGGTGAAGGGAAGGGCTCCAGGCTGCTGGCAGCCCTCCGCACCGGAGCTGAGCCTGCTCTCCTGGCCACACAGGCCTGGAGGACATGGTGGAGCTGGAATGTGAAGTTTGAACCAAGGCTGGTCTTTCCTCGGGGTTTGGGACGTTGCTTCCCAGCATTTGGGGGGGGCAGGGTGACCCTCCTCAGCCCTCCCACCGGGTGGCAGCATGGGGTTCCTTCACCCCATGGGGTGGCGGGAGGGAAGGATGGAGCCGTCCTCGCTGGCAGCAAGACATGGCACCCCATCCCCAACACCACCATGGCCCCCAGCTTTGAACACGCTGGCCCAGCAAAGTGAAGGATGGCACTCAGCAAAGGCACCGGAAGGCCACACGCCTCAGAGGGCAGCGCGGCCCCCTGTTGCGCTGAGGGGTTAATGTTAACAGAAGAAAATATGGGCGGCAAATAAATTTAGCCAGGGCGTTGATAACTCTCAGAGTGATGTGGGTAGAGTTCCCCTCTCGCTCAGAGTAGCGTGCAGCAGAAAGATAAACCCCTTCAAGGTGTGGGGTTCAGGAGATAACTGAAGGCAGCTGTCACCACAGGCCACGTGCCACAGGGCTCCACCTCGACCTCCGGGTTTCTCCTAATCCCACACCACAGAGCCAGAAAGAGAAATGGGGTTTGACGCTGTTTTTTTGCGGGTTGGAAGGGCCCCCTGGTTATTTACCTGAGATAACACTCAGGTACCTGCTTGGCAACGGTTCCCGCTGTGCCTGGAAAAATGTCAACCCGTGACCTCCCCCAGCGACATGCAGGTATCCTGTGCTTGAAGGCAATATGCCGAGCTTCCCATTTTCCACATTTCACAGACAGGTGGCTTTGACAAGCTGATAGCAGCCTAAAACAAAAGAGAGCTGGGCACAGTATCAAAGCTTTATGTTGCGCTTTTATCGTAAGACTATCCTTCATCTTACAAGTCAGTGCCACCCCTTTTGTTCACAAGAGATGATGTATTCGGCTAATTACAAATCCATGTGACTGTATGACAAGGATTAGACTCTGTTGCTGGAAGATCAAGCTGCGATGCTTGATAATGATAACGTAACGGTATCTTAAGGTCAATCTAAATTCATGCATGCATGCATTAACCCCTCTGTCATTGAATTTAGGTTTTCAGATGTTCCCATCTGTGGGGAAGCTACAGAACACGGCCATGAAAAAGCACAATGGAAACATTAGCCAAGCAGCGCAGGGCTCCAAGGACAGGCCCCGACCTGTCAGTTGCTATTTTCTGTCACTAATGCATCAGACACCGTGTCTAGGGACAACTGATTTAGGCAGAGCGAGTATGTTTGTCAGAGAAAGGCTGTGTAACACCTCCAGAGCAATGTTAAACAAGCACCTCAACACCTTTTGTACGTTGTCTAGAAAACAGTTTACACTAATCAAGAGTTGCTGGGAATGGGGTCCACAGCTCCCAGTCTCCTGCCCCTTCCATAACCGAAGTCCCTCTTTCCTTTCCAGTGCTTGGCTACGATCACACGGATAGAGAAGAAAACGTAATCACTTCCATGCAGTGCCCTTCCCTTTCCCTGAGAGCAATGCCAGAGCTGACGGCTGTTTCACACACACATACACACACACACAGAGCTACAGCATGGTTGAGAGTAATCCTGCTATGCTTTGGTGGGCTGTCACAACCAGTGCTAGCCCAGGAGGACAGGACAGCACTGGGAGCTGCTCCTGAAACAGCAGCCTCTGGCAGCTCTTACTGTTCCTCACCTTTCGGACAAAACAAGCCCAGCACCCGGCCTCTCCCCCAGCAGTGATCCTAAAGCCCAGGAACTGTGCCATGTCTTACCAGCATCATAGCAAGCCCGGTGCAAGATACACAGATTCGGCAGCAACACTCACCTCCAGCAGCCCCTGGCATCAACTGGAACAAAGAAACAGCCAGTGTCCCTGGAAGACACCCCAGCCGTGCGTAGTGTTTATCTCATCTCCATCAAACGGCACCGTGCGCTGTTTCGCAAATGCAGGAATTCAGCTCCTTGACAGGAGCTGGGTGTCCCTTTTCAGCACTCTCAGCTGTACGCAGTGTGGCAGGACGCGATGGGAGGAGCAAGGAGGATTGCCAGGGTTCACGTGGACCTACTTTGCTTGCAGGCAAGAGCAGGCTCAGGATTCTTGTCACAGCACCTTTCACCCGCACCAGAGATGTGAAACGCTTGAATCCACCTTAAAGGGTAACGCTGTATCTGCATGAGCTACTAGTTACCTTCCCGCCCTATGCAAGCAGATTTTAAACCCGCCCCCCCATTGTCAAGAAGCTCATCCCCGCAGAGCTGGTTCCTGTATTCACTGGAGAAGGCAGATGAATGAAATTCAGAGTGAGCCTGACGTGCTGACAATCCCACCACCCCCGCGTCAGCCATAAAGCTCTCACTTCAACGCTTGTAAGAACAGCAGTTTTTCCTAGACCTCCCTTTCCCCTGCCCCCCCGACCACCCATTTTCTCATTTTTGGTGTTGTGCAGAGGGTGTGTTGGGCTACTACCCACAACGACTTACATCAAGCTGGTGGCAAATACTCAGAGAGCACTTTCCCCTCCAGCCCAGCCTGTGCTATCCAGGTACAAGCCACCTCTTCTAGAAGCACAAAACAGGGAGGGCTTTCCAAGGCAGCCAAGTGTAGGTGTGCCAGGATGGAGAAGCTTACAGCATTTCTTCCTTAAGGCCTCAATTTTGTAACTGGGTCAATGTAAATAGAAAGCTCCTCTTGCACAGCAAACCTGCACCTGCTTTCCCTTACAGTTACCCTCAGCGAGGCTGGTGCTTCCTGACCAGGGTTACCCTGCACCAGGGAGTAAGTAATTTTCCCCCCCACCCGACCAGTTCACACTGGAACTGTAAGAGTGGCATTTCTGAGCTGTTCAGCAATTAAGGTTCCTCAGTGCAAGACCCAAGACACTTGTGCAGAGTTCTGCAAACCTGCACAACAGTCAGCAACTATCATCTTTAAGACCTCGTTTTTTTCGCATGGTTTGTCCTGTATTTCCAACCCCCCTCATCTCTGTAACAAAGATGCTCAGAAAAACACACATTAGTGGACTGGGGCAGCAGTGCTGTGGGTTAGCAAGGTATCAAAATACAAACCCAACACTGGCCACACGGGGTATCTCAGAGTGTTTTTATTTAATAAAAATAGCTATTCAATTAGAAACCACCAATATCAACATGTTTACAGAATTTCATAGGCATCAGTAACTCCGCGTACAGCTCCAGTCAGGCTCTATAGTCACCTCATCACCACAACAACAGCACAGTGTGGAAACCTGAACAACATCCAGGTGTGGCTTCCATACATTAATAGGCCTGAAGACGTACACAGTGTAGCATGCTCCTCTATTGCAGTTGCCACAGTTTCATTACTTGGGTAGAAAAATCATTGTTATTGCTGCTAATTTTTGACTTGCTTTTAAATAACTGGGTTGTTCCCCATCAAAGATTTGTTCTTGGTTTGAAAAATGTGATTGAAATTGAGCTGCTTCTTTCAGTCACTTGGCACGAGTGCTGTATACCCACTCCTTGGTGCCTTGCTGCAACTGCCATCAGACCAAGGAACCCAAAGGACAGGATATGCAGGATGTGCATTTACTATCCTTTTCCCAAGACAGCTTGTCAGCTAGCATTTCATAGCTTCAGGTTTGATTTTTAAAAAAAAACAAAACACCACACACAAAAAACCACACACACACCCCCCACCAAAAAACAGTAAAGAAAGGAATATATACATGGGTGGCTTCAAGTTTCCATTTCAGGGTAAGGCAGTGAAGTTTACAAGCGTAAATGCCAGCACAGCTGTGCCCCATGTTTAGGGGGATGATCTAGAAGGCAGGCTGGAAACGCAGAGAAGCTTTGGCGACTGGGTTCCCCTGAGCAGCCAGCCTGGAAGGGCTCCCCAGGCAGCAACATCCGAAACATGTTAATCATTTACCTTGTGTGGTAAAGGCTGAGGCTCACAGCAGTGATGAGAAAGGCTGTACCTGTTCCAGCCAGGGGAGAGAAACCTCCCCAACCCTGATGCTGTGAAGCCTCCGTGGCACTAAAAATGAACCAGTGAAACAAAGCTGCTTCTTCGGGCTCTGACTGGGAGAAGCTCTAACCAGCACACAGCAAGAAGGCACAGAGGCAAGCACGCTGCACTGCATCTTCCCCCTTGCCAGTTTCTCCTGTAAACTTAAACTCATCGCAACCTGCGCAGCAACAGGGACAGTCCATAGGCAATTTCAACAGTACGCTACAGATATCTGTTGCTGCACCGGTCGCGGTGCCTGAGTACCCAGGTGCCCAAGCCCAGGACAACTCTGTGCAACTCCTTCCCAGTGCTGAAGCAATTTGGAAGAAATTAATTATTTTCAAAAAAAATAGGTATGAGGCAAATTCCAAATTGCTCAGACTGGACAAAATAAAATAAAAGAACTGCCCACTCCAAACTTTCATTGTCCTGCTTAGGTGGAAAGCAGAGGTAGAACTAGTGGATATAAAGCCTCACCAGAAGCATAAAGGTATTTTAAAATAAGGGGGAAAAACTGAAAGAGCAGAAATCAGCATTTTTCAAAGCCTCAGGCAGTCATCTTGCTAACTACTATAACTGAAGGTGTCTATTTAGTCATGATTCTCAAGGTCACAAAGAATAGCTTAAAATCCTGCAAGTCACCTTCCTTCTCAGTGCTATACCAACATCCACCATCCCACTGAAATAGCGTAGCCTCCGGGCTTGTAAGGCAGCGGCTCCTGTAATGACAGGAATCTGCAGTCCTAAAGGACAAAGGCAAGGACGTCCAAGGGTCCCTCAGATGAGCATTTTGTCTACTTAAACTCCCTCTAAGATTCCGCTCTAACTTTACAGTCCCTTGGGCACAGGCCTTCATGGCACCAGTAGTGCTGCTGATAGCCAATTCACCCGTGTCACAAGTTGCCCCAGGAGACAGTTAAGTTTTGGGGAAAGCATCATGCTCAGCTACGGTGAAACAGAGGCCTAATAGTGTACCCTCACTTCTGCCCTGCAGCAGCACTTCAATGACAGAGCGTAGCAGTTGACTAGACAGTCACGGAGCTGTCTTTTCAATGGCAGCCTCCAGATGCATAGCCTTAGACTGAAACCTTCCAAGCCTTTGAGCAGGCTTACTGTTCTTTGCTGCACATGCAACAGAAGAACAAAAAGCATTTTAGAAAGAAGGTATTTGTTCTTACTTACGTAAGAGCTAATACATTTACCTTCTAAAATGTGCTACTAATATAGTATAAATATGGATCAAGTGCCATCAAGGTGACTGCCTTGGGAAGAAAAGGCAGATCTGTTAAAAAAAACAAAAACAACCCAAAACCAAAACAACCCAGACCTGTATCTCCATATGTAGCCACTGAGAGCCTTCACTTGATGCACTACTGGCTTTCAGGAGGTCTGCTTTGCATCTGCCTTTGTCTTCTGTAAGTTCTCATAATACTGTATATGCCACTGCCCAAGAACACCAGTGAGATGGCCACAAAGTAAGAGGCATAAATCATGAACTGCAGAGAAGGGGAAGAAAAAAGAAAAGAAAAAAAAAGGTTAAACCAAGCAGTTACCAAATTTTTAAGAATGTTAATACATGAACTCCCCTCTTCTAAAATATCAGGAATCAGTAACTATTTCTCTGTCAGCAAACCTTTGACACAGGAAGAGGTGGCTGAGAAGCTTTACAACCTAGTTTACCTTCCCCTCTCCCATCAGTAAAGCTAAGAAAGCTGTCATACCTGGGTGAAGATGTCCAGCCCAAGCCCGCTGGCATCCACAACAATCAAAGTGAGCAGAGTCTGAAGTGCTAAGGCAATGAAAGTATTCACCCCAAACACCAGGGCGTACCGCTCCACGCTGAGATTTGTAGCGATCTGGAACCTGGAAAGAAAGGGATGTCCAGAAACATAAGGACAGGAAAAAAGCAGGGACGTGCAAGAATCAGAGGAACATCTCTGGACAAAAAGACTATGCAACCTGAAGAGTTACATAGACTCATTCAGTACTTTCTACAGCTAAATTACGTCACACTGACAGTGTACTTCTCTAAATAAGACCATGACAGACTAGCATAGAGGCTAGAAGAGACCCACAGAGATAGCCAAAAGGCTAAAAAAAGTATCCTTTGGGAGCTCTGTGGGTTTCAGTCTTACTGAAGCAGTGCTCCTGTCTGATGCAGCTAAAGGGTCTTGTCACACAGAGAAGATACTCTGCTCCCTGATCCCAGAGTGATGTCACCAATCTCAAAGCATCAGCCTACTGCACTGTGGTCCACAACCTCCCACATCCTCCTGATCGATCAGAACTCCTTTTGCAGTTACCAGTTTCAGCATCTCTCCTCATACTATGCTTGAGCTGTATTATAGCAGGTATGCACGTGTGGTTCAACAACAGCTGTGTTTTCCTCCCCAAAGTGACAAATAACATCAAAGAAGCTTTTCTTCTTACAGGTTAGGGAAAGTTAACACTTCAACACAGGCAAAGCATTGTCCTTTCCTCACCTGTTAACACTTTATTCACTTTATTCCAGCTGTGTTTATGAAAAACAGTACCCTGGCAAGCAGCACTATCTAGTATTTAGAAATAGTCACTTTAGTGTCGCAAGACTTCTAAGCCTGGGCAGGCTGCCAGCCAAATATATCTCTATGCCTCAGTTTCCAACCTGAATCACAGCATAAACCCTTGCAACAGATTTCCAAATTCCTGGTAGGCAAGACCCTAGTTACATGGAAAATATGCCTGCTTTCACACCATCTGTAACTCTGAGAGCAATTTACATTAAAGAGATACTTACGTTGCTATTGTGATTAGCAGCATATAGATAATTCTGAAGACAACGTATGATGCATAGCACACCCAGATGTTATGAACAGTGTCCATGATATACACAGCAGCAGCAATAAGGAAGGAGAACAGGGCAAGTGCCACCTCACCCCACATTGCCCAGGATATTTTTATGTGACCCACAACAAACACCGCCACAGCTCCTGTGAGGGGAAGGAAAGCATAACTTAGTTATCACAACCGGAGCAGTTTGGAGACTGTCTACTAGAAGTTGTACAGCCCCTCGTAGCCAAACATGACGGAAGCGGGGGACACCAGTGTGCACACCTTAGCAGCTCTCCTTCCTGACCTCTTCCTCACCTGGAAACCTGCTGTAAACTCCAATTCGCTTTTACAGGAACAGGAAAAAAACAAACAACACCAAAACAGGTCAATGCTGACTGCCTCTGAAGTCTCCTCCCTGGCTTCAGGAGCACAACAGCCCCAGAACTCAGACCACTGCCACTCCGTCCTCTGCGCCTGACGCTAGCAGTGTTGTCAGTTGGGCTACAGAGAAATGCAAACCCTGGCTCTCAAAAACACTCAGCTAATTATTTTGTGGTGCTTTCAGGGGTTTGGATGGAGGAAGACACCCCCCACTTTGACAGACAGCTGTTAGAGCTCTCTCCTGGGGGGGGGGGGGGGGGGGGGGNGCAGAAAACCCTACATTTACTGTCATCTTCATGCTGAACTGTAAGAGTAAGAGCAGGGATCCAAATCCAGGACACAACCTAATCACAAGTTACAATCATGAATTGTTGGTTGTGCAAAAACAATCCTTTACAGCCAGAACAGTTTTGTAACTCCTGCTGGATTTTACAAAGCGGGAATGGGGAGAAAAGACAGATCACAAGATGGAACACGTGTGATATTTCATGGAAGTCAACAAGCAGACAAGCTGTGTTTCATGCACTACCCCAGTTGTAACTACTGAGAAGCACAAAATACACGTTACATTACAAGAAAATTCCCATTTGAAGTAGGCCTTGTTCTGCAAACAAGTCAAATAGCAACCAACAGCATAGCAACGCTGCTGTACACAGCAAACTAGACAAACAGCATACTGACAAAGGGAGGTTTACTGGAGGTCTCTGAAAAACAGGGTTGTATTCAGCATTTGACCACTGTTCAGAAGTGTTACAGTGCAGCATCCAAGCTCTTTGTAGCCCTCAGCTGGCCTGCTATCACAGAAATTCTTCAAGCATGCAAAGACTCCTTACGTACCATCAGCACGTACAAACCTGCAACCCTGTCAGGCCTCACATCAACCTTGCAGACTAGTGAAGAAGTTTGCTATGCCAAGGGGAAGTAATCTGTTTCCCCTCACTAAACTCTTGTGACACCACCTGACTGACATTTTGCTCTTTGGAGTTCTGGCTCCCCCAGTAGCAAAACCCTGAGATGCAAATAGAAGCTAAGTCCCAGAGCCTTCTTTCTACTGTCTCAGCAATTCTGAAGTTTGGTAACAGATATCACTCTCTGGGGATCTCGTTCCCCCTATGTCTCAAGGTTATCACAGAATGGTATGGGCTGGAAGGGACCTTTGGAGATCATTGAGTCCAACCTTCCTGCCAGAGCAGGTCCACCTAGAGCAGGTTGGACAGGAATGCATCCAGGCAGGTTTTGAGTATCTCCAGAGAACGAGACTCCACCACCTCTCTGGGCAGTCGGTTCCAGTGCTCTGGCACCCTCAAAGTAAAGAAGTCCCTTCTCACATTGAGATGGAGTTTCCTGTGTTCCAGCTTGTGCCCGTTGCCCCCTGTGCTGTTGCTGGGCACCACTGAAAAGGGTGGACGCCCACCCTTTAGGTAGTTATGAACATCGATGAGATCCCCTCTAGGCCTTCTCTTCTCCAGGCTAAACAGACCCAGGTCTCTGGGTCTCTCTCAGCCTTTCCTCATAAGAGAGGTGCTCCAGTCCCTTGATCAATGCTGTAGCCCTCTGATGGACTCTCTCCAGTAGTTCCCTGTCTTTCTTGAGCTGCGGGGGAGCTCAGAACTGGACAGAGTACTCCAGATGTGGCCTCACCAGGGTAGAGTAGAGGGGGAGGACAACCTCCCTCGACCTGCTGGCTACATTTTTTTTTTTGAATGCACCCCAGCAGACCATTGGCCTTCTTGGCCACAAGGGCACATTGCTGGCTCATGCTCAACTTGTTGTAGCAGCCTGAGACCTAATTCTGACAAGATATACAATCTGTGACCTGCAATTAGACACCTACAGCTGATTCAGTGGTTTCACATCCCAACCTGATAAAGAACTGCCACATTCCCAAGAAGGTGCAGGAATGCAGCTCAACAGTCAGTTGACCTCACTAGAAGGAATACTATTTATCTTGCCTGGGACAGGAAGCTGACAGCCATGTGAGTCGCCACACTCTACTCAAACCTTACCTGAAGGCTGTCAAACATGGCTCATAACTGAGCACAGAACGACTAAGAGCTATGAAAGTGGCAAATCAGATCTGGGATGCAACAAAAAAGGCATTTCTAGTTAAGGGAGAAAAGAGTGTTAATGTTCTTCTACAAGTCTGAGGCCTCACTGAATAAAGCTGAGTGCAGCTCTGGTCACCCATCTTCAAAAAGAATGCAGCTCAAACCAGTTTTGGTACAAAGAGGGGCTAATAAGATGACAAAGCGAACAAAGAGCTTGACTTTACCAAAGAAAACTAGAAAAGCTTGGCATCTTTGGCCTAGAGCAGAGAAAGATATCTATATATAGGCCAGAGAGACAATTTTGTGCTAAAATGCAACCTTGGCATTAAGTCCAATAAATAAACTGTTCATTAATAAATTCAAACTGGGAACCAGAAGTTAGAGCATTTGCACTAGTGCCTAGGAAGTCGGTTTACTGGATGCTCATTCTTAACAGGTCCCTTCCAGCCTTATTATAATCTCAACTAAAAGTCTGAAGTGTATTACTGTACTAAACTTCACTTGTTCCAAGCAACTAGCCACTGTCAACCAGAAGGGGTTTCTTGTTCAGGGACAGAGGCTAATTTCCTTTCAGTAAACATCACCCAAAATCATTCAACCATTTATAAAAATCAGTATTAGGAGAAAAAAATCAAGATGGGAAACTAAAAACCTCCAGTTTTGCATGAGTTTAGAGCCAACCACCTTTCTTCCAATAGGTCCGTTGTTCACAGGACTTTAAAAGAAATGGACCTTGATATCAAAGATGATCATAATAAGGTTTGAAGAATACTCCCTTTTTTTTTTTTTTTTTTTAAATCTGCCCACATTTGGCCACACTATGGGTCTGCTTTCCCTTGATACCAATTCTTCTTTCTGGAACCAAGGCAAGATGATAAAGGAAACCAAAGTAAACAAGAAAGAAGAGCCAGAGCATCATGCTAGAGTAGAGGAACAATGTATGACTGCATGCTATTAAAGTGCAGGTTTGGCACACCAAAGACGATTTAATAGCCAAAGCCTTCAGAATCAAGTTGCTGACAGTTTCAAACCCAACTAACAATGGGTGGCAGACCATCTTTAGAACTATAAAACAGCCATGGCTTCCCACCGAACTCCAAGAGGGGGCTAAGCATGCCCAAGAAAGCACTAAGCCTTCCTTCTTTGTGTACCTTGGCTTCTTTTGCCCCCAAGTAGATGATGTCCACAGCAGACAGTGGAATGGTGACTCCATCAAAGAAAAGGAACGTACTGCAGCAACACCTAAAGTGCCTCTGCAAGGGTATGTTAGCTATATTAAGAAGGTATTGTCCTAGTTCTGGTAATGGAACAGTATTAAACAACTTAATAAAAAAAAAAATGTTTGTGTTGACTGACCTACCAGGCCCTTTCAAGTCGAGCAGCTTCTTTCATCTTAATAGCTTTCCCACCTAACAGTGCTGAAATGACTAATGTGGCCTACTGCATGCTGCGTGTGCACAGGAAACCTTCACATGTTCCCTACGCTGCTGGAGGAAAAGAGCAATAAACCCATATGACCCTTAGTTTGACTCCGAGTGGTTAAAACAAGCATAATCCCACTGCCATAGCGTTAGCCAAGAACACAGAGTCAGCCACATGCCTGGAGCCTTCTGCCAAATATTTCAGAAGGAAGATTGACTTGGGACGCTCCTTTAAACACCCACGCGTGGGATGACAAGAGTCAGGGCCGCATGCAGCAGCAAACTCCTCAACGCCGAGGACTGCACCCGCGCATGTCAGGGAAGACTCACCCTGAACGCTGAGGTTGCCCCTCCTGCATGCCTGGGGGAACGCAAGACACTTCGAAACCATGCTGTGGTGGCCGTGAGGGACACAAGGGATTTCTCTCAGGAGAGTGGGAGCAATGCCAGCAGCTTACCTAGCAGTGTTGAGGCCGCCTCCACAGCACCATTGTAGATGTCCATGTCGTCAGAAGGCAGCACCATCTCCCACAGGCCCTGAGCATAGTTGATGACCTGGAAGTAGCCGCAGGTGGACAGTGCCCACCACACAGACCAGCAGATCATGGTCCGGGAGGAGTAGCACTGCAGGAAGTCCCGCCAGAGATCTTTGAGCACCTTTACTATGTCTACTTTCTGCTCCTGCATAGATTGGAGAAGGAAAGGGAGAGACATGTTAGCCTTTGCTTATAAATACTTCACACTGCCCTGCAAAATTGCCTCTTTCAAGTGGCCTGATCACTGGTGAGTGACAGTACCACCCCTGGACACGAGCCTCCACAGAGTAACAAATAAAAAGCTTCCCCATCCCACAGTCCCAGCAGCTGGTCTCTGCCCTAACAAGGGCTGTCTCCGTACATGCACAGGAAGGGTCCAGCCCCGAGCACCCCTCAATCTTGGTCTCTCTCAAGCAGAGAGCAGTAACTGCTAGATGTGAGAAGTACTACATGAGCAACTGAAGGCTACCAGAGAGGAGAGACACAGGAGAAGGGGACACGATATCCACTTTGACAAGACAGAATCAGAAGCCAGTCATTCAAATCATAAAGCCAAAAAGCATTGCTGGCACTTTTAAAGTCCTGATCCAAATTCAACCAAATTTCGTAACACTGGGAACATGAAAGCCACCAGAGGAGTATATTTCCCCACAAATAAGCCCATTTTCATTAGTACTAGCATTCAGGGATTATAAATATTCAAAGAAGCACCACGTCCTACTCCTGTTAATGTTCACCAAGGCTCTGAGAAGGCGAGACATGTTGCCTGGGGATCTGAAGAGAAATAGAAGCTACTTCCACCAGACACTGCTAATGCAGATGGCAGCTCCTGTACGTAAAAGTGCTCTGACAAAAACCATGAGATAAAAATGAGGCTTTCGCCCCCCCCCTATCTTTATAGACAGAGCACAAAAGGGGGTACACCCGTGAAGTGGTTTGAAAAAAAACCCAGAAGTTAAATTAATCCCAGCAGCAGGGGATGATGACAAACAAAAGTTGCTTTTTACCTACATGCTGTTACAGTCCTGTTCCTAACCACTTTATGCCAACAGCTGCATGTCTTTACATTGTAGACAGAGCTGCTGATTACGTTTGCTGCAAGACCACACGTACAGAGTTTCTGTAGATAAGCAAGACCCTTCTTGGGTAAGTCAGAGCAGCAGTTACTTGATGTGAGACTGGGCAGAACACCCAAGGCCCACCCAGCATCTCTAGCGCTCATGAACTTGGGTTCCCTGCAGGGAAACATACAGCACTGTCACAGGACTGAGCTATTACACACTGTGCTGTTCCACAACAGTTTCAGAGCAGTTTCCAGTCAGCAACAGCAACTTTGGGCTCTTGGCAGCACACCCTTTCCCTGGGGGAATCGTGCAGTGCGTGCCTAGGAAACACTGTTCTCCACGAGCAATAAAACTCATTTTAAGGCATTTCTACTAAACCCCCCAACGACCATAGCCTATGCCCCGAACACCCTTTTTTTCCACCCCTCACAAAGTGTCACTGAATTCTGAGCATCTTTAATAAACACCACACAGTCCCATTGGTGCTTTTGTCAATGGTAAAACGCTTGCTCTGCGTGTGGACGCCATTCCTCCAAAGCCCAAGAGAATAATGCAGGAAGAGGTCAGCTTGCAGCCACCCGAGTTTAGCAACCTAACTCTCACAGAAAAGTGAAGCTCAAGATTAGGCGCAGGAACACCAGGGAAGGGAACTGTCACATACACTGCAGAAACTGATTTGGCACGTTCAACCCAAGCGTGTGCCTGATAAGCCCATCCACCCTCTCACCACCAGGCGATGCTTCTTCAGTAGAATTATTCATACAGCCACTCGTTTATGCTCGTGAAAATATGGCTGTTGCCTTGGTAAGAAGGACTATCATCACATGTCAATGCTTCTCAGCTTTAGCACCTGGTATAACTGAACTCTGGACAGTTATGCAAGTGTACTTGCTCCTTTTTTTTTTTTAAAAAAAGTTTCCACCATTAGTTTGGAAGCAGCCTTGCTCTCACAGGATAGGAGTAAGATAAACAAAAGGGACAGATAAATGATATTAATGCCTTAGTCGCTATTGGTACAGAATTTGTCTTAACAAATACCCTTCAGCATGCAAGTATAACATGGTTAAAGATACTTTTGCTCACACAAGACTGTGCTGGATAGGGCAGGATTAGGTCCCTGGAATGTTAACACCTTTAATTCCCAGCTGTCGCTGAAGGAAGCTGAAAGCAGCCCCAGATGCTGCCTCCCCCGACTGAGCTAACCGGGGCTTACTTGTGAAGTGAATACCCATTAGCTGACTAAACCAACAGCCACACTTACCTTCTGGCTCGTTCTCAGAACCAGCACAACTTCCTCCTGACCACAGAGCAAAGCTCACCTCTCCCCAGGGCCTTGAATCCCCCTGCCACCACAGGCTCTCCACATGGATGCATTACCTGGAGCAGTGTGGCAGAGACCTGCTCAGCAGGCAACATCTGGTGTCGGGCCTCAAAAACAGAGGCTGTCCACTCGTCACCTCGTGGGTATCCACATCCTGCCACCGAACAAGAGCACCCACACGCCTGTTTCCACGCAGGTGACTCGTTAGAGGTTACGTAGCCAACAAAAGCCACAAGTCAGAGCACTGCCTTGGTGCTCTCGTGGGCTGCATTAAGCTGTTATTCTGCAAAGGCGTTTCCTGCGATTTATCTGTATTTTGCCCATCTATAACTAATCAAGCTCAGCCTGTAAGAGCTTTCAAGGACGACCACAGTTTCCTTTCTGGACCAGTTTCCTTCCAGGATCATAAGATAAAACCCAGTTACTACACAGCTGATTACTGTACCACTTACACAACAGCTGAAGTAACAAGTATTTTCAAAACACGAGTGTGGGAAGAATCGCCTCTTTTGTGCAAGTCACAGCGTGCATCCAGAAGCACACACAGAATTTGGACATAAATGCAATTTTTAGTGCCCCAGAAACATCCCTTGCTTTGTACCGTTGAATGGCAATTTGATGCCCAGAGAATTATAGTCACAGCCTTGTGAGATATGCAGAATGACCTCATAAATCTAAGGAACAGCCTACCAGGTTCGATCGGCAAAAGGAAACCAGGAATAAATTCTCCTGTGCTATAAATAAGGAAGTGGGGCAAGCAAAAGGATACTTTTTGCTGTTGGATATTACATCTCTACTGCGGTGTACATATACGCACATATGTATGTGCACAAATATACATATATATGCATGCATGACAGCCACAACAGTATGACATCTCCTGCTTAGGTAAACCCAGGGCACAACTCACCTGTTTCTCTGCTGGATGATCCTCGCCATTTAAGGGAACTTTTGCCTCGTCCTCCCAGCCGGGTGCCCTCTGCACGCTAGGATGATCTTGGACGGCTGATCCGTTTTTACAGTCCATGACCTTCATCTCCCAACCGGGCTGCTGACCTGAGACGTGGTGAAAGAAAAGGCTTTTTTGTGGCATCGGCAGGAACCACGCTGTGCCAAAGGCAATGGATATGCTGGTTAAGGAGATCACATTCAAGCTGAAGAGGGGCCATCTTGCCACCGACACAAGGACCTGCCCAGACACCGAGCCCACCGTGTAGCCCACCAGGGTGGCGCTCCGGCAGTAGCTGGTAACCTTCTGGTAGAGGTTGACATCGACGACGCTATAGATGTAAGAGTAGTAAGCAATGTCGGTGGCGGTCCCCATCCCATAGAAGAACTCCAGGAACTGGATGGCCCGCAGCCCCTGGGCATACAGCAGCATGAACCAGGTGATGATGAGGCTCAGGCCTTGCAGCAGGACCACGGGCTTGTACCGCAGGTAGTCCGTGGCCAGGAACACGGGGAACAGCAGCGCCAGGTAGGAGTAAGTCCACACCGGGTAAATCTCGTTGAACACCTGTGGGAGGGAAGAGCCGGCGGTGACCCCCCCCGCTACTGACTGCGAGGGAAACGCCAACACAGGGCGCTCGGTGCCCCAGGCCGCCGTACCTGAGTCTGGGTGAGGTTTTTGTCCAGCCCCAGCAGGTACCGGGTGACGAAGGGCTCCGAGGGCCGCATGCTGCAGAAGAAGCCGTAGGCACACAGCAGCCCCGTGGGCAGCGCCCAGCAGCAACCCCCCTCCTCGCCGCCGCCGCCGCCGCCGCCGCCGCCGCCGCCAGCCCGGAAGGAGCGCCGCGCCCACCGGCCGCCCCCCA
>VZSF01008726.1:281430-319550 GCA_013398295.1 Chionis minor
CGGGGGGGTGGGGGGCAGTGAGGGGGGCCGGGGGCGGTGAGGGGGGCCGTGGCGGGAGAGGAGCACGCGTGCGCAGAGGGACGAAGCTGTGGGGCCCGGCGCTGCGGGGCGCCATCGACACCCGCCCATTGCCACCCCCACTGGCTTTGTCCCGCTGGTGTCGCGGACGTGCGAGGGACACCTGGAAATGCGGCCCACCCTTGAGTTTGAGCGCTGCCTTCCCTCACCCGAATGGCGTAAGCGGGAGGCCCCTCAAAGGAAGGGGGCAGCGTGTTTCACGGGTTGGGGTGCACCTTCACAGCTGCCCTCAGAGAGCCGGACTGACACCCTTCCTGGGTACTCACAGCCATGCGGCAGAGCTCCAGCAGCTGCTGAGGTTCCCCCCTGCACAGGCCCTTCTCCACCCAGAATTCCCCATCTTCCCCATGAGGGGCAGGCACCAGGCTTTCCTGAAAACCATCTCGACAAAGAATCATATGATCACTTGGGTTGGGAGAGACCTTCAAGGTCATCAAGTCCAACCATAAACCTATGCCAAAACCACCTGTAAGAGACCCTTCACCTGCTGTCCTGTGCTTGTTCTTTGTTTCCTGGCCCAAATGCGTTCAGCTGCTGACGTCTGCCCCTTTTTCCTCCTGGCAAGGTAAGAGCTGGAGCCACACCTGTGATTTAATAAAAGCTGCGCCTTGTTGTCCAGCCAGAAACAATGTTAGACAAGAGGAAAAAATGAAACTACTACATTCAAAGTAATAACTTAAAGCTTCGCTCAGGACTCCTATTCCTAAAGCTTTGCTGATCCTTCTCTAAACTACTCGTTGTTCTGCTATTTAATCTATCCCCATGCTGTCTTTGCCTTTCTCTGTGCTCCACTCCCTTCATCTCCTCCACGTTGCTACCACTGCTCTATAGCTGCAGTTTGTTCTCCAAACTGCCGGATGCCGTAGAAAATTCACACAAGGCATCAGCCCTCCCACCTGTGCAATTGCCTATCCTGCCTCCCGGCTGGGGTCAGCACTTGAGGTTGCAAAAGGAAAGCCTTTCAGAAGGCATCTGGCTACGCACAGTTGGGTGGGCAAGAGCAGGTTCCTCTCAGCCCCAGAACAGATTCCCTGAACCATAGAATTTTATTACTATCTCCATCATCATAACTTAATAAACATAGCTACAAAGGGTTTTATGGCCATAAGATTACTCAGATCTCTGTAAAACGCAGCTAAACATTTTGATTCTGGATCACCTGGCATCATGGTTTGCTGCTTTCTGGCTGTCTTCTGGGTCTAGCAAAATTTCCTTTCAATTGTTCTTAGGCTGTTGCTCCTCAGCATCTCCATGTTGTCTTTTGCTTGCAGTTTTATTACTAGAAAAGAAGAAAAAATGATGACAATTGCAATTTCACCACAGTCTAGCTTGAAGCAAAACTCAAACCAGAAAGAATTGGCTTCCGTTAATACTGGCATCCGTCTCAGCCATTTTCAAGGAACTGCTGATCTCTTAAAATAGCATGGTTAGAGGTGAAATGAACCGAAACACATAACAAAACAAGTTGGAAGTGAACAGAAATGCACAGTTTCCTCTCACTTAGCTCTTAGCAGCACCTCAGTAGTGCTGGTGTGTGGCTCGGTAGCAGGTAATAAAAGGATACAGCCTGCTAGAGCGAGGCGTAGTGCATCTTCTTACCAATCTAGGACACAGCTTCACGCTGAGCAGAGATGGGAGGAATAAGTGAAACCTTGGAGCTCCCACGGTATGCCCTGCCTAGGGGCAGCAGTTCCCAAAACTTCCAGGCTGATCACAGGATCTGATGAGTGGCTCGGTCCTTTCCAAAACAGCAATCCCTAGACTTCTGCCACTGGAGCTCAACTGCTGTTTCCAGGGAATTGGCTGAGGTAGAAGGAGTTATGTTAACTCAACCTTTTGCCTTGAAGCGATACACAGCCAGCCAGTCAGTCACTCAGTCAACCTAGATTTCTCCTACACAAACTGTGTAAGAAAAAGCACCTGCATAGGTTTGCTCAGGGTCTTGTTCATCCTCAAAAGAACTCACCTTATTTTGTTTTCATAGAGCATCTTCTTTTCAAAGGAACAGCCTTTGAAAACCAGATAAAATTTTATTCTCTGAATTTTTACTTCTAACTTTCCTTCCCTGGCCTTCCTTCCCATTTTCTCTCTCCATCACACCACTCTACTAGAAAAAGTAAGGTAAGGTTAAGGGTGTTTGACAGTAAAGAAAAACCTCAAAATTTGCAATATTTTTTTTCCAAGATGGAAGACATAAGCTGTGAACAGTAGGGTTTCTCAAACTTTCTTCCATTAATCTCACCTGCTCCCTACCTCTCTCAACAAGCATAAACCTTTTTCAGTGGAAAAAAGGGGTAATGAGAAGTTCTAAAAGAAAGAAATAGGAATAGGGAAAAAATTTCTACCCTTCAACTATAATTTTTTTAGTTCCAAACCCAAAATAACCTTCCAGTTTACACTGGCCTTCAACAATGGTTGGTTTTATCCCAAAGCTACGTGTTTGTTCATGTCTAGCTTCCCCAACAAGGTGATGAGAAGTGTTTTGAAAATCACTGCGTTCCACACTATGGAACTATGTTCCAGAGAAAATCATTCTCTCACCAGAAAGCTTTGACTAATTTGAGTGATTGCTCGTATTCTGGACACTTACGCATAAATAACATTACATGGAAAAAATTGTAAAATCTTTCAAGACCATAATGGTCAGCACAAGTCTGCCGGAGAGGCACCACCTGCACATGCGTGATCTGAACCCAATGGGTGATAGTTGGGGCACGGACGCACTGTGTGATGGCTGCCCTTTATAGACACAGCTCTGGTGTGTCCTGAACACACCCCAGTGTATGCCATTTCATACAACGACATAGCTCGTGCGGTAGTACTGAACAAAACTCCTCTGTGCTGGGTTACTGCCTTCAGAGCTTCAGAGTTCTTTATCAAAAGGCTCGCCTTCATACAACTCAGGGCTATGGTACGCTAGAAGGCTCTCGTGCTGGCCAGGGGACACACTGGCTCTGTTTTCCTGCTCCTGTGTTGCACAAGGAAAGCTTGAAATCCGTCTGTACTTGCCCAGAACTCTGCAGATTTTCAGGTCAATCTCAGAAATTGCTGCTGGCACTTTGGAAGAAAAGCATCAAGTCCAAGCCCTTCAGCAGGGCACTGATGCTGCTTTCCTTAGTGCTAATGACTAAGAATCTCCTTTTTGTCTGAACCTAGAGTGGAATCGCCCCTGGAGGATGTGCGATTCAGCATGACATCCAAGCAATTAAACACTTCAGTCTCAGAGTCAACAAAGTATTAAGGTCACATCTTATCCACACCATAAACTCTGATAGGTTTCACTCAAAAATTCACCGGAGTGGAGTATTGTTAATTTATTCAGATAGCATGCCTTCATTTCTGTTACTTCCTGTTCTCCGAGGTTTTGTTAGTTCCAGACTTTGAAGATGTCACGTGTTGAGTAAATATGAACCCAAATTCAAGCGGATAGCCCTGTCCCGCAAGCACACAGCACGTGTTTCCCTGGCATCACAATCAATGGAACAAAGCAATTTCACTGGAGGGAAGAATACAGTGTTTTCCCATATCAGGACCTTAAGTAGTAAATTACTGTTTTTAAAAGAGCCTTAAGAAAGAGAACAGAATTGACCCAGCTTCTTGATCTCTTCGTCTTAATTCCTTTAAAATTCCTTCCCCTCTTCAAAAAATAAAGATGTATAAACTCTGCTAGGATATCCTTTGAATGTCACAGCTTTCTTTTGAAGCCATTCTGGAACCATTACAGCTTTTTGAGAGCAAGAAAACTCTCAGGGTTATGTTGTAAATTTGTATTTTAGAGAGGTGAAGGGTGGGGGGGTGGGGGGGGGGGGGGGGGGGGGGCAGCAATCATTGCTATAAACATAGTGCTGTAATCTGATCAATTATGCTGGAAGAAAAGGTCCCTTGCTAAAAGAACATAACAACTGCCCTCTGTAGCATGGACAGAGCATATTTTCTGCTTCTATTTTACTATACACAATCTGGAAGTCCAAGGTATTTTGCTACTCTAAATCAACACAAATTCATCTTTTTCATTTTTCAGAAATTTCACTGCTTTTTACCTGTAGTTCATGCCCTGATGACCGCACGTTCTACCACGTATCTCCTCCAGCACTGCCTTCATCACCTCTAGTTCTATACATGCTAAAGCTTGCGTTCAACAAGACTGGTAAACCGAGCGTGTCCTGAAAGCTGTGCATGGCAGGAAAAAAAGCAGCACTGTGGTCTACTGAAACATAGCTGTTAGAGAAGCCAGTGTAAAATCCAAGCTATCAAGACCTGCAGAAGGCTTAGCAAAAAACCCAGCCATCTCCCCAGTGCGTAGGAGTCATTAGGAGGCAGGTTGCTACCAAAAACCTCTGGCAGTGACCTTCGCTTATGCTCTACACACCGTAGCAAGCCCTGCATTCAGTGCAATGCAGGCTGAAGCACACAGCCATTGGAAATAAGGCATTTATGGCTGAATTTATGGAACCACTTGCCACAGGATATCAGATTAACTCTTGGTCTGAGATGGATCATATTGTACAGCACTATACATTTCCATTATGCACATAACATTTAAAAAATATTTTCCAGTAGGCTACATGGGGGAAAAATGGAAAAGTCACTGAAGTCTGGTAAATAGGGGATGCTGGTGGACAAATTTTCATGGGAAGTGCTGAAAGAGAGTACTATAGTGGTGTTACAAAGAAAAGCAAGCAGTGGATCGAGTAGACTTCTTATAGGATCAATGAATGGTTTGGGTTGGAAGGGGCGTTAAAAGTCATCTAGTTCCAGCCCCTCCTGTCATGGGCAAGGACACCTCCCACTGGACTAGAACTTAGAAGAAACATACCCCGTACTTTTATTAAGTGTAGAAGCACATATGTTGGTCTGAGTTAGTTGGTGCTTTCAGGCGTATCTAGGTCAGAGTGGGCTTAACATAGTGTCGCTCCCATTAGGAACAGTATTACGGATGTGCTCAGGAACCCTGAGAATGATCCCCTGGCCTGTTTTGGAGAGCGCTGTACAAACATTCAAGAAGATGGAGTCCCTACCTGGAGGAGATTATCGTAATTAAAGCATGATGCAAGTACTGGGTGTAACAAACAAGTGGAGAACGGGGAATAGCAATGATAGGAAAGTGTAGGTGGATAAACTGGTTATAATGTAGAGCCAGCGTAAATAAACATAACAAAACAACAGAGTGAGAACAAGAAGAGGAATACTCACCGCTGATTCAGTGGAATGACTGACTCACAAAAAATAGCAGTTGGTCACCCCAGGACAGTGTTGCATCTCATTTCTATGGTGCTAAACAGTGACATACTAATAAATGGTCTTCCCTAGCACATATACGGCCATGGGCACAGCCTTTACCTTCCTCCTTCAGGTACGTGTCCAAAAGACCTTTTTCTGTCATGAAAGATACGTCCTAAGTGTCACTCCTTGTGAGGCTGGAAGCCCCCTTTTTTCCCCTTTAGCACAGTCTTAAAATTCTGATCAACCAACCCGCCGGTGTTCGTGGTCATCTCAGGGGGTGCTGGAGGGTGCTCAAAAGGTTGGATATTTGTCTGGAGTCCTGGGCAGATTCCTCCTTGATGCTTTTTCTGTAGAGGTCTCCTGGCACTTTGCCCAGGTGTGCTTTTGCCATGCATGCTCGCTGATGTTGCTAATATGTCGAGTGCCCCAAACCCAGATTCACCTTTGCATCTTTTTGATGCGCAGCTCAGGAGGTTTCTGAGAGAGCGAACACAGAAACGTGATCAGCGTTGACTTCAGTCCATGGGTAATACACAGCTCCATGTCCCCCTTATGCTTTGCTGTGCCAGCGGTGTGGCGGGAGCCACCCGGTTTGCAAACTCCTGGGAACCTTGGGGAAGGTGAGCTGTCTCAGCTTCAGCCCAGCTTCCCCTGCAGGACAGGTGTTGCGGTCAGAACTACCAGCAGAAAAACTGGCAAAAACAGAGGTTACATCTACTGTGTAAGCAAGAGGCGTGCTTACGGATTCATATAAGCATGTACAAATCAGCTTTAGACTTTACAGGGCAGTCTGTACAAACCTGTCTGAATATTGGACTAACGCATCAGGGTCTGAAGAAACTACTGCGGTTGCTGCTCCTTCAGAGCTGCTCAACTGTCTTTACAGGTGCTTCCACCCCACTGCCAACCCAAGGGCAGACACCAGCCAGTTTCACTTCTGCCCAAAGGAGGACAGCCACCACCTCTGGAAAGCAAAAAGAAAGGCTTAGTGGCACCTAGCGAGTAAAGCACACAGCCGGTTTAGGCTGCAGGCAGTTAACTTTGGACGTTTGGATCAAAAAGCCAGTGTGAAAGCATCCACCCAGATTTGTGAGTGGAGAAATTACCGGTCAGATGTGAATACTCTGAACTCTGGCACATTTCTCCCTTGGTATGAAAGAGCTTGTGTTTTCTAACCTTCATGCCGTGATATGCATCTTTATTCTTTACTTTGAGAAAACTGCAGCAATTCTTGCTCGCCTTGTGTATTTTGCAAATAAATTCCATATGCACAGGATTTAATTCCAGTGTGTAAAAGGCTGTGCAGGACTGACCGTTTTGACTACAAATTTCTAAGAGCCTTGGCAGATTCACTCTAAGCTGGGTGCTTCATAAAACTGATTAGAAGTTCTTTGCTTTCCCAGTCATCTGTGAGCTCACTAAACATCACTTACCTTCAGTTTGGCAGACCCGGTACAGATACGTTTTCACATCTTGCTTGCTGTAAACACGGACCAAGAATTTGCTCCCTCGTTTCCATTTGGAAAATACTTTGTGTGCCTGGTCTGGCTGAGATAATTTTCTTCATAGCAGCCCATGCAGTGCCGTGCTTTGGATTTGTGATTAAAACAGCGTTGATAACACATCGATGTTTTAGCTGTTGCCAAACAGTGTTTGCACAGTGCCAAGGACACCTCTTTTTCTCCACCCTGCCCCACCAGACAGCAGGCTGGGGGTGCACAAGAGGCCGGGAGAGGACACAGCTGGGACAGCTGACCCAAGGGATATCCCAGACTACATGACATCCTGCTCAGGGAGAGAAGCTGGGGGGAAGGAAAAGGACGAGGAGAAAGCGGGGAACGTTGGGAGTTACAGTGTTTGTCTTCTTAAGCACACCTCTCTTTGGTGTGCAGATGCCCTGCTGGCTAGGAAGTGCCTGAGCTCTCTGCCGGCCCATAGAAAGTGGTGAATGAGTTCCCTATTTTGCCTTGCTTGTATATGCAGCTTTGTTTCACTTATTAATTTGCCTTTATAGCAACTAGTTGTTCTTGCTTTTGCCCTTCCAGTTCTCTCCCCCGGCCAGTTAGGGTCAACCCACTACAGTCCTTTTTGGTGTGCAACGTGGGGCAGCAAGACGACTTTGAGGTAACATCATCTGAACAGAGCGAGCTGGCTCAGTGGAATTTATAGCTGGTGAGATGTTAATAGCCAGTTTTGGACTTTTGCTGTTTATTGAGGCACTTACCACCTTACTCTGCTGTGCCAGAGAACATTTTGTTAACAAGGGCCACGTGCCTAGGCTGGCACAGAGCCCAGGCACTGGGGCTGTCGCTGTGCTGGACATACTGGAAGGGCAGTGGGACGGGGTTAATTTTCATCGTAGCAGCCCATCGAGCGGTGTGTTTTGGATCTGTGACTGAAACAGCGCTGGCAATATGTGAGCATTTGCACAGCGTCCCGACTGCCCTGCCCGTGAGCGGGCTGGGGGTGGATGAAAGGTTGGGCAAGGGACACAACGGGGACAACTGACCAAAGTCCCATCCATTAGCAAGTAGAAGCAGAATCTCCAGCTTGTAAAATTGATGCAGATGCATTGAGTCATGATCCTGAAATCAATTTTGCGTTTGTCTAAATTTACATAGAATTATACATATATATATAAAGAGCTAATTACTTACTTAGAACCTTTAAGATCATGGCCTTCTTAAACATAAATAGTTTAGCATTTATCACACAAAATCCTGGCTCTGCTGAAGTTAGCAAGCATTCATTATCTGTTCCCTAGGGTAAAACCTGACTCCAAAGTTTACGTTTTTTCTTTTTTTTCCGTGAATATGGCTTGTATTGCAATTACATGGCCATATCAAACAAAAAATAAATTAAGCACCATTACAAAATATTAACAAACTTATCTTTTAAGATGATGCAATTACTCACACTGTCACCATTTGAAATTAATTCTAATTAGCACTGAAAAGTCCCACCAAGCTGAAAATTTTACTTTCATGATGCAAAATTTCACTGATCTGTTGAGGCAAATATACAAAATTAAATATTGACTTTTTCATGCTACAATATTATCTTTATTTTCCAGTGAAAAATAACAACAGTTTGTGACATAGTAAAAAAAAAGAAAATATTTGTTTATTTTTTATACTTTTTTCACTCCCGTTCTATACCTTCATTTTGAAATACATAGTCTGTAAGACAGAAGAACTGAAAGACTACTGAAATAACTTCGAACCTCACGTGGTGTTATCCAAGACAAAGTACTTTGAATAATCCAACCCTGCTGAATGGTACGTAGTGTGATAAGTGGAAGCTCTGCAATTAAGCAATTTACAGGATAGAAGCCAAAGACACTACTGAAAGCTTAGCTAAAACTCTTCTTGAATAACGAGTTCATGGACTGTGTATATATTTTCAATATATGTAGTCATAGTGGGAGAAAAAACAAAACAAAACAAAACAATCTATGTATGGTCTATGCACAAGAGTAGTTCCATTAGTGAAAACACTGTCAGAGCTAAACGGTAAAGAAGATGTAGATGTTTCTGTTACCCAGTTTCATCTAAACCTCCTCTACCACCACCAGGTTTTATTCTCACTGAACAGCCATGGTTCTCAATGCCTCCCTATTCAAGGAAGCTCTCCTCCCCATGGTCTAAAAGTTTGTATGGCACCGAACGTCAGGAGTTCTGGATTCTCAGTTTGGTTCTACCGTTGTCATTCCATGACCTGCCATAATCCAGGTTAAATCACTTGCCTTTTCACTTCTGGGAAAGAAAGATATTGCCGACTCCTCCGCCCTTGCCAGGGCAAAATGAATTAGGTGAAGTCTATGGCATTTCAGCTTTGCTGGGTATGTAAGAACCAAATCAATAACGCGAACCTGAATTCTCTGAGGAGGGGCTGCACACCCCTCAGTGCTGGGATGCGTTCTACCTTTGTTGCAGTGTAGATGAAAGACATGTGGTGGCAAGGGCACTCCTACAATCATTTTTTACCAAGGTGTTGATGGAATGCAGCACCACAGCTCCTTATCTGCATTGGTTTTCCCTCTCAGCCCTGTGTGTGGAGAACATCTACCTGCTGTAGCTTTCTATTCCTCCTCTGTGCTGCAGAAACATTACAAAATGGAGATAATCAGGACTCAGGGGTCCTGATTAAGGCCGGAGTCTCCATCCCTAGGGATTTAGAACTGAAAATTAAGTAAAAAGTTAAAGTACTGGATAGAATGAGGAAGTGATAACACAAATCAGAAGGGACTGCTATTTCTTCCCAAAGAAGCTGTTTTCTAAAGTGTGTATTTGTAGATATGAAATATCTGCCAGAGAAATCTCTCTCAATTCTTGCTGGCAAAGCATTAAGGTCCTTTGAGGAAGCACACATCCAAACTACTAAGTATGATTGTTTTAAGGGTTAAAAAAAATACATTGTTGTTCTGCGTGACAATTGCCAAAAGGTTAGGAGCTCCCAGACTCATCAGTCCTTTTCACAGCCAGACCCCCACCAAAATCACAGCCATAGAGTTCTACCCGAAGAGCAATACCATGATACCACGTTCTTGGAACAATGCGGATAAACCTGGACAGGATGGGTGGGTTAAAGAAATGCTTGACGTGCCCATTGCTGTTTTCATTACCCAAGAAGACCTGCAAATACACAAACACACAATTAGTTAAAAGGCAGCACTTAAAACCCTCCTGCTTTTATTTTTAAAACTGTTCCAAGCTGTTGCATTAGCGATCCGGGGCAGAGGGACGGGCTAATTTCTGATTTTACACAAGACCACATCCAGTCTCTTCCTAAAATGCTGGGTTAAAGCTAGTTCAGACCAGCAATATCTGAGTCTGAATGAACTAAACAGCCTCTGTTTCCATCCACACCACAAAATTTGCAATTCTAATTTGGATGGACTAAAAATACCCAAAAGAATCTTGCCTTATTTTACCTCTGCTAATAGCCCTTGTCAGTTAGGTTGCTGAGAGGTGATACGGGCAACACTATAGAGTACTGCGTCCACTTTGTGGGTATCCAGAGCTCTCCAGCTCCATTTCAACGAAACTGCTCACTAACATTTAACTCACTATAAAAACCAAGGCAGAAATAATAAAAAAAAACAACCCCTGAAAAGAGGCCCTGAGAAAACCATTGTTCATTCAAATTAAATGTCCTCGTGCAATAAAATTAAATGTCTTCCTTTACAAATACAGGCAGCTCCTTTTATCACAATGTTGAATACATTCTCTACAGATTCGGAGTCCTTTCCTTCTATTACTGTTAATTACTATGATCAAAATCAGGTGGATATTATGACATTACCTGTAGTAACCCCAGCTCCCTAGCATTTTAAAGCCCTGTGAGAAAATCTCTTTGGCTGAGTATTCTACCTTTGGGTTTTGACTGTGCTCAGCATCTAAAACCAAGCAATGATAGAATTGCCTGAGCTGAGGATGATACCTTTGCCACTGAGCTTGAACCATCTGTATAGGATTTCCACTCTGAGCCATGGTCACTGTATAGGATGACATAGGTTTTCACAAAGTTTTCAGTAGATACGGACTTGACCCCCTGGGTAGCAATAGCAGTTATCTTCTTAATTGTAAGGAGATCAATTTGCAGCCACTGTTGGTTGTTGTTGAACTACAATTAATACAGAGAGTTGTCTGTTAGCACACATGTCTCTATATTTGCTGAAGTGAAAAATCCTGTTTAAACAATTAAAACTGCATCAAAATGCATCAAAACTGTATCAAAGTAGTGCAGAAGAGTAAAGCTGGAGGAAAAGTCACAAGCATTCTTGGTGGCCCATACAATTAACTTCTTCACTGCAAGTAGTGTATTCGGTGTCTTAAGATTTCCACATTAATTTCCAATATATAACAGATTTATCTCCAGTATTAAAACATAATACATAATACTAATACCAAACGTTTACACAAAGGAGTAGTTTCTAGCAAATCTCAAGGTGCTTCATAAAGCAATGCAGCTCCATTTTGAATACTCAGAAGTTCACATGCCTTGCGGAAGGTCATCCACCCCCAGATCCATGCCGCTGCACAGCCTATAAGCCAACCCAGGAAAGGTTTCTTTAACCCCTTTGAGCTGAATATTCAAAGTTGTATTCATCTCCTGAAATTAAAAGGGCTATTTCTGCAGGGTCTGGCCCAGAGGACACCATGCATCTCTCAAAATATGATTTCATTGATGGTGCCAGAAGTTCAACAAGTTTTCTACTGGAAGAGTTGAAAGGACTTCTTCCCAACGGATGGCTGAAGAGCTGTGAAGTTACCCTATCGCAGCTGGCACTGGACACAGCGTGCAGAAAGCACATGAGCACACAGGCAGGGCAAATTCATTAACTCCAGCTGTCTTGATGTCGTCCCTATTTTTCACTTGTTACCTTGGCTCGCCAGGCATTCATCTTTCCTTTCTGATTGAGACGAGCAAGGGAAGGACCCCATGTGTTAAACCAGGATGTCTTAACAGACGAGGCTGTTATCTGTGTATTCTTGATCTCTCCATTTTCCATTCCAAGCGGCAAAGAGCAACCTGTTAAGAGAAACACCATGTTACATCCAGTTCATCCAAGTAGCCACAGCCTAAGCAACAATGTTGGAATGGAGAACACCTACAATTTTAGCTTCGTTTACCATATTAGGTAAAAAATTTGCCTGAAAAGAAGCACCAGCACATGACCCATTCTTACCGTCTAGTTCACAGCCCAAAAGCTCCATGCGAAGAGTAGGTCTGTTGTAGGCCTCGGTTGGGTAGACTCTGATGTACCTAGCAATAATAGGGGGGTCAATGATGTTCTCCTTTATCCCGTAGGCATCAGAATTACCTTCAAATATCTATTAAAAAAAAAAAAAGAAAAAATAACCACTTATTGTTAATTAAATGCAAACACAAGCCTGGATGCTGAAAACCTGCTCTGTTACAAAAGTTGTCTTTTTTTATGCCATTAGCCACATGCACTGTGATGGAGCACCCTATGCTGAAGGGCAACTTGAAATATTTCATGGTCCTGTCTCAGCACATTTGGAAGCGCCTGAAGGCATCAGTTCAAACGATGCCCATTTCTACGCACTATACAAGCAGCCCATTTCTACGTACTATGTAAGTCTGTAAGAAGACATTAGTAAGGAGGCAAAAAAAGAGGTAAGGGACAACAGGTTTTCGATTCGGGTGGTGTTGTACCATAGAAACCTCAAAGTAAACTGAAGGGTGCTGTAATAGGTAGGGCTGGAGCGGTTGGGCATAAAATGAACCTCTTGCAGGCTATGACCACGCTTACTGCACAGGCCTTCTGCAGGTAATTCAGAGAGCTCAACATTCAACTGATGTGACAACAAGAAAGGACGGAGGGGAGGGAGGGGTTAGTCCCAAGCGAGGGGTAGGGCCTGATATTTAGTTTGGCTTCCTGCTTGCTTCAAGGAGCCAGTATGGGCTTAGGAAATAAAAGTGGGGAGATGCTTGTGAGAAAGCCAGACTCTATGCAGTCAAGGTCACAGGGCCAATCTAAACCCCAGTCTAGGAGGTTCCTCATCTTTGTCTTCTGGTCTGAATTTTATTAGATTGCTAAATGCCCTTTGGAGCCTTAAGATGTATTATTAAATCTCTGAAGGCCGTAATTTTTTCCACTTTCTCTTAACATAAAACTGTCATCTCACTGCATCATACAGTGGTGCCACCTAGGTTGTCACAAGCCCTATGGCTCGTACAGACCTTTTGTGCTGGAGAACTGTCTCCTTTGAAGACGCTCCACTTCCGTTTGTCTTTGCTGTAAACAATAAAGAACTTCTGGATGTACAAAGACTTTAAAAACTGCTTGGCTCCCTGCGTCTGTATCCCGGTTAACAGAACTTGTCTTTGAAAGTCCACCTAGGAAGAGCAAACAGTGTTTATAAAGCCAATAGTGCACAGTGAAATCCATTTCATTCTTTGGCATCTACACCATAGGTTTGAGCACTGCATTTTAAAACCCACAACACTAACATTCTCAGGGAGGAATACAAGCAGATGCCAGAGTCCAAATTAATGCTGTTTTTCTCATTTCATTTGTATATTTCTGCGTGCATTTAATTTCAGAGGCCATTTTACAGTGTTCAGCACAGTGTCACAAAGACACCTCAAAAATACCTGTGTCTGTGCTAGGCAGAACTCTGCTATCCTCATTTTACAGATAGGCAAAAGGAGCACAGAGAAATTCAAGGCTCACGTTTTCAATAAGCTGCCTCTAGTTTTGGATACCCAGGCTGAGAAAAGGGATATGACATTCTGAAGTGCTGAAAAGCCACCATGCCTCCTAATATCAGACCCAAAAACTTAGGACATGAAATCAAATCAGCAAGAAGTTCCTATCAGTGGTGAAACTCATTCTTCAGGATATGCCATCCACATCTCTCTGTGCTTTACTGCAGTAGCCTCAGCTTCTCACTACCATGCCTCCTATCAAATTCCTTCTCCTCCCAACATTGTTTCCAGTTCCACATCAGATTCCCTAACCTTCTCCCCCTACTTCACCTCCACTCCCTTGCTAGCATGTCAAATGTTAGCAAGCCACCTGTTGAACTTAAACTGCAACACTAGTTAGAGTCTTTCTCTTCTCCCAACTGCCAATTTTAATGAGATTTGTAAGAAAACAACTATATTAGCGAATTTGCACCCAAATTTAGGGATTTGGTCAGAAGATGTGAGGTAACTGAATGATATAGTGCTTGATGTCATAATTATGAGCTTAATTTCCCTTCAAAGCCATACTGTGCTATGTCAAGTTGGACACAGAAGCATCCAAAACAAACAAACACAGAACTATGGGAATCACAGAATGGTAGGGGTTGGAAGGCAGCTTCGGAGATCACCTAGTCCAACCCCCCTGTCAAAGCAGGTTCACCTACAGCAGGTTGGACAGGAATGTATCCAGGCAGGTTTTGAATATCTCCAGAGTCGGAGACTCCACAACCTCTCTGGGCAGCCTGTTCCAGTGCTCTGCCACCCTCAAAGGAAAGAAGTTCCTCCTCATGTTGAGATGGAATTTCCTGTATTCCAGCTTGTGCCCATTGCCTCTTGTCCTGTCACTGGGCACCACTGAAAAGAGCCTGGCCCCATCCTCTTGACACCCACCCTTTAGATATTTATAAGCATTGATGAGATCCCCTCTCAGCCTTCTCTTCTCCAGGCTAAACAGGCCCAGGTCTCTCAGCCTTTCCTTGTAAAAGAGGTGCTCCAGTCCCTTGATCAATGTCATAGCCCTCTGCTGGACTCTCTCCAGTAGTTCCCTGTCTTTCTTGAGCTGGGGGAGAGCCCAGGACTGGACACAGTACTCCAGATGCAGCCTCCCCAGGGCAGAGTAGAGGGGGAGGATGACCTCCCTCGACCTGCTGGCCATGCTCTTTTTAATGCACCCCAGGATGCCATTGGCCCTCTTGGCCACAAGGGCACATTGCTGGCTCACGGAAACAGCGTTTGAGAGTATTACACTTTAAATGATCACCCAAAAAACATACATTAGGATGTACTGTTAAGGTAGACACAAGGGAAAAAAAAACAATGGAAAGAACGACTCCATTTGCCTACAGAACAGTTACAGTCTAAATTGCCAGGGTAACTGTCCAGTCAGTGGGCCTCAACAGCAGTAGCGACTGGGCTGTTCCAGGGAAGGTGAACAGTTTATGGTGTCACCACTCAAGCTTGCTGCATCTTTTCAGTTTTCCCTAGCAGTCTTCTCAGCAAGAACCAGAGCAGCTTGACCTTTTAAAACAAGTTGCAGGAAAATCACAACAGAGGATTACGTGGCCATACCCAGTCTCAG
Source organism: Chionis minor (assembly GCA_013398295.1). Classification (NCBI taxonomy): domain Eukaryota; kingdom Metazoa; phylum Chordata; class Aves; order Charadriiformes; family Chionidae; genus Chionis; species Chionis minor. The sequence goes on from VZSF01008726.1 coordinate 296,528, forward strand.
TGCTGGTGACACACACGTTGTGCTGACCATACCTGGATCCAAGGGAGGTGTTCTTTTTCCATTGTAGTGCTCCAAGCATTGTATGTTCCAGAATTGTGTAGTCGGGCTAACTTAGGTTCCCAATAGTCTAGACAGAAAATACGAATAAAACAAGAATTTAAAGAGAGGTGCTGGGAAAAAAAAAAAAAACGGAGGCTGTAACTAGCTGCCGATGTTGAGTGCTTTATCTCTTTTCCAATCTGTCTTGCAAAAACACCCCAACCAATAGACTCTAAAGCCATAATCTAGGATAATTTGGACATGGTCAGCAACTGAAAGTCAGCTGTTACCCTGCAAAGTTTTATAGTTGTCAGAATGACTTTAAAAATAACAGTCTTTTATGTAACATACTGTCTACGGATTTGGAACCAGTGTCTAGAGTTTGCTAAAAAAGTTTTAGCTGCCAGTGGGATCAGATGCAAAACACGCTCTGTATTCATGGCAGAGCGCTCCCCTCTGCATAAGGCGGTTTCCATGTTAACAACTGGTAAAAAATATGTATGACAACACACCTTTCAAGCCTTCATAACACTGTGGTGGGAAATGAAGAAAGAAAATTAAATCCACATAAAACTCGGTTTTCCAAAATAAGTAATTTATTTGTTATTCCGAGGGAAAGGATGTGCGTTCCTGCATGCATGTGTAACCTGTATACCTTGATTTGCCACTGTCCATGTAAAATTCTGCCAATTTCCATATCAAATGATCCCACTTTTATACCAGGAATAAACTTAATAAGTTAAAGACTCTATCATTGCTCCGGATGCCAGGTTCCCAAATCCTTCCTAGCAGATACACTTTGTCCTTTCACATCTCATACCACATGCAAATCTGAAAAGCTCTTTGAGCACTTGCTGTTGATTTTCAAGCAGGGAACCCAAAGGACAAAAAGATAACGCTGGATTTGTTTGAAGTCACCCAGCAGACCATTGACAGAGGAGTCCCTGACTCTAAGGCTTGCGATACTGACAGTAGACCTGTGACACTGTTAAAATACAATGATGAGGGCTACCTAGTAACACTCACAGTCTCTGCTTGTGTTACTGGACAGCTTTTTAACTTGACAGCTGATTCTCTGCTGAACTGATCCTGTACAACATATCATGAGATGCCAAAAGAATATGGAACTGCAATACTTTGTGGGGGACATTCAGGAGCATACCTGGACCTTTTCAAGTATTAACTCACCTATATGATGTGAAGCGTTGATTTGTGAATCGAGTATAACTCCACTTGCTAGACCCATCGGAACCCTGCACTCTAAAGAGAGGACAGTAAGTTTGTTGTTAAAGGAAAGGAGGGCTATTCCAGTATATATTCTGGTGGAATCTTCTAAGACAACATCATTCAGAACAATTCTTAGTAATACTGTGACATCACCACTGTCTTCCCATAGAAGGCCAAATTAATCTCTACAATTTCTCTCAGAAGACTGATCCACTGGTAACTGTCAGGAAACCTCAAATTCAAAGCTAGCATGATAAAGGAGTAATAGTATGCCAAATAATTCAAAGCTTGTTTGTTAGAGGCTAAACATCTTTTCTTCTAGAATAAATTTAGAGTAACCACTCCACCCCCTCCTTGAAAGCACAGAGAATCTGCTTTGGGTTTTTGCAGAACAGTCTCCCAAGTTTATGAAAGGGTAGAGATGACTTTACAGCTTGACACCCCCAGCCACAAAACACTTTTTTTCAGTACCTTTCTGTATAACCAAATAGGATGCCTGCATGCCTGCTTGCTGATATTCCCCCACCTCGGTGTCTAAAAGCCACCAGCCAGGTCTCTGTGGTTTCATTTCAACTGTTCTAAATGAGCCTTGAAAAAATGGAAGAGAAAGGTATCAGAAACATTAGCATTACAAGGCTTACATTAGCGGGGCTGGATGTTAAACCAAAGATCATCCTATGACTTAATCCAGAAAAGTTAAATAACCTGTTTCACATTGCAGAGGGCACAATAACTACCACTGTCTCAATCATGTTTTTCTTAGCAAGCAAGTTCCAGTTGGAGACTGAGATTGGAATTAATTGACCAGATCAAAACCTAACCTTCTCTGCTGGTGCAAAGTACAAAACCTGTATGTAACAGCAGATAATCTGCATATTAAGCACAGCGCTGAGCCCTGTAATGAACAGTGCTATTAAGTTTATCACATAACATAAGGATGTTAATTCTGTGGTGCTGATTGCAGTTCTTACTCCTGCTGCCCCAGTGTGTTGTTCAAGTAATGTAAAGAACGGATCTAAAGAAGCCAAAAGTAGATGTAGGAGAATCAGACGCATGGGCCGTCCCCTCACTTTCTGCGTGCCCCAGGAGGGCCAAGGACTGAACAGGAAGCAAATATGCTTTAAGCTGTTTGCTGCACTTTTCAGAGAGCACAGTACATGCTTCATTGCTTTTCTTATATTCCTAGTTAATGCTGACATGATAATTCCAGTTCCAATTTAAACAAAAACATATGTAGATGTCATAGTGAAAAACATCGCCTTAAAATGCTTAAATGGCAAAAAAACCCACCTAATGTTCACTAAAATAAACTATTATTCCAAGTGAAAACCATTATTTTGATCTGCTTGTTCCCTGGTTGGTTGTTGTGTTTGTTTTGGTTTTTTTTTTAAAAAACAAACAAAAACACCACAGCAAAACCACAAACAAACAAAACATCGGTTGTTTCAGGAGGAAGCAGTGGCTGACACTATCCAATGGACTTTCTTTTTCTGGTCCCCACCTTTACTGTTGAGCACCTTCCAAAGCCAAGCCCAGCACTATGACCTGCTTTGCAGACAGAAGAGAGATGCACTAAAGGAGAGAAACCTGCTCACGCTCACATATCTGGTGAGTGCCAGGGAAAGTAGCACAGAACAGAAGGTAGTGCTGAAGACCATACTGCTATTTGTTTTCCATATATATATATATATCTCCCTTCTCATCTGAGAGGGAGACATTTGTTCAAGCACTTAAGTTCTGTCTGTAACTTTACTCATATATCCAGTTTTACAGTACTGCAATGTTATCTTTATTTCCTCCCCCACCCACAGTGTTAAGTGAGGTGCAAAGTGATGGTTTCCCTTCTGACCATCATAGGCAAATGAACTGTTAAGTGGTCTCAAACTCTTTCTTACTGTGCTCAAAACCAACTTCCGTTCACCTTGACATCGGGTATGATGAGGACAGACTGCAATGGTCACCCCTTAGAACTTACTCTGCTGTGATACTTACCTGGAAGGAGTGTGTATGTCCCAAGCTGATGCTTTGGCTCTCCTTGTTCTGTGAAGGTCTGTCCGTGAAAATGAACAACGTGAACGTCTTTTGGCCCACCCATATTCAGCAAATGCCATCGGACCAGTTCACCTTCATACATCCTCAAGCCTTGCAAATTGTAGGTAATCCCGTTAATGGCTGAAAAAAACCCACTCCATATTGTTAGGAAGGAAAATCGCTCACAGAACAGGTCTCCTTAAAGTGCTAGAATGTAGTTATTAAAATGAGTAAAATATGTAATGAAGTACTGCGTTTGGGAAAAACGCCACTTTTTCAAATTCAAAGTGCTACATGCTTTATAGTCTCTGTACATTAATTCAGAAAAATCTAGGGACCTCACCAGAGGATTTGAGCACAGTTTGCTTGTGACACATGGCAGCCAGGAGAACAAGGAGGTGTAAGAGATGAAACATCAGATGGGAATATCAGGCTCAAAAGAAAGGGACAGCCATCCAAAACGTGTTCTGCAGCTTACATTTCCACAGCCGTACAGTCACAACTGACATCTTCATAGAATCATTTAGGCTGGAAAAGACCTTTAAGATCATCTAGTCCAACCATTGACCCTACTCTACCAGGTCTGCCACTAAACCATGTCTCTAATTAATAAGTCACTTTATAGACCACATTTTCAAAAGGCAGATTACACTTGTCAGCATGCCTTTTTCAAACATGATCACTTAGAGCACACAAGCATCAGTTTTTCAAAGACAGAAACACAGATTATCGTTACTGACCATTATTTCAAAAAGAAAAAAGGGTTACCTTTGAACAGTCAGACACTTCCTCAACTCTACATGACTAAAAATCTCTGTATCCAGAGAGAGGTATATGAAGGGCTGTCCTACAGCTGCTTCAAATTCCTCAGTAGAATGAGTTGATTTGTCAAATTATTATGATATTTTTAAATTTATTGCAAAAAGTTTTCAGGATAGTATGTTCTTACTGAAAAGAGGGGGTTTTGGTTTTCTGTGGGTTTGGGGTTTTTTTGGTTTTTTTTTAAATATGGAGGGTAGATGTATGTGAGTGTGACAGGAGTTTTCTGTTGAAAGTTACAGTCTAATACAATCTTTCCTCATTTTAATAACAAAATTCCAGTCAATGCTAAACTTTACATATAAAACTATGATGATTACGGGTACAATGGAGGCCAAAAAATAACATTCACATAATTAGTGTGTAGAATTTATGCATGTTTAAACGCACTGCGGGCTGAAATACCTCCCCCAACATCCTTCCCTGTACCCCAATAAACTGAATACTTGGAAAAATGAAATAAGTACCATAGAATTTGTGGCATTGCTGCATTTCTTGGGTCTTCTCAGTACAAGGCCTTCTAGAACGTTTGTCAAAGTACCAGCTTTTCTCTTCATCAAAGACCATAAAAAGCAAGAAAAAGTCTCGGGTCGATGCTTTGCTGTCATTTGACTTACTGAAGGTTCCTTTTTGACAGATCAGTATTGGCCCAATCAAACCAGAGTGAATATCTTTCTCCTAGAAGGTAATAAACTCATATTAGATGTAAAAGGGGATTTCCCAAAAGATGTCAAAAAAACATAGCATTCTGTAGAAATGCATCAAGCCGTAAAAATTTAAAGCAGAAGCCAGAATTGCTGTTGCCTTTTATCTTGACTTTCCCCTGCTCAGTCTCCCAAAGAATTCCCTGACTTGAATTCTTCAACAGCTTATATCCTCTTTTAACTGAGTGTAAGAGATTAAATGTCAGATGGGACATCAGGCCCAAAAGAAAGAAGAGCTATCCAAAACGTGCTCTCAGCTTACATTTCTACAGCCATAGAGTATCATCATTTGGAAATATTCAAAACCCAACTGGACATGGTCCTGGACAACCTACCCTAACTGACCCTGCTTAAGTTGGGAGGTGGTAGACTAGATGGTCTCTAGTGATCCCTTCCAACATAAGTGTTTCTGCGATTCTCTGATCAACCCCAGCAACACTACCACTTCTATTTTGATTTCCTTACCAGATTTAAATCAGAGTAGTAGATCCAGGACCGACAAGCTGCTCCTGACTGCACAGGTCCCGATCGCCTGTTTGCATACCATACATATATATAGCTGCTATTTGGCTGAATTTCGTCATCTTCCTTAAACCAAGCAGTAGATTCATCGTCATAAATGCTTCCCTCAGAGGACTTTTCATAGAAGAGTCCATGAGCATGGAGGGAATATGGCCTGGATGCCAGATTCTTAAAATGAACCTTAAAAAAAAAAAAAAAAAAAAAGAAAGAAAGAAACAAACAAACAAACAAAGAAATAGATTTTGTTCAGCAAATTCAGGCCTAAACCAGAATCCCCACATAATATGTTCCCATGACCTCAAATTAGGGTCAAGATTTGAATAACGATTACAGGCCACATTGTGCATGGCAAAGCTGGCAGGGATAGCTTTTGACATCTCCATGCAGTCACCTTCTTTGATGTAGATAGTTAATTAAAAAGTAGAAAGCATGAGTCTAACTCCCTGCCTTCCACTGAGTCTAGGTTCCTAGGACTCTTACTGCTGTCTTTCACACCTGGGTATGTTTAATTATAGCAAGCAGGGAGATGGGGATCTTCTACCTCTTAACACTTTGCTGCACAGTCGTACTAAAGAAGGGCAAAAAATAGTAACACTAGACCTCTGTATGTATCACTGCCACTGAAATCAGGGATTCTTACTTGTCCCAGAGAAGCATGAGGATATGGAGATTGCATATTTACCTCTCCTTAGAGAATGACGCTCCCAAGCTAAAATAGCCTCTTTCTTCTCTTACTCATGTTTTTAAATGTAGCTCACTGTGTTCCTGTTGTGCACTACTCCTACTGAAATAAGCAGAAAGCAGTGAGATCTACTTTCCCCATCTAAGTCCATCCTTGTGTGTTGGAAGAATGGATGAAGAAGGATGAGAGAAAGGAAACTCTACAGCGATGTGCTTCTTAATGCAAATATACTCACCAGGGATACAGTTCCTCTCCATCTTTGTTGTTTATATTAGAACTAACCAATCTATTTACAGCAAAAGTTTTAAGAGGAAAATACACTTTTTGAACAAATATGTATTAATCTTGAATATAAATTTACCCATTTAAAAAAAAAAATCAAGAAGATTCCTTTACATATAAAAATGAATACTTTCAGTGTAATGCAGGTTTAAAAAGCTTTTTTTTTTGTTAAATGTCAAACTTAAATCTCACTTTACATTAGACTGATAAGCCAGTATTTAATGTTGGGAAACATAAGAAAGAAAAACAGAAGTGAATTTACTGTGGATAGGAGAGAAAAAGGATGTGTTTCAAAGGAACACGTCACTGTGTTTCTATGTCCAGATTGTATGTAGACTGTTTGTCTAGCTTTGAAAACTGTTTCCCCATCATCATCTTTTAAAAATTTGTGGTATTTTTAGACCCATTGTATGTCACACTGTAAGATCGCCATAAGAATCTTATCCTGCACACATATTCAAAACATTGACCTACTAGGATAACATCGTCCACTTCAGCCCGGATAACTGGCCCCAGGATGCCAAGGTGTTCTCTATATTCGTCTTCATCCTGAAGAGTTGTAAAGGTACTGTCTGTATAGCTTTGGAAAATCACCTTATATGTAGTGCCATCTTTACAGGTTTTGTCATTCATCATTGTACTGAAAGGAAATACCCAATTAAAAACCCACACAGTAAATCACAAATAATAGCTTTGATGAAATCTGAGAACTCATACAGCAGGAACATCTTAGAATGTAAATAACAAACACAAATGTCACATGATTCTGAAAATCATGACTTTCAATGTTTAAGCAATTCTAGTTCTACAGTTGTATATAAGATCCTTTAAAGATTGGGTCAGCCATCACTGAAAAACTCCAACTAGTCTCTGAAATCCCACCTAAGCTCTATTTTCCTTTTTTACCATTAGCCTTAATAATCTGAATCAGAGCTTAGCTCAGAGTGTAGTGAGCCTACCATCTATACCCTACCATCTTGCAGATGTACCGTCTCTGGAAAGCTAGCAGAAATACATTTTACTTTTGATCATAACTGCATTTTGCAACACAGAGCTGGTAAGAAAAAATATAAGCTTTCAGGCATTCAAACCATTCTTCAGATCTTAAATAGAAGCACCAAAATGCTATTATTGTGGTAAAACATATTATCATTCCCTGTAAACCTTGCCTCGTTATCAATTCTAAAAAAAAAAAAAAAAAAAAAAANAAAAAAAAAAAAAAAGAAACTAAACCAAAGTCATCTAGTAGGTCTGGTTTTCAGCTCTTCACACTGACACTTTATATGCCATGGGCTCTGTTAATTTCACTGGAACTAGGCACCCCACACCAGCTGAGGATGAACCTCACTGGGGAGATCTATATAAAGGCTTAAGGATTTCTTTATTTTGCAAGTGGGTAATGAAACTGCTGTGATTTCTGCCATTTTTGCAAGTGCCATTTATATGGACTAAGATGAGGCAGGAGGAGAACTGGAGAATACTGAAAAAGTGGTGGTCGTGGGGGAAATCTGTCAAATAAAATGGAAATTCAATTTGAGAAATAAACATATATTTGGAGCTGAATTTTGTAAAATGAAAACTTTCTTGCTCGTGTTTTTGCTGCTTTTGATAAAAACCTACAGTTGTGGCAGTTTTGGTCTTGCTCATTTCAAGGGCCACAAAGTTCAGCTTTTTGATGAAAAGTGACTATGAATCCTACACATTGTAGGATGAGCACTGATCCTAATTTTATGAATTAAGACAATGAATTTTTAATACAGAGTTTCTCTCAAGTCACATATACTCATTGCTGTGGCATAGCGGCTGGTCTTCCCTGTCAAAATGTAAGAAAACCCCTCAAAATTAGGGTTTGTGATCCAATCACCTTCTTATTTCTCTAAACAGCAGGAATAACAGTGCAATAATTCATGCAGCTGTATTTTTATTTTCAGTATAAGGCAGTCACCAATGTAGTTAATCACTTTGCATCTTTCATATGTTTTTCAGTATTGGAGCCTTGTGAAGTTGGAAAGTGCTATTATCCTATTTTAAAATAGAGAACAGGCACCAGAACCACTTCTTGCTAGTGCTAGAAATTGTGATTTCATCCTGCCTATAAGCACATCCTGTCTATATTGGATCAGTTAGCCCATTAACTTCCTCGAAAGACTTTGTACAAGGATGTCTCTATCCTGTCTCTACTACAGAATCCAAGAACTCAAGGAGGAAGCAAAACAGGTCATTCAAGTATAATAAACTAACTGAAAGTTTCCCTCGACCTCTTAAAATGGATCTTTCAACTTTGGTTTTAAAGAGTGTTCCCAGTGATTCTATAAAAGGGAGTTAAGAAAAAAAAAAAAGGAGGTGTGGGCAGGGAAGTTCTTAGTTGTGTTGTTCTTGATTACAGTAATCTCTCTCTATGATGTTCCAGGGGAGTCCCAGCCTGCCATGGAAAATTCTTAGGGTTCTGCAACTGAAATGTTGGAAATCACATTGCACATTACAGATGCTCACAAGTTTATAGGCATGTGAATCACAGCGTTCTGCTGCTATGTATCAGGATAGCGTGCAAAATTAAAACAAATGATTCAGCCAAACCTTTTTTTATATCCTGCATAGTTCCAGCACACCTCTTCAGCTGCAATGTAGTATCTCCTCTCATTCCCTTTGCTACGCAGGTAGTGTTCAGCAATGTTATCTGGGTTACGTTGTTCATTGATGTTCACTTTTGGGTCTGTCATGTATGGGTCATCAAAGCTCACATAATGGTATTCGTATTCACCACCTGATGTTTCCTCACTGTAATATCCTTCCGTAACATATTCGTAGTCTCCGTTTTCTTGGGGAAGCCCAATTGTAATAGATGGCTTAAGCTGCCGTGGGGTAAGTGTGTAATTGAGCAACTCTCCATGCCTCGCTCTACTCAGATCCATTGCATGGTTGGCCTCATTGGCTGCCCCTGTGGTGTTAGTGCAACATGACGGAGTTGTGCGGTTGGTCTCACCCGGAAACAAGGTACGACCAAACCCTGCCATAGAATTGGTGTTTTTCGGGGGCTTTTTACTCCTTGGGCTCAGCAAGTGAGTCATTTTTGGGTATTCCTTTTTTTTCCTTCGGATCTTGATGAAGGTTCCAGATGTACTCAAAGTATCATTCATGTTCCCCTCCTTTCCTTTCCGAACTCGGTGCATGCGGCCCCCTTTCTGTTCTTTTCCCATTAGCTGTGAGAACCCTTGATACTTCTTCATATGCTGCTTCTTTACGAATGCTGTACCATTTCTGCCACGATGATTTAATGTACTACTAAGAGATTTATCTACATTTGCCTCTAATCCCAGACTCCCCTTTGCAGACACCAAATTCCATTCCTCAGTTGTCATTTTAGATGAATATTTCCCAGCTCTAGGCAATGACGCTTCTGGTAAGTTCTTCACTTCATTTCTTCCAGGGCTAGAATTAGGGCTTATGTTGCCTAACGAATGATCGAAAGAAAAAGTATCTGCTTGTTTATCTTTGGATGGCTTGGATTCAGACAGACTGGATGCATTAGACCCATCTCCTACAACGAGGTCCAAAGCAAGCGTCAAGTTAACCACACGCATGACATTTTCGACCTTGGTTTCCTCCTCTTCCAGTTCATCATCGTAATCATTTGGAAGATGGCCAGTTCCCACCATGGCTATATCGGACGTGTTCTCTGCATGATGCACAGAATGAGGTGCACTTGTCTCATCAGAAAATGAGACATTTTTATTTCGTACATGATTCAGAAGGGCATTCATCTTTTGGACGGCATAAAACTTAATGCCCAGTGAGTTTCGTCTTTTCCTTTTACTGTTCGTGTTATAATTTCCTCTTCCTGTGCTTTCCTCTTGATGCCTTTCTGAAAAAAATTTACTGCCCTTTCCATCCGTTGGAAGATCTTCTGCAACATTCGTTCGGCCTTCCCCATTATTCAGCAAGTGGCCACCTGCAGACATGTTACCATGAGTTATTTCATAATTGCTTTGGCTTCTATTCTGAAACACCAAGTCAGCCTTTCCATCACTTGTGCCAGCTAAAAATAACTCCTCTTCTGCTGTGACTGATGTGTGACTTGACTGGAATGTTTCAGCCTTGATTGCGGGAAGAGGAGTGATACGAGTTTCTAAGAACTTAGAGGTGTTTGTGGATTCACTCCTATTTACAGCTGTCAGACCTGAGCCAGCTGCCACCTCGGCACTCACAGCATCAGTGCTTTCATACTGTTCCCAGGCCAGTGCTGTCAGGTTTTGTTTTTCTTCATCACCTGCTGCATTCCTTAAGCTTCGGATGGAGTAAAAAGAAGCCAGGTAATCCTGATAATCTGAGTCCTCTTTATCTCCTTCTTCTTGCACATCATCTTCAACTGAGGTGGAAACAGCCTTCTTATCAGTCTTGGTGTAAGTAACATCCACAACATCAAACATGTCATCTTCCTCCTCGTTGTCACATCTGGCATCCCTGAATCTCAGCCTCATGCCGTAACTCATCTCTGTGGTACCCCAGGATGCTAAAAGCCAAGTACCTGCAATTCAAACAAAAGTATTTTTCTAATATGCAGTAGTTGCAAGAGTGGACATTACCTATCGAGTAAGTGGATGGGGCAAGTTGCTGGGTTTGTTTCTACAGCACCTGCTATAGCAGAGTGCTAATCCTCATCTGGGACTTCCATGAGCTCTCGTTGCAATGAAAAATAATTAATAACTTCAAATAAATAATAGCACATATAAATAAACACATCTAAGAGCTGGAGCTCTTGTCCACAGATTAAGCTATACCTAGGACCCGAGTCCAAACATAACCCGTGAAAGAGACAGATATGAAAAAGAAAGGAGCAATATAAATGGATCCCATGTTTAGATCTGGATCTAAGATTGGGATCTTTTGAGATAAAGTTTTAATTTTGTCCTGTCCTTAGTGTTGTATGCATTACCACACAGAGCATTTTGAACAGGACAAATATATTCTGAGGCAATGTTGACAAACACCCAACACACACAGTATTTTAAAAGCTTTTGAATGCATAAAAGGTGATCTTTGAAAGAATAAAGTAATTTGAATTTACAATCTGGACACAAAGCATTAAGCTGCCCATCTGAAGCATCTTAGATAATTTAAAGGTTTTAATAATTCCTCAAATACCTAATCAAAAGATACATTCTCCATTTGAAACTAGGATCTGCAGAGAATAAAATATAATCTGTTTCCCCAAATAGTATTAAAACAAGTTCTTTGCTTGTTACAGGTTTCTTTTGGAACTAGCAGGAAAATCACAGAATAGACAGAATTAACAGAGCTTGAGAAAACCAGCTTTTTTTATTAAAAAGGTCACATATAACTTTTCTTTATTTATCAGAATTTGAAGTTACTTGCATAGCTTTCCTTATTTCTAACAGCAAATTTACAAAAGAAAACATGCCCTAGATGTAAAGAACAGATCACATACAAAAATTAAACAAAAATACAACTTCATTACTGGGGAGGTTTGCACAAAGTCTGATGGAGTTTTAATGACTCCCTAGTCTTGAACAACAAAAAATACTTCACATGCAATACATTTAACTTATAAGGTCTTGATGATGTGTGATCACCAAAAACAAGCTTTGAGGACATAAAGAAGTTGTTATTAAATAGATGGAAGATACAAAAATCATTGGTACTTTAAATAGGATAAGGATACCTAAGTCTTGTGGGATTTTAGGATGATCACTAAACACAGCCTTCAATGAGGATGAATTTCTGTCCTTTTACAGGTAATTCCATAAGTGTGGACTATATGGGTTCTAGCATGACTTTTTCAAGATATGGTCTTAATCCTAGTTAGACACCAACATGTGTGCCAACGGACCAGTGATCCAATTCCATCAGGCAGACTTTACTGTTGCTAAATGACCACAAGCCTAAGTTCAGGTGTAGCCACTTTGTCCAGTAATGACTAGCATATTTTGATAGTCTTGGCGCATTTTAGCTAACTCAGGATGGACAAGTATGTGGCAGAGTTGGGACTCATACAGTGGAGTTGATATTGGATTGTTTCCAAGGACAATCTTAGAATTGCCTTAAAATGATCATTGCTAACCCCAATACTAATTGTGAAGTGAAAAAAAATTCATAATAAAAACACAACAAAAAGAGCCTCAGTATAGCATACAATTATGCTATGTGCCAAGTCTGCGTAGCCAGCTAAACTCCATACACATCAGTTACACCGGGGAATGATTGAACATTTTCCAGCACTGTGTTTATATGGAAAGCTTTCTTCCCTATTTAGTCATAAAATCATAGAATCATAGAATCACTTGGGTTGGAAGAGACCTTCAAGATCAGAGTCCAACCACAACCTACACTACCAAAATCACTACTAAACCATGTCCCTCAACACCACGTCCACCTGTCTTTTAAATACCTCCAGGGACGGCGATTCCACCACCTTCCTGGGCAGCCTGTTCCAATGCCTGATAACCCTTTCAGTAAAGAAGTTTTTCCTAATATCCAACCTAAACCTCCCCTGGCACAACTTGAGGCCATTTCCTCTTGTCCTGTCAGGTCCTTAAAGACTGGAGTCCTCTTGTCCCTAGTCAAGTCCTTAAAGACTGGAGATTAAAAAATGTATTAGAAGAGCTGTCAAACACTATAGTTTTACCACTTACCAACATTGTCCATTTCCACTGTGACTGATTCTCCACTCATTGGGAAAAGGTTCAACACATCTTCGTATTTCCCTTGATACAGAAAAGAGTGCCCAGAAAGGCGAACAGAGATAATCTCGTCGTGAGTGCCAACACTGGAGAAGTGCCACTGAACCACGTTATCTTGGCAAAATCCAAGGATTTCACTGCTGTCAGACACATATCCATTTATTGCTAAAAGGAAAACAAAACAGAAGCGGTCTCAATATCTGCAGAGTAAGACTTTTAAAACCTCCTCTTCTTTGACGTCAGTCCAATGAATTGGACTCGCACCTGGAAAGAGACTGGCACAGGGCTGAAACCACAATAGCCTTCATGGAGATTCCAGTTCTGGGAAGCGTATCTTTAAGGCAGCAGGTTTCTGCATCAAAGTTAAATAACCCTTGCCTTTGCTTCAGGGTCCAGAGCCGGCCTGGTCCCTAAAATATTGCATATTTCCATACAGTGCCACCTGTCATGGTTAGAAGTTCCCTGATTCTCTAGAGAATTCCCTGACCACACGACATCTGAGAACAAGCAGTCACTAAGTGCTCAGGTTCACATAAGATTTCATAATATTCAGCTCGATATCCCACTCACTGTGCATTATGTTCGAGTTATAGAACTTGGGATCATCCCTTTTAACAGTGTTGGGGTTGCTGCAGTAGTCCTTGATGTTATCCTCTATGTACCAGCTCTTATTTTCATCGAACACAGCAAACACTGCCTGCTGCTCCACATCTGCCTTTTTCTGAAAGACAATCAACACAGCAGTTACATTTTATGAGCACAGATATGTATTAAGGACGCAATCCTAACATCTTTCTTACTTACTACGTAAGCAATATAAGCTTCACCAGAGTTGTGGTAAGCGTGGTCCAAGGGCTAAGCGAAAGGGTTACAAGGTAAAGACTTAAAGGTGACAATTCTACTACTGCAACCAACCTGTGGTGGAGCACTGAGCAAGCCCCTAGCAGTGCTGATACACAGATGGTAAACGACTGGGCTCTCTGTAAAAGGACCAGCTTCGTGGTCTGACCTGAACACAAGCTTTTGGCATTTTTTTTCCCACCCCTCACAAGTGATGATCAAGTCTTTGCCAAGCAAGATTTCAACGGATGGCAAAGAGAACCACTCTCACAGAACTCTCACAGGCCATTTGGGTTGCTCTGGATTCAGCGGTCCCGGAGATTGGCAGACCCTATTGAGTTACATCTGTTACACAAAGGGACCAGCTCAGATCTGAACGTCTTTAGAGCGTGAAGGTATGATACCAGCAGGAAAGTTTAATATCAAGTCTAGAAACAGACTTCCAAGTCAGGCTGACCTTCTGTTGAAATGCTGCTCTTGCTAAGAAAATCAGAATATAATTCCTCTATTGCTGTGGACAGTTAGAGGACTGTTTCTTCAAGTCATTTCTTCAGGACCCTATTGGTTTGTTTACTCTCTACACGACAGTTCTCTAAGGGGGGCAAAACCAAATTCACTGTAGATCAAATAATATTATTTGAGCAAAATCTGTCTCTAAGATGTTGCCAAACATGTTACCTGCACACCCTTCTGCGTCAATGCTTCACTTTTACAAATCAGAAGTGGGCCAATCAGCCCAGAGGCTATATCTCTCTCAATATCTACAGCACTATGATACAGCCTTGTAATACATTGTGCATCCTGGGCAGTGGGTTGGTCAGTTTTAGCAATTTTCCATTCGTAAGTGTACGTCTTCCCTGGTTCAATTCCTCTGCTCTGAGTGACATTGCCTAAGGAAAAACAAAGAAGAAGAACAGTAACGATACAAACTTTGAGCCAGATCTTTATATAGTATCAGGCTGCACCTTTTAATGAAATTGGTGCAGTTATGCCATTTCAAGCTACCTCCGAGATAACTGAAGTTCAGCATGAACTTTTGTCTCCCTCTAAAAATCCCAAACAAGAACAGAAAACTTGGAGAGCAAGAAAAGGTATTTGTCTATGCTTTGCAGGTAATACCTTGGTTTCTCTATAAGGCAACACAACAGGTCAGCAGAGGCAGAGCATAGAACTGAGGTCTCCCAGTCATGCACATTCCCAGCCACAGCGTCTCCTTCAAAGCAATGAAACCCCCCACAACAGTTAGTGGTATGCAAAATGTGATTCACAAATTTCTTACTTGTGGGATCCAGAGGATAATCAGCTCCTTCTGCATTCTTTGAAAGTGTCACTCCATGGAAGTAAATGCTGTAGGGTCGACTGGCCTTATTTTTGAAAACAATCTATATGGATAAGCAAAGGAAAAAAAAAAAAGAATTTACTATTCTGCAAATTATTGTCTGAATGAATAACAAAGTTTCAACTCCAGTAGAATTTGCCTGGTTTTAGCCCAGGAAGTTCTGGGAAGGCAAAGGGATGTCTTAAATATTGTCTGATAATATAAACCCACAGTCCAAATGCTGCTGGGCTTTATAGAGACCACTGACTGAAGCTCAGCTTCTTACACCTGGTTTCTGGAAAATCTAAAAACAACACTTGTTCTTCCAGCTACTAGGCACACACTACCTCAGGGAATATGAAGTTATTGACTAAAGTTCTTAAGAACCTTCAATATGGGAGAAAAAAATTTAAACATTTAAAAACAAATCTTGTCCCAGATTCCAAGACCCAAAAGGGATATGGGAGGAAAAGGCAAAATGACCTGCCTATTCTTGATGAAACCAGAAAAAAAAAGAAACAAGCGAAACTCAAATTCAGAGTCACAGATTCATGGTGGCGATTAAAGGTCAACAAAACTTTGTGATGTATCATTAAGTGATAAGTGGATATGACAGCAGCACAAGCTTGTGATGCAAATGCTTTGTAGTTTCATTTTGTGAAATTTCATTTCTTTCATTTCCATTGAAAGAACATTTAACTATGAAAACTGAGTACTATTGTCTAAAACAACCCAGAAAAATAACAACATAAGGAATGAGTGGCTGATGAAGTTTGGCCTCACATCCAAATTCCTACAGAAGTCCACCCTGGGTCTAGCTTTTTTCCATCTTAGACTAGTGTCAACATATAAATATATTTTACAAAGAGTGTGAATGAATTTATGTTGTAAAATAAAGCATAATCATGGAAACTATAGAGGAAATGCTGAAAAAATAAAGCTAAACACTGTCACTTGTTGTCATTAATATGTCCAATATTTATAACATTATATTTTTTGATAAAAAACCAAATCAAACTAGTTCTTTTGTATCTCTGCCCAACTGAAAATTATGCTATAGTATAAATAATATCTGAATTTATGTTGCTTACTTTGACTTTGTCATTGAGTTGAGCTCTGATAATAGGGCCCAAGATTCCAGTTTCCTTGGGACGAGGATTTTCCAGACGTTTAGTGAAGCTGGCATCGGTATATTGCCTAAAAATAGCCTTTTTATACTTTTTACCTATGAGATTTGAGAAGTTGTCCAAGTGCTGTGCTTTATAGTGTCTTAAAAATAAAGGAAAAGATAGAGTATCAACAAAATTTGTATAGGGACACATTAGAATACAGAATTAGCCCTCAAGCAACCGATAGAAACCTCCTTGCTTTAAGAAAAAATCCAAACCCTAAACTAACTTAATGTTCTTCACCCCAAATTCTAATCTAAATTATGTAGGAAGAAACTTGGAACATTACTTCTGTGTTAGTATGACATATGACCACTTAGTATCAGAGTTTACATTTAATTTAATAGGGTATACATGCAAGAAAAACAAACTGAAGCAGCAGCTACATTTTCAAGATAAGACAGCAGAAATCACTGTTTTCCTTTTACAAAGACATAGTTGAGCATAGGAAAAATAAACAATTTGCTTACAGTAGCAAAGACTCTAGGAGAGACAGGAACAGATAATCTTAATCCCAGTCAAGCACCATACAATAAGTAGTGTTACACTCAGGTTTAAAAATATCAGAATTGTTAACACTGAGAACAAAACTAGGATAAACACTGGGAAGTAACACAAAGTAACATGTTTGTCCTGGTCACTTGCCCTTCAAAATAAGTTACTGAATGGGGATAAACTCTGCAATTTTGAACAAAGGAGAAAAAATCAGAGCAGTAGGTGGTTAAGTAATGCCATGTAACTACGAGGAAAAGATACAGGAGTTTGCTCCATGCAGCCTGAAAGCAAATAAGAAGGGAATCAAAGCATACTGAAGAAGGAAGAATAAAGAGTTATGTGAACACTATATTCTAAGGAGGTATATGGAACTATAACCCCATACAGGGTAAGGAATTTGTCTTGCTCTGCTTAAATCCTTAAAGGTTCTTAGGAACATCAGCTTATAAAGTCATCAGTACTGTAGCAGTGGGGAACCGACAGATTGCAAATTCAACCTTGCAGTGCACTGGCAGTATTGTGTACTATGACCTCATGTATGTTACAGAATTCCTTCTATTTACCTTAAGTTGAATAAAATAGCCCAATATGCTTACTTATTATGACTTTTACTATACCTACATTGGTGCCGTGCAAAGGTCATTTTATAGTGAGACTCTCTCCCATTCCCTAAACATTTCATTGTACTGAACTTTTAAAAACTTTTGTTCTCCAGAAATATTCCTTCCCTCCCTATCCCCTCCTCTTAAAGATTGTTTATTTCAGCAGAATTCATGTGGAGAAGTAATTTAGAAAAGAAGCCTGTATGGTACTTAGGGCATTTCCTAAATCATCTTCATATTTTGGGATCCCTGTTAGAGGCAAAAGAAGGTGTCCACTTTTGGGGTCCTCCACAAAGAAAGTAATTGACACACTGGTGACAGTCCAGTGGAGGGCCACCACGGTGATTAGGGAGCTAGAGCACATGACACAGACGCAAGGTCTCAGTTTATTCAGTTGTGTGAAGACACAGCTAAGGGAGCATCTTATTTTTATCTTCAACTGTCAAACGGGAGATTATAGGGAAAATGGAACCAGAGTCTTCTCAGAGTTGCATAGTGAAGAGATGAGACACAACAGCACAACACAAGAAGGTCTGATTAGGCATAAGGAAAACCTTTTTCACTGTGAGATTACAAAGGTGCCCAGAGAAGCTGAGGAGTCCCCATCCTTGGAAACCCAATGAAAACCCAATTGGATAAGGCCCTTGCAACTGGATCCAACTTTGCCATTGGATCCCCAGAGGTCCTCTCCAGCCTGAATTATTCTGTGATTTCATTGTCAACATAATACGGAATGTTAACAAAGTACTATTTTACCTATCAAGGCTCTCTGGAATACTTGGGGCATAATCCCAAGTAACTTCTTCTGCAGCAATGAAATATTCCCAGCTTTTGATCATAAGACGTTCTTTATAGGAAAGACGACTCTTCTTTACTTCTTTGTCCCCACAGTCTCTTACAGTGAGGTAACCGCGCATTCCAGCTAATTGAAAAGAAACAGTACCATAGTGATTTTCCTTTTTATGAACCATTGCCACTTCAACTGCATTTCTCATTTCATTAGCTAAGGCTGCCAGCAAGTGCTTATCTGATTGCCATCTTCTCAGGCTTGAAAAGGCTGCATCCATGTAGACTACATATAGGCTGGGAGCCTTCCAAAGAGCCCATAGTAATGGGGCTCTCTCAACTAGCCCTCTTTGAAAATACCAGCTGAACAGATAGAAAGCTGTTTTTTCCTGGTTTGTTTTAGTTTTTTGGTGGGTTTTTTTGTTTGTTTGGTTTGGGTTTTTTTAAAAAAAAAAAAACCACACACGTCTCCCAGCTCTTGTAAGAGAGACATTTCTCCCATTCTTTAAAACAGAATTCTGATCACTGCTGAAAGAGATACACCCACTTTCAAATGATTAACAGCAAATATGTTCATCAGATTGAGTGATCCTTAGCTGAGAGTGCTCGTTTCTCAGGAAACAGGTGGTTCCCTACTCATTTTATAACGGTGCTTATCAGAACAGATCACAGAGACTTAGACGCTGGAGTACTGATTCACTGTTGCCCTGTGATCTGCACACAGCAGTAAAGCTGCAGACAAGCTTTTGGTTCATCGTGCACTTCTCATACCAACAGAACACCCTGTTCTCCAGTGGTTTCTTAGTGAAATGACAACCATGTGAAACACAGTAACTGTACCACTGCAAAACAGCAGAAGCCATTTGGGACATAAAGAAGAGAAGGACAACTCTACAGTTGCCTAATAAATAGATGTTTCCTTGCCTTGCAGGTGCTTTTGGACAAGAGAAGATATCAACCACCTTCCTTCCTCACTCACTGTCATGTTTACTGTGGTTGATGCTCCTCCCACTAGGTTAACGGTAGAAACCCGGCGATGTCTTTGCTCCATGGACTGGCCATTGATATGAATGGAGAAAATTTCTGGCTTGGAACTCATTCCTATCAAATGCCAGCTAATGTTGTCATATGCACAAGCCTCTAAATCTGAAAGAGAAATGAGAGTAGGCTTCAGAATGCAGGCAAATCATGCAAGTTCCTTACGCGTGCTAGATCGGAAGTAAATCTTTGCTTAAAGCGTTAAAAAAAAAAATCTGACTCTTCTGATCAGTGTTTGCAACAAGAGAAAGTTTCAGAAGCTTGTAAACGGAATAGATACCCAAATCCTGTACGTCAGTGGAAGATATGTTTAAATCTGACATGCAAGTGACAACCTGACTTATGGTGAGCTGGGGAAGAAGGAAGAAAATGACTCCTCTTTTGGAAAGCTGATCTGTCCTTATTTGGAAAAGGAAAAAAAAAAGGCAAGGACCCAAGGTAAAGAGTGAGGTTGTCTCTAGTGACAGTAACTACCCTATCCAATATTTGAGTAAAAAAAAAATCCCACCTAAGACAGAATTCTGTATTTGCTCAATGGTATGAAAGTAGTTTCTCAGGAGAACAAGGGGAAAACAGAACAGCCCCATTACCACGTTCCTAGTCTTCCCACTTAATTGTCTAAATTAATCATAACAGACTTTCCACTTTCAGGAAGTTCTTCACCTAGTATATTCTACATGCTGTAAAACCAGCAGTTCACTTAACCACATCACTCTCTCCCCATCAGCCGAGTTTAAAAAAAAAAAGAGTGATTTCTTATTTTGTTAAGGTTAGTAATCCTGTTCATCGAGCAGAACTCTTATTAGAAGTAATTTTGTTGTTCTTATCAGCAATATGGCATGACTTCCGTCCAACAGTACAGCTTCTCTTCTAGAATTCAGATGCTCACAGACATGTTCTAAAAAAGGCTATATCTCATTCCTCCACATTCATGTTCTGTTGCATAAAAAGCAAACAAAGGTAATACTTAGTCTTCACCGATATTAATTTCATTTCACATAAGTCTGAACAGTACCTGGTAATGTTCCATCAGTATAGCCATTAATCGTGTATTTGAGTGATGATGATCTTTGCCAACTCTTGTTTTCATCAAACACACCAAACATCAGTACATACTCCTTGTCAAAAAGTTTCTGTGACCCATCCTCATTTAGGCTTCCTATGAAAAAGAAACAACAGGTCTTAATTTGAAGCAGAAGTAAAGCAGTTTTCAATGTAGTGGCATTAATGTGTATTTAACAAGCTTGCTTCACCTATTAGCATATACTGGCTGAGCCTGAACAAAACAAGACCTTAAGAATGCTCACAAAGTGATTTTATTCCTGAAAGTTCTTATGGGTTGGGTAATCATGAAATCAAAAGTCTGTAATATCCCAGAGGAGATTAAACAAAACGCAATGGGTTGTCTCCGACAATTCTGGGAATGTGTTGCAGGGATCGCATTAATGAATGGGAGCACCTTCTGTCCACAATCAGATTCTGGCTTTTCTTTTGAGACTGTGAGGTGACAAGAAGAATGCCAGTAAGAGTCACCTGCAGTTTCAAGCACTACACTGAAGTCATCGGCTCCTTTAAAAAGCACAATATCAACAACTCAGCAGACAACCTTTACATACAAAAGGCTTTGATAAATATCACTGAATTGGATCGATTATAAGAAACCATCTAGTTGAGTTTGTGATGCCAGTGTGATTTCTGTGAACAAGTAGAATTTATTCTAGACATGTCACACAGAACTAGTGTGATTTTACTGATTCTTTCAATATATAATCCAGGAATAATACAGATGTCCCTCTGGACATCTATAGGAACCAAAAATTTGGGAGCTTGCTGGTTATTCTGCTTAGGAACAGACACTGGCAGTGGAAGCAGTGATCTTTAATTTAATGCTTTTTATTTATGAGAGGCTACAAAGACCTGTTTTCCTGCAGAAAAGAAGGCTCAGATCAACAGAGGAACTTATCTGCTTGTCACGCAAAGAACATTCAATCAGTGCTTTAACTCAGTCCACTTTTTATAACCTTCCCAGGTTATACCACCTATGCTGCTCTTACTGTGCCAGACTGTGGTGGGTTGACCACAGCCAAGCACCCACACAAGCACTTCAATGTGTCCCCGCCCCCAGCAAGACAGAGAAGAGAACAGGAAGAACAAAAGTGTGAAAACTTGTGGGTCAATAAAGATGAGAGAGGGGTGAAAAAACCCCAAGTGACATGAAGGAAGTCACTCATCATCTCCCACAAGCAGACTGATGCCCAGCCAGTCTCTCAAGAGCAGCCACCTTGGAAGCCAATGTGCTTCATTCCCCCCACACTGCTGCTTCTTCCTCTACCTCCAGTTTTTACTGCTGAGAATGACGTTACATGGTAGGAAATACCCCTTTGGCCAATTTGGTTCATCTGTCCAGCCGCATCATCCCCTCCCAATTTCTCACCCACCCGGAGACTACAAGCTGAGGAGGTCCGAGCAGGAAAAAGAGAAAGGCTTGACACTGTGCAAGCACTGTTCAGCAACAGCTAAAACACAAGTGTATTATCAACACTATCTAAAACAGAGCACTGTATGAGTCGCTGTGAAAAAAATTAACTCCAAACCAGCCAGACCAAATACACAGGCATGTGGCACACCTACCACATGCAGGGCCCAGTCAAAGAAACCCTGTTCAGAAATCTTAAAAATTTGAGTAGTTAGCCGTTTGTCTTTGCTCTAGCTAGAAACGGATGCTCAAATTCTCTTGAGCATCTCAAACTCATATCCAACTCAAGCCCACAATATATGCACAAATTTGACAAGCCTGAGAAGAAATGAAAACAAGCAATTCCAAAGCATTTGTCCACATTAACTCCAATGGTATGCCATAAAGTGTACACATACATACAAACACAGAGAAAGAAACTCTAAGAAAATCAGGAAAATAACAAGTCCTAGATAATAATAAAAGCCCTAGTTATCAAAAAACTTCAGGAGGAACTTAATTAATTCTAATGCCACTCCTCTAAGGTGATATGAGTAGGTGTGTTCTGCAATTAAGTGGGTATCTATCAGTTAGAAGAGCGCCCTTGTAGAACACACACTGAACCAATTTTATGTTTATTTCCAGGAAAGCTTCAAGGTCCAAGTCCATGCAATCTGCAGTCTATGCAAAGTGTTTGACTCAAACTGCAGGGAAAGAGGATCAAGCTAAATATCCGACAGAGCTTTCACTGAAAGAAGGATAAATAACTTGGAAAAATTTAGCATTTAAGGGACCAGCAAGTAGTTTAAGTAGCTTACACAGCAGTACGCTGTTTCAAACTTCCCTCGGATCAGTGGCACGTACCTAGCAGTTACTTAGAAGTCCTACAAGGTTATTAGTGGAGATGGAATTCAGTGACTCAAACTGATAAAAACTCAAGACCCTTATCATATGCAAAGCAATTTTCAACATTCAATTTTCACAGTTCAAATTTTGGCCATATTTTCAAATGATTAGCAAAAGACACACTGTTCTGCAATTTCATACCCTTGTTACAGAAGACAGAGTGCTACAGCCTCTTGATGAGACAATCTTTAAAAGGCATGGGAAAAACAATTACTTCCTGCCTTATTATCTGAACGGCTGAACCATTTTGAGTGAAGCTTTAAAAAAAAAAAAAATTTATTCTAAGATAGGAAATTTGAGGTCATATATTTGGTAGTTAAGCAATTGAAAATGCAATCAGTACAGACAAATATATCTCAATAGATACATATAATTATATAATATATATAATTATATCATAGAATCATAGA
>VZSF01008727.1:0-57862 GCA_013398295.1 Chionis minor
GTGTGTGTGTGTGTATGTGTGTGGTTGTGTACAGCTGAGCGTGTGTGTACCCTGGGCAGTGCACGTGTGTGCATGCGTGTGTGCACCCCAGGCACTGCATGCGTGTACACGCGTGTGTGTACCTCAGGCAGTGCATGCGTGTGTGTACCCCGGGCAGTGCACACGTGTGCATGTGTGTGTGTACCCTGGGCAGTGCATGCGTGTACACGCGTGTGCTTGGCGTGGTGTGAGCACAGCTGATGCAGGCCAGCCCCGGGGGGGACTTTGCAGCACAAACGTCCCAGCCGTTTCGGTAACTCGGCCAAGCACGTGGGGCCAGCCCAAGCTGAAGGGGTTAAACCCCCCCACCTCAGCCCCCCCCAGGGGATGGGTATCAGGGGCTGGGGGCTGTTCTGCAGCTTGGGGGGTGGTGGGTCCCCTTAGCCACCCCGCAGCGACTCCCGTGGGATTCTTGGGTGGGATGCGGGGGCGCAGGATGAGGCTGTGGAGAAGTGGATGGCAAAGTTTTCGGGATCCTCACTTTTTCCATGGGGGAAGGCTGAGCCCCTCGGCTGTCGGGGCGGTGTGGTGGGTGGTGGGTTGTGAGGACCTGTGGTTGTGAGGTGTCCCCTGGCGCTCGGTCCCCGCCAAAGGTTCACGTGCATTAAACTGCATTAAAAGTCCCGACGCGGGAGGAAAAAATGCCAGAGCGGGAAGCTGCTGGCGAGAGGCGAAGCACCCCGTTTGGGTGTGCTGTCAGCCCAGACACAAAAGGGGCCAAATCCACCCCGGGACCAGCTTCCCACGTGCTCTGAAAAGCTGAGCCGAGCGGAGCTGAGCGGGCAGGAGCTGTGCCGCGGGAGCACCGGGCACGGTGATGCACAGGAACCGAGCTTCGCGCAGCTGGATCTCTCCCCTTGTTGGCTTTGGCCCGGAACGCAGCTGGGCCCAAGTTTCGGAGAATACATCCTCTTGTTCTCTTCCCCGCCTCCGCCCCCCCCCCCAGCTTTTCCAGCTGGATGCTGCAGGCTCCGCTTCCCGGCTGAACTTGTGGGCTGCTTTGTGCTGCAGCCGTGTCCCAGGGCCGAGGCAGCTGCGGGGTTTGCGCGAAGCTTATTTCGCTGGATTTCCCTTCCATTCGTTTTTTCCTCCCAGGTGGGAAACGGCGAATGCACGGACACGGTGCAAAAAAAGCTTTTTCACGGGACCTTGCCACCAGCCTGGGTCTGGAGGAGCGCGCTGTGCGCTGGCGGCTGGAGGATCAAGCGTGGGTTATTTTAAAAAAGAAGTTTAGAAATGGGTTCGGTGGGTCGTAAAAAATGGCCCTGCGGCTTTTCCGTGCTCCCAGGAGCCATGGGACCCGGCCAAGGTGTCTGGGAGCCCGGGGGCAACCGTGAGTGCCCCGTGTGCTGCGGCCATGGTGGAGGGGGGGGGTCACCTCCATCCCAAACCAGCCCCTAACCCACCCTCCTCGTCTCCAGCTCCTCCCGGAGGGGAGCGCGGAGCCGGGGTGGGTGAACCCCAGCAGAGCTGGACCAGAATTTGCCTCCTTTAGATCCCCCTTTTTTGCAGCGTGTAAAACTGGGGAGGGGGCAGAGGGGTCTCCAGGGCACCCTCTGTTTCCATCCGCCCAGGCTTTGGGGGCCAAAATTCGCGCCGAGGGAATATCCCTGCCCGGTGTGAGAGGGCAGCTCGCTCACGTCGTCGCTTCTTTCTTTCCTTCTCTGTGTTTTTTTGGTGAGCGATGGATGAATGGACGGGGTCCCGTTCGTCTCTCCTGCTTGTTTGGCCTCGTGACATTTCGGCGCAGAGACATTATCGCTTGGGCAGTGTCCAGGGGCCCCTGTCACGCACCGCCGAGCCTGGGAATTTTTGCTGGGCTCCCTCACCCGATGCTTTGCAAATTAGCCCGGCTAATTTGGTAGCGCCGAGGCTGCGAAATAAACGGGAAACGGAGGTGCCAGAGTGGTTTGGCCCAAGGTAGAGTGCCGTGGGCAGGGCCGGGTTGGCATTGCCGTGCGTGGTCCTGTTTCCCAGGCTGAGACGAAGCCCGTTTCCTGGAATTTGTTTCTTGACATCTCTGGAGCCATCGCAGCCTCCTCCTGCCCAGGGGGGACAGGCATGTTGGGGACCAAACCCTTGAAATAGCCACAGAAATAGTTTGCTGAGAAGAGAGAGGCGATTGCCTGCCTGTGTGGGGTATGTGGGGTATAATTATTTTTTTTTAGCAATTAACGAAAAAGAGGAGAAAAGCAGAAAGCCCTTGGGCTGATGGGATTATTTTTTTCCTTCCTTCCCTTCATGGGGAGGAAGAGGAGGGGGAGCGGGGACAGCAAGAGAAGGGCTTTGCTTATGGGACACAAACAGATGCAAAGATGCTGGAGGCAAATACGTCTCCAGAAAAAGAAAAACCAACCCTTTCCCTCGGGTTTGACTCTGCTCACTCCCACCTCCCTTCGTCCCCTTCCCAGCCAGACATCTGCTGCGTGGGGCCACCCCCGTGTCCTCCCTCAGTGTCCCGGCTCGGCCGCAGGCGCTGGCAGCTCTGCGGCTCCTCGCTCGGAGCCGGGCAGAGACGAGACACTCACACGCACTTGGTCTTTTTTTTTTTATTATTTTTTTATTTTCTTTTTTTCCCTTTAATTCTTTCTGCCTGTTCCTGAGGAGTTTGCCCCAAGGTATAACGGGAGGCGGAAAGCTGTTGTGTGCTGCAGCCCCAACAACGCAGCCTTCGAAGCTGCCCCGTTCCCTGGAAATATCGGGGTCCGGCTGCCGGCATGAAGGTGCTGCCACCCCGCTGGGGGTCCCGAGCACCCACGGGTACCCGGAGCAGGGGAGAGTGGGGGGCAGTTGGTGCCACCATCGCTCGGGTACCCGTTACTGGGACTCTGTCCTGCCCTGGCAGGGGGGCAGGAACAAAGGGTTTTGACCCTTCCAAGGCCAAAATAAAAGGGTCTTTGCTTGTCTTAGCACTGATTTAAATGCAACTGGTTGCAGATTGGCGTTCAGACTTCCTTAAAGTGCAAAGGAGCCAAAAAGAAAAGGAAAAAAAGCCCTAAAAGAAACAAAATTTACTTATTTATTTTTTTTACCCCAGATAAAGACTTTTTGCACCACAAGATTAATTTCTGTTTTCTTTCAAAGTTTCTTGCCTGCTCATGAANTTTTCAAATGTTTCTGGTTTTGAGCAAAACAAAGCAGGCCCTTCGGGGCTGTGCCGCTTGCCACCCCAGTGTGTCCCGGTCCTGCTCCAGCTCCTAATTGAATTTCCTTGGAAAGCGCCTGCTTGGGTCTTATTAGTTGCAGAAACCCAAGCTGTTCTCTGGGCGTTTTCTGTAGTTTTTCTGATTTTTTTTTTTTTTCCCCAGAGCTCCTCCTCGCTGGGGCCGTGCCCTGCGCAGCCTCCTGCGGGATGGGCACCGGCAGCCTCCCGGGGCTGGGGGATTTGGTGCGGGATGGAGCCACCTCGGTCCCTCCCAGTGCCAGCAGCCCCCTCCTATGTCCCCCCATGTGCCGTTGTTGGGTTGTACTGGTGGGAACAACTTGTTGCATAGCAGCAGGGATGGGGTAATTGGGGTTTTTTTGCCCCAAATCCCAATCTTCAGGCTTAGCCCATGGCGACAACAGGCATGCACGCTTTTACCCATCTCTGTTTGATCTTCTGCTGGGCTTTGGCAGCCTCGTTGGACTTGGTGTTTAATTTGGGGGGGAAGTTTCCCCCTTGCTCCGGTGCCATCCCGCTGGCTTTCCACTAGTACATTCCCGGCTTTGCGATGGGATGGATCAGGCAGAAGCTTCGGGAATCGCTTTCACCCGAGTCCCATCCTCTTTCGGGGTGCACAGGAGGCTCCCAGCGCCGCCTCCTTCCCCCCGCTGCGGGCGGCCGTGCCCGGGGCAGGACGATGCTCGCCCGGTTCGGCTGCTTTTGGTGCCAGGGCTGGGCGTCCGGCACGGCGCGTTCCTCGCTGCGGCGGCTGCGCCTTCACATGGCGGGGAAGCGGGTCGACTCGCTGGCTCCGGGAGCAATTACTCGCTCCACCCGGGTGGCTTCATCGTTCGCCGCCTTCCTTCAGCGAGCAGGGCTGGTGCTGCCCCGCGAGCCGTGCAGAAGAGGTTGTTCTTACCTCTCCCCAGTCCCTCCGACGCTGCTTTGAGGTCCGTGCTTGGAAGAAACCCCAACCTAGCGAGGGCGCACGCCAGCGGGAAGCTGAGCAGCAGGACTGCAAAGTTCTGGGATCCGTCGCCGAGGGATGTTGCCTTGGGAAAATCCCTTTTAGGTGCCTCAGTTTCCCCGTCGGGCTGAGCGGGCTCCGTTTCGTGACAGCTTAGAGCTGCAGTTGCGCTAATGTAACACGCGTGGAAATCGGGTACGGTGTGAAAGGCACCGGCCTAAAACCGTAGGCTGGGTAGATCTCAGGATGAAAGGTAGCACCTTGCATAAGTGCAAATTATTATTCTTGTTAATAATGATGTCCACCAGCTCACATTTATCTGCTCTTCAATTAACTTTTTTTAAGGACTCTTAGCAGGTTAGAAAGACACAAATTTTCCCTGGCAGAACCTGTGCTGGTTTGACCCCGTAAGGTTACGCAATTACTGTACTGGCATGGTCCTTAATTAGGCTCTCCATAATTTTCCCCAGCACAGCCGTGTGGCTCCTTGCTCTGTAATTCCCAGAATCTCCTTGGATCTGATAGGCATTGCGTTAGCTGCTTTCCAGGCTTCAAGGATAATTGCTTGTCCTTAAGGACACCTGAGATGTCACAGCACCTTCTCCTGCATCCTGCTTTTATGTCCTTCTGGCCAGCACGGGTGTTTGTCCTGCACCGGCGAGCGCCGAGCCGGCACGGTGCTCCTCCGAGTCGATGGAAGTTGACTCAGTGCCAGGCTGGGTCTTTGACCCCTTGTTTTTCCCTTGTTTTCCTTCGTTTTTTCAGAGCCCAAGCCTGACGCTGGGAGATGGGCTGGCCTGGCAGCCTAGGGGCAGAAACATGGTCCTGCTGGGTCTGGTTTGTGTCCTGGGACAAGTTGCGTTGTCCTGCGTCTCCAGTTTAGAGATTGCTTCTTCCCTGGCACCTGTAGCTGCAGTCCTGTGTGCTGCCTTCATCTGTGCATGTTAAATATATTCCTCCTGCAGAAGGAATAGTTCCTCCTGCAGAAGGAATAGTTCCTCAGCATCGCTGCAGAGAGAGGAGTGTGCTTCTTGCAGTGACTTGATTTCTTACCTTCTCTGAAACCCCTTCTCGAGGGCTGGCCCCGCCACCCACCCCGGTGTCCTTGCTCTCCGGTAGGAGCAATTCTTCCGTCAGGGTTGGGTTGTGCCTCCTTTGCAGGAGCCGGTGGGGTCCACGAGGACCTTTGGGAGATGGGATTTGTAGGGACGCTGTGACACGGGGTCTGTACCCCAAACCCGGAGTCGAGCTTTGCTGAAGGAGCTTTCGGCGAGGGTGAACCAGACTGGATAGAGGCTGGTCCTGGCCTGTCTGGCCAGCCTGAAATTCCTCTCTTCCTACCCACCCGATGGCTATAAATAACAAATAATAACAACTCCCAGGCTGGCAAGCTATTTGGGGTTTTGTGGGTTTTTTTTGCTTTGTTTTGCGTTTTTGCATTTAGGAAGTAACTTTTCATAGAAACCGATATTTTTTTGACCGGATTCCTCATTGTCCTAGAGCTGAACTGTTTATCCAAAGCATTGCCCAGGTGAGCAGAGAGACACTGGAGCAAGCGCTTTCCGGGCAGGAGGCAAAGCTCTGCTGGATGTGTCCTGGGCGTGCTCTGGAGCTCTGGGCATTCTTCCTCCTTCCTCTCCCACCCTCCTTTTCCTTTCCTTGAATATCACAGAATCTGAAAATGCTCTAGTGCATTAATTTCAGACTGAATGTAAATAAGCCATTTGGATTTTTCCCAGTCGAGCAAACTTTCAAACCAGAATTTTGCTTTCCTCTCCTCCAGCCTGGCTCGTGGGACTGGAAGGATTTGCTTCAGTGCTGTCTCTTCTGCACTCGAAACCACTTCATCAAGCTCTAAAATATCCCTTGACTAGGTCAGACAGGCACCTGATTGGGCCAGGCAGCGCGTACGGGAAAACCAAGAGAGATTACACGCTCATTTTATCTGCATAAAACAGATTAGAAAGCTCCCAAACTAAATATTGCTGCAAGGTAGCATGTTGTTAATGGCAAATGCCTCGCTAGACTGTCTCTGTTTGTGTCTCCATCCAATATTATCTTGTCCCTGACCAGCCATTCCTGAGGGATTAAAGGGGAGAGAGAAAGAGGGACGGGAGGCTCCTGAGCATCTCCACGTCGGCAGGAGTCGCGACCCACGGCGGTAGATTTGGATGCTCTTCAGGTCCAGAATAGCTCGGATGTGGATCCAGACCTGTCGAGACCCTTCTCCCTCCCTTTTGGGCTGATCCACCTAATCCAAACGCGCTGCCTGCTAAAGAGGTGGTATTTGCTCCTGCCCTCGCTCACCACTCCAAGCTCGTCTTCACCTGCTCCGTGTTGGAGAGGTTTTTCTCTCCCGCGGGGACAGCGGTGACGGGCACACACCGTGCCGCTGAGGT
The DNA here is from genome assembly GCA_013398295.1 of Chionis minor. Taxonomy (NCBI): domain Eukaryota; kingdom Metazoa; phylum Chordata; class Aves; order Charadriiformes; family Chionidae; genus Chionis; species Chionis minor. The sequence continues at coordinate 6,551 of VZSF01008727.1, forward strand.
CCCCATCCATCTCCTGCCACCAGATTCCTTCCTCTTTAGCCAAAGGCAGTGGGATAGAAAAGGGGCAGATGGATCGGAGATCCCGAGCAGCCGAGCAGATCATTTGTTGCATTAAGCTACAGCTCAGGGAAGCTGAGCAGGAGCCGCGGGAGAACCTGGGGTGGGTTTGACCCCAAAGCATGGCTCCGGCTTTGCATCTTCCCACACGCTCCAGGCCTTCCCAGTTGGGGGTCTGGGCACCACAACCGGCTGCAGAGGAGGAAACCCACAGGTCCCTGTGAGCCATAGGATGGTGCAGCTCCTGGTTGTGCTGCCGGAGAAGCTCTGCCCCATCCCGGCTCGGCACCGCCGAGCTGCCGACACTCTGCCGTTCCCTTTTGCTTGTCCAGCTTTTTGGTTATCTCAGTCCTGCAAACTCATGAGGAATTAAGCCTGTTTCCCACCCGAAGCGCAAATGGGTTTTTTCCCCCCTAGTGAGGACAACGCCTGGTGGTTGCCCCAGAAGCTCCTGCAGACACTGGTGATGCAAAGTGGGTCCTTCCTGCAGCCGGTGCTCCCAGAGGGACGTTTTGTACGTTGGACTTTGCAGGAGTATTACAAGATTCGTGGTTAAAGCCCATGAAACCTTACAGCTTCTGTATATCTTTCCTCTCCTCCCTCCTTTTTTTCCTCAAATCTTGAGGTGCTTGGTGGACGTTGGAGCTCAGTGATGTCTCGGGGCTTTTGCCACGGGTGGATTTGGACTTTGTAAATGGAGAGAACAGTCAGAAAACCTGACCCGTGTGCATCTCCCGGGCTTGGCAACCAGGAGGCAAAGAAAGTGGCTCCACATCTATCGGCTTTCTAATCTGTTGTACCTTACGGCAGCGCTGTGATTTGTTGAAGCCTGGGTTATTATTTTTAAATGCCTTATTATCTCTGTTCTCATGAACAAAACATGCGAGTTGCTCTCCCTGTGCCACGTTACCTTCATTTCTCACTTATATTTTACAAAAGGTGGTGCAGAATGGGGGAGCGGAGCCGTGGACTCTCCCAGGGTGTTTCTCTGCCAGGTGATGAGTGTTTGCCCCGGCCGGGCAGGGGCTGTGGATACGGCTGCTACAGGGGTGCAGGCGGGGAAGGGGATGGATTTCGGCTCTGGAGGGCCGGCTTTCCTTAGGGCTTCATCTGTGTTTTGCCCGGGCTTGTGGTTGCTTTTAAACCTGGCAGGTTTGGGGTCAAGCCTGGTCTTGTTCTGGCGGCAGTGGGGCCGTAGCAGGGGAGGGAAGGAGCTGGTCCCTGCCCCAGTGGCAGTGGGGACAGGGGACCCCTGGGGGAGGACTTCACCTTGCTGGGGACCCCCTGCCAGACCCCGGTGATGGGGGGACAGAGCAGCTCCTCCCCACGCCTCTGTCCCCGCTCACCCTCTCTGCTCAGCTTAGTGCAGTTTGGGGAGCAGGAACCCCTCTCTCAGGGGCTTTGTACCCCAAAGCGAGGGTTTGGAGGAGCAATGGGGCCGTGCAGCCAAGGGGGCAGGGGGATTATCTGCACGGGACCCCTGTGGAGCCCGTCCCGGTCTGAAAGAGGTGCCAAGCAGAGCAGTGTGGGCACCCCTGCGAGCAGGGGCCGGGGGGGTGTTTAAAAGAGGAGGGAGCTGGGCAGCTGCGGGACGAGCCTGTGCTGGGGGGTCTGTCTGTCTGTCCGTCTCTCCCTGTGCCATCAGGGGTGATCCCTCTCCTTTGTGTGTCTTTTGCCAGGCTTGGTTGGGTGCTGCCGTGCTCGTGCGTGCCCAGTGCACCAGCATTTCCCTGTGCGTTCCCACCACATTTCGCTGTGGGTTGGAAGGTGCTGGGAAGTGGCCAGACCCAGCAAACCAGTGGGGGGGGGGGGGGNTGGGGGGAAGGGGCCGCCCCCCAAACACGGGGGGGGGGGGGGGGGAGCTGTGGGGCAGGAGCCTGTTTGGGGCAGGGTTTGTGCTGAGCCCACACGTGGCCGGTTCCCCCCAGCCCTTCCCCGGGGTCAGGCTGCGACCAGGATGGCAGACACAGCCCTTCTCCATCTCGCTCCTGGGGGACGCCGTGCACTTGGGGGTCAGCGCCATCCGTACGCTCCCCAGGGACGTGCAGCAACCGGGAAGCGAGGCTGTATAAGGCAGGCAAGGACCAGCTTACCCAAATTTCTCTCCTGTCTATTTTTGTCTCTCTTCTGGCCAGCTTGTTCCAGTGGGAGTTAATTTAATTGCCATCTTCCTCCCCGCATCGCTGTGGTTGTGTGTGAGACCTCTTGTTGTGCAGGGTAATTATATGGGTGAAGTGGACGCGGCAGAAAGGAACCCTGTCTCGGTGGGCGGCGGCGGAGCGGCACGCTCGCCATCCCTACGGCACAGCGCCGCGGCTGCCTGGCAGAGCTCAGGGTCTGAACACACCACCCGTGTGTCCTCGGCCCCTCGGGAATGGGCATGGAGCGGGCATGGAGATGTGACAGGGGCAGCCGTGGCAGAGGCAGGGATCAACCGGAGCTCTCCCCGTGCACCAGGCAGCTGCCGGCCCCTCTCCCGCTGCGGCGCTTGATTTTCCAGCTCTTTTTCCCCACTTGCTGCGGAGGAGAGCGGTGTCCTCAGGGGTGAGAGCAGAGCAGGGGATCTGGCCATGATGGGGCTGCTCTGGGCAACCCCAAAGTCTTGCATGTTGATTTTGAAGGTCTGAGGATGCTCGGGAATCTCGTGGCAGAAACCGGAGCATCTCCCCGGCTATGCCAGTGCCCGGTGGCTCGGGCCCCTTTGCGGGGACCAGACCTCGGTCCTGCACCCTCGGTGCTCTGTGCTGGGCACCTCTGACTCACCCAGGGCTTCGTCCAGAGCTCCCCAGCCATCAGGGTTTTCATGTCTGGCTTTAACAGGCTTTAGATCAAGCACTGACTAAACACCGCAGGTCTGACGCAGGCCGGTCCAGGTTGGGACATGACAGAGGACGTGGATGCAGCAACACGTGGTTATTATTCACCTATACACCACACCTGTGCGCAGCCACCCCGAGGTGGATGGATGACAGCCTGCTCCCTCCTGCTCCCTGTTTTGCCCTGGGCTTTCACAGCGGCATGGGAATGAGTTTTCTCCTTTCTAGGGCTTAAGTATTCCCACTCCACCTGGGATACGGAGCCAACATTGCTCTGCAAAATTCAGCTGGAGCTGCTGAATTTCCCTTGATTGAGCCCCAAAATCACCCTGCCTGCTGGAACATCCCTCAGGAGAGCGGAGAGCTGCGAGCAGGGCTTTGTATCAGGATGAGCTTTGCTTTCCAGCAAACCCCGTGTCACAGGAGCTCTGCTGCCCTGGGCTGGATCAGCATCCTGGATGGCGGAGAGGATGGTCCTGCAGGGAAACTGAGGCAGGCAGAGGAGGGTGTGAGGAGTAGCGGAGCCGGGAGAGCGTCGCTCCGGGCTGGTTGCAGCCTCTCTGCAGTGTGTCCAGCCTCCTATCGACCCCGGGGCACGGATGCAGCCCTCCGCCTCCCTTGTAGGGCCTCTTGTTACAGCCCCTATAATTATACGTGTGAGGTCTGCCTGCCTTCCTCCCCGGCTCCTGCTTGTAGGACTTCTTGTTATATTGAGTATAATGAAGTGTCCGAGGTCTCTCTTCCCCCCACCCGCCCTTGCCTGCCTGCCTGTAGGACCTCTTGTTATAGCCAGGGAAATTATGGGTCTTTGGTCTCCCTCCCTTCGCCCAAGCTATAATTTAGTTTTATATAAAGTGTGGTCCAGCCCCTGTTGTGCAAGCGGTTGCTATTCCGGGTTCTGGGGAGAGGGACGGAGCGGCGAGGAGGGGGCTCGCAGTGGGTGGGGGAGCATCGCATGGCACTGGGCACCCCGCAGCCCCCCACCCCGGACACCCTGCAGCTCCCACGGACACCCCGGCACTGGGGGGGCAGAGTGCTGGCTCGGCGGGAGGTGGTTATGCCTTCTCCTCGCTGGGTTTCTGCAAGGGGGTGTGCGGCGTTGGGCTTTATCCCCACAGGGAATAACATGGCTCTTATTTTGGGTTTTCCTTGCCCCATTGAGGGGGGTCCCGCAGGGGTTGCTCCTGTCCCAGAGCAAGCGGGAACGCGAGGGGAGGTGGCAGCCAGCTCCAGCAGGGAAGACAGTGGCCCTTTCATGGGAAGGGGGGATGAAAAATCCAGCTTGAACTGCTGAGTGTAACCAGATCGCCTGGCTTTTTAGAGAAGGAATGTGGGACCTTGGGAGGGTTTTTGGGAGGGTGCTGCTGAGCCGCTGGCCTTGCAGCAGGGCGATGCAGCCCCAGTGCCCATCCCCAGCAGCCCCAAATCCCTCACAGTGCTCCAGTTCTTTCCCCAGCTGTGTATGCTGGGCTGCAGAAGCACCAGGGGCGACTGGATTTGGCTCCTGACCGGAATCAGAGTCCCAAAGCACCGCCCGCTGCCGTTGGCAGCAGCTGGGGATGTGCTGGGGGTTGCTGTGGGTTTGGGGGAGTTGGGGGCTCTGCCAACAGCTTGGTGCACCCTGGGGTGCTCAGCTCCAGCCCCGTTTCTCTTGCAGAGGTGGGCGAGACCTCGTGCCCTTCGCCAAGGCAGGCGCCAGCGGCACCCTCGGCAGAGCCCCGGCCGGCCCCCCGCCCCACTGCCAGCCCCGCGGCGCCCAAGAAGGAGAAACCCTTGGAAGATGACGAGTCCCAGAAAGTCCTGACGAGGGGTCCCCGTCCCGAGCTCGCAGGCGCTCCCGAAGCTGTGACATGTGAGTGTTTCCCTCTGCGGTGGCATGTGCAGCTCCGGACACCTCCGGGTGCCCGTGCTTTGGGCTGCTGCCATCTAATCAGTAACAGGGCTCCTTAGAAAGGTGGGAAGCCGTCTCCTCCTCACTTTGCTCTTCCCCACATCAAAGCAAAAGGCTTTAACTGAGCGTGAGTCACCGGGAGCTGGGAAAAGTGAAGGGCGGCATCCAGCAGCACCATGATGCCTCGTCCTTGGGACCAGCTGGAGGCAGAGGCAGAGGAGAGCCGGAGGAGCTCTCAGTCTTGTTGGGGATGCCGTGGTGGGAAGAGGCACCAGCCCCTTGGGGAAGGAGCCGGCTGCTGGGATGGAGCATCCCCCAAAGCCACAACGGGAGAGAGGAGACCCCCCCGGGCAGGACGGGCTCCGCGGTCACAGCCGCGGGAAGGGAATGCGGCAGCCGCTTGCTGGAGCAAAGGGAGATGCCTCCCGCTGGGACAGCTCTTGCCTTGGCGTATCCAGGGCAAGGGTGAGGCTGGTGCAAAGCCTGAACGGGCAGGGGACGGGACGGGCTGTCTGCACCGAGGATCTGGTTTTGCTGGCAGCAGTGGTGAAGCCAAGCAGCACCTCCCCATTCCTGCTGCTGCAGACCTGCCGGTGTCCCCCACCGTGAGAAAAACCGGGGTGGGGTGGGAGCAGGGGTGGGGGCTGGGGTGCCCTCGCTCCGTTTCCCATTGCGGGGGTGGGAGCGATGAGCTGGCAGACGTGGGAGACCGGGGGGCCAGGCTCTCCTGGCGTCACGNTCTGTTAACATCACTTCTTCCAGCCATGACGCCACTCCGTGTCCAGCTGGGGACCAAGTTCCTTCGGTGGCAGGGGACCGGGCACGGGTTTCTCCCCTGCAGGGAGGGCTCGGGGGGAATAACACACTGTTCTCCCCGCCCAGGCCAGCCCCAGGGGCGAGCAGCCCCGCAGCCCCCCAGCCCCTGCACCCACNGGCCCCCAGCCTGGATCCGAGGGTTTTGCTCCCAGGCTGCCCCTTACGCACGCAGCCATTCCCCTTTTGTTGGATGCGAGCGCGCGGCTTTCCTTTCCAAGGGGCGTAAAGAGGATGGATGCTTCCCAACGGGGAGAGGGAGGGTGGGAACGAGGTTGCACACTTCGNTGCACCCACCTGCTGCAGAACGGCGCCGGGAGGGGGCCGGATCCCAGCGGTGCCAACGGGGAGGCGGGAAACGGGGTCTTCCGCCCCCTCCCCAGCAGCCAGAAGCCTCACCGAAAGCTGCAGTCGCACCACTCCATCAACAGCCAGAGCAGCAAGAAGAGCAAGGGCAGCTCCAAGTCAGCCTCTTCCCACATCCCTATTGAGGCGCAAGAAGGTACCGGTTCTCCTTGGGGAGTCCCTTTGCAGCCATTTTCCTCTGGCCCCACATCCCTTGAGGGTCTCTCCTGTAGCATCCTTCCAGCCCACCGGCACCACCGGGACTGGGCGCCAGCCGAGCTCCCCGGGCAGCCTTCTGCAGGGCAGGTGCCGAGCGGGGTCGTCTCATGTCCTCCAAAATTGGTCTCTCTTGGGGTCTGGACTCATCCCAGGCAGCTGGGTATGTCCCTGGGTGTTCCTCCCCCGACTCACAGTCCCTCTTCCCACCCCTTCCATTAAATCCTGAGGGAGGATTTCCACCCTTACGGGGCTGAGCATCCATCCGGTGGGCGCTGTCTCGCCCAGCCAGGCTCATGCCCCCTTTTCCCACTGTTCCTCCACAGACTGCTGCGTCCACTGCATCCTCTCCTGCCTCTTCTGCGAGTTCCTGACCCTCTGCAACATCGTGCTGGACTGTGCCACCTGCGGCTCCTGCACCTCCGAGGACTCCTGCATCTGCTGCTGCTGCTGCAACTCGGGCGAGTGTGCGGACTGCGACCTGCCCTGCGACATGGACTGCGGCATCATCGACGCTTGCTGCGAGTCGGCCGACTGCCTGGAGATCTGCATGGAGTGCTGCGGGCTCTGCTTCTCCTCCTGAGGGGCCGCACTCGGCCGGGGGGGACCAGGAGTGGGTCGCCCCCCAGGCTCTCCCGCAGTGGCCGAGGGTCCAGCTGGTCCCTGAGCCGGTGTGAAACGCAGAAAGACGGAGCCTGGCGAAGGAGGAGAGCGATATCCCCCCCATTGCAAACTCATCCTTGGAGCCGGTGAGCCGGGCTCGGATCCTGCCTGGGGAAGGGTGAATCCGTAGGGCCACGGGGTCTCTGGGGCCAGCCGGCATCCCGTCACGCTCTACCTCTTCCCTGCACCGAGCCGGTTTGCCGAGGATCACAGGAGCCTCCTGCCACCTGAGCCGAGAGCAGGAGTGCCCACCCTGTGCCCCACAGAGCCCGCGGGTGCCACCCCGGGGTCCCTGCGTTGGGGACAGCCACTGCCACCTCTGAGGCTGCCCCAGGACAGTGCTCTGGTTTATACGGGGGTGGCACGGAGCATCCTTCCCCCTCCGTGGGACACCTCCAAGGCTGGACGCAGTGCTCCCTGCCGGCAGCCCACCGGGCACCGGGAGATGCCAAAGCCTTTAGCCAGGCTGCGATGGCCTGTGCTGGGGGACGCATCCTGCCAGCCCCTTCCCCTCCTCGGTGCTGAGACCGGCAGCCAAGTGCAATACGCGCAGCCCGCTCCCTTCTCCGTTTCACCAGCCGGGAAGAAGCTTTTCCTTCACCGGTCCCTGCAGCGGGGTTGCAGCCGGGGGCCAGGGCAGCTGGGGAGAGACCAGAGCCCTACCAAGGTGTTGCCCACCCCACGTGTGTCCCTGGGGGTGGTGGGGCAGGGTGGCTTGACGGGTGCCAAATGACCCCCCTGTGCCACCCTGGGGACAGGGCTCGTGGCCGGGAGAGGGTGGAAGACGCCCCGTTGAAGGGCTGGAGAGAGGGGGAGGGAAGGGTTACAGTATTTTATTATTGGGTTTTTTGTCCCTTTGGTTTGTTACTGTAAATAAAGGTCTTTCTTCATTTCTGACCGACGGCTGCCCCGTCACATGCTCCGCAGGATGCTCCACAGGCCGCTCCCAAGGGATAGCAGCTCGCAGCCGCGCCGTGTCCCCCATCCCTGTGCCTGCACCTCCGTCCCATTCCCAGCTGCCGGCATGGGGCCGCAGGGTTCCTTTGCCCTTGGGGACATGGGATGGCCCAGTGACAGCCCCAGGGTGCTCCTGCTTTGGTTCTGGTGCAGGAAGGGGAAACGCGAGAGGAATCCCTGTCCTTGGCTCCCGGGAATGGGTCAATGTCCCGGTGTGCCTGTCACCAGCTCCCACTCCTGTGGCCATGGGACAAACCCCGGCCCCTTTGCAGCACTGTCCCCTGCTGGGACACACGAGTTGCTCCATCTGCCCCAGGGACACGACTTCCCTGAAGGAGGAGATAAATGATGTGAATACCCGGCAGCAGGGCTGGGGTGGGCACAGGCTGCCCAGGGGTGGTGCGAAGGCTGTGGGAGCTGGCAGCCCTCCGAATCTGGGTGGCCCGGATGCTCCTGCTGCCAGCCCTGCCATGGGACCACCAACCACGCCGTGCCATGCCACGCTGTGCCGTGCAGGTAAGAGACCATGACCCACCCCCCCACTCCGCCAAGTCTTGGGGCCTTTGGGGGGGCTCAGGCATCCCGGCGAGGCTGCTGCCTGGGCTGAAGTTGAACAAGGAGGGAAAAATACTTAAAAATCAAGGCCAAATGGGTCACTTGGTCACGGCGACACGGGCTGGTTTGGGATCTGGGCTGCCTGCCCTCCGGCGCTGCTGCTCAGCCGTGAAACCTATTTTTAGTGGTGAGCTAAAGGCAGTCGGAGGCCGGCGCAGTGCAAGTGCCTGGAGGGGAAGAGGATGGTACGGGCAGCCTTCCTCCACCTCACGCAGGGTGCGGAGGGCTCGGGGTGGTGGATTGGGGCTTTTAGCCCTTGTCCTGGCTCAGCCTCTGGGGCTGAGCCCCGGAGCAGGGGACCGAGGAGGGGGATGTACATCACTGCCCACCCTGGGATGGACGGCACCGGGGCCCCATCCGGCACTCGGTGGGAGCTTTTCCACAGCCTCTGGCTGAGGCTCTGCTCCAAACCCTTTGCATCCTTGGCAAAGGAGGCGCTGGCCTTCCCCAGCCTGGCCTCACTTGTGGTGCTAATTAGGGAGGTTGGAGCTGGCAGGGCTGCTCTCCCTGCCAGCCGCAGTAACGAGCCAGCGAGCGCTGCTGGAGCTGCTTAATGGGGAACAGATTCCCCCGGTGCAGGAGAGCCCTGCGGGCTGGCCGTGTCGTGCGTGCTTGTGTCCTGGTGTGGGAAGGGGGTGGCACACACCCCAGGCACCCAGCTCCCCCTTTTCCTCCTCTCCCCCCCATCTTTGCTCCAGCATGAAATGCCATTTTAACGCTGCTCCCGAGGGACCAAGTCCCAGCACAGCAGCTCTGTCCACCCGCCGTGGCTTGAAGCTCACGGGCAAGGCAGAGCAGAGCCGGGCTCTTCGCGGAGCGTGATGTACTGCTGGACGTATGTGATTTTCACGCCTACGAATGTACTTGAGTAGTGGCTGCCTTTGAAAAATGCAAAAATAGCAGCTGCCAGCGCAGGGCTACCCAAAAGCGCAGCTCAGCCTTGCAGAGAGGTCCCACCTTCTCCAGTTCAGGGGTGGATGCTGGAAGGGATAAAGCCAGCATTTTTTCAGCCCCTGCCCCAAGCCTGGGGCGCATCCGCTGCCCCGAGCGGTGCCGGCTGCTCTGCTCGTGTCCTGGGTGCTTCTGAAAATCACAGGGATGGTTCTGAGATGAGGGAATGGCAGACCAGAACAGGGAATGATGGAGGAGAGCAACCCAAGTCCCTGGAAAGGGCTCAGGAAACGTAGTTCAAGCCTTCTTATGGATACAAGCTGATGCTGGCCATCCACCTTGCAAACCACAGGGCAAGGCAAGAGTTAAACTCTCCTGCCTGGGAATTAATTAACAACAGATGTGCTCAGTTTTAACTAATTACTCTCCTGCCAGCACTTGGTTTTTACAGTTCCCTTGGAAGCCTCTCGGAGCTGGGAGCCATCACACCACGGATGCTGGTCCCGCAGGCTGGGCCGTGCTGGGTGCTGGGCTCTCACCTGCCCTCCTCCCCTGGCTCCTCGCTCCGTGTCTCAAGTGAAGCCACTCAATGAAACGGGCTAAAAATCATGAAATGGTCCAGTTGCCTAAAATCCCATTGCTCTGCTGTTGCTGGTTTTAGAGCAGCGCGGTGGTAGGATCCCCCCAGGAATGACGCCTGCTCAGGATGGGCAGAGCATGATCCCAGCGGGTGCTGCTTGTCTGATACTCTCTGCTGGCCATGTCTGATGGATTGGACACTGGGTGTGTTAATGATGGGAGCTTGTCTAATTGCCAAGAGACTGCCAGGGCCGCACATTCCCGCGGCTGCGGCTGCGCTGCCGTGCTCCCATGCTGGGCATGTCTAGAGCTGCAGCCAGCAAACATCGAGAGGTACGACACGAGGCTTGGAAACTATGCAGAAGCCGTGGCAAGCAGGTGAGAAACCCTTCTGCTTCAGGGCTGGCTCATCCCCTTGCCCTGAGTTTTGCAGGCATCCACTTTCCCCGTGAGCTGTGAGCGGCCGGAGGATGCCGTACAGGATGAGCCCCACATCTGAGCAGCTTGGATGGGCCCCTGCTCCTGCAGCAGGGATGGCTTTCAACAGCCTGAGCTATTTCTGTCCACAATCACGATCAATAAAGCAAGTGAGAGGGGTTTTATTTTCCACTCCAAATACTTTCTTCATCCTGTTTCCTCCCAGTTTACACCGTGGACTGGGGCGCGCTCCAGCAAGGAGGCCCCTGAAGCCGCCTCCTCCTCCTCGCTGCCGGTGCAGTCCTCTCTTGCTCCTGCTCCTCCTCCTGCCCCAGCCTGATGCCACACGGATGGTCCCTTCTAATTCACTGCAATCCGAGGGGCAGGTTTTGCTGGGGAGAGGGATGGGGTTAGAGAAAGGCATTGCGCACGTGCGTGCGTACACACATACACAAGAAAACACTTTCCGAGCCAAAGGGGAAAAAATAAAACTAGGTCTTTGGAAGACACAGCGGCTCATGTAATCCCCGGTTCTGCTGGGCTGCCTCTGCACAGCACGGCAGTGGGGGGACGGGCCGAGGGGAGACGACTGCAGTCTATTAAACTTCCTTTGAGAACCTGCCAGACTGACAACAGCTGGAAGGAATTAACATTTCAGGTCCACCAGCTCCTCTCCTTGCTTTCACCCTTCCCCAAAAAACCAGCTTGAGGCCACAGGCCCAGCAGCATCACTTTTTCCCACTCCTTTGGCATCCAGCAGTATCTGGTCCGAGCTGATTTCTTCTTTGATCCTGAACCTGCCAGAAGCGTGAGCATCTGCTGAACGAAAAACCCCAGTGCCTGTGCCGGCACAAGCACCTGGCTCAGGTCCCTTTTGTCCTAGAGGGTTGGGACCAAGGTGGGGTGTCACAACGGTGCTGTCAAGGTGGCTTCAAGCCATCTCGCACCTCCTCAGCCTCCTGCACAAGAGACAGTGCTGCCAGGGAAGGAAAAAATACCCAGGCTGCCAACCGGTCCCGCTCAGGGCAGCATGGATGCTCTGCGCACAGGATGCACGGAAGGGTTTGTTGGCTGGTGAAACCCCACCGGCTGCTGGTGTTTGCTGTCACTTTGGGGTGTCCTCAGCCAGGGGAACGTCAGAGCTGCCCGTCCTCTCCTCGTGAGGACCCGCGTCCCAGCGAGGGGGTGCTGCCAGCCCGGCTCCCCGGCCCCTTTGCTCCGTGCGGCCGGAGTTTGGCAGGAGCTGGGTGGGGGAGAGCAGTGTGGGACGGCTCCGTGCTGCTGTCGCCAGCAGAGATTACACAGAAAGTTATCGTGTCTCGAGGGAAAAGGGGGTGCAGAAGCTGTCTGGGCTCGGCGATAGCTGAAGCAGTGCAGAATTGGCAAACGCCGGAGGGTTTTGCTGCCAAACGGCAAGCTGCCTGAAAGCGCCGGCTCCTCCAGCCGGCTTTGGAGGCTGGGACCCAAGCGGACACCATATATCCCCACGTTCTGCCTTGCTACCAAGTTGGAGAAGGAAAATGCAGAAACGCTCGTGTTAACCTTCTCCTGGGTGCCGGGGGAGGAGTGGGGCAGCCCCGTGAGCTTCTCACCCTCACGCACCGCCGGAGAGCTGGGCAAAGAGGGCAGGCGAGGGCTTTGCCCCCAGAGAAACACCGGGACCCTGAGGGACACAATAAGGGACAAAGCCAGGATGGACAGGACAGCTGGACTCATGGCCCCTGGGGTCATATACACATATATACCCACAGGCACGTATATCCAGGGACCGACCATGTCAGCCTCCTGCCCAGAGCCAGAGAAACAAGGTTGAAGCCCAGCTGTAGGAGGGCTGGACAGACACACGGAGCCTGTCTTGCGCCGGTGGCTTTTTTCCCCTTGTCTGAGCACATCCTGGAGCTCAGCATCACCACGGGCTCCAGCCCAAGGGGGCTCTGCCTCCCGCGCAGTGCCGGGGCTCGGGGCAGAGCCGACAGCGGGAAGGAGCGGGTCCGTTGGGTCGTGCAGGGAGCAGATGACTTTTCCAGCGTCGGAGAGATCAGGAAAACAAGCGGGAGAAACAACCACTTCCGAGTGGCTGATGTGGGTGCAGTGTGTGGTCCAGCTTCCCGGGCAAGGCACAGCAGCCCCGGGCTCGGGCACGTCTGGGCTGGGGCACGGGAAGCCCACGTCCCGGGCCAGCAGCACCGTGCCCCTCCATTACCAGGGCTAATTACAGCTACTGAGCTCCCACCTACAAGCTCCACGCTGGGTGCTGGGCCCTCTACGCGTGCAGAACAGGGGCCTGAACCAGGAAACGTCGCTAATAAAACTGACTCAATTTTCTTGTTTTAATAACGTTTCCCACACCCAACACCTTAACGTACACACAGTCCCGCTTCAGCCCTCATCTCCCAGATGTCGTCCAAGGAGCTGATACCAACCCCATCAGCTCGAGCAGCTCCTTTTTTCCTGCTAGCAGAAGCTGCAGCCATTGCATGAGCGGCTTTTGAGGGTCACCTCATTCCTCTTGGCCATGCAATGCCAAGGGCTGGTGCACGATGCCGAGGGCTGGTGGGTGATTCCAAGCCCCCCAGCCGCCCCACCGGCACAGGGATACCTGCCTTGCAGAGCAAGCAGAGACTTTTCCACGTGGCTCGTCAGGAAGAGGTGCCTCATAAACCCAAATAGTGATTTCCTGCTGCAGTCGGTGGGAGTTGTTTTCTTTAAAAACGCAGCTGAAACCGGAGAGGAGATGGAGTTAGCTTAAATATCTGGGAGCTGGGGAGTTTGCTGTGTGTGAGACAGCGCCAGCAGCCAACACACACACACACACACACACACACACACACACACACGCACGCACGCACGCACCCACCAGGGATGCCAACATTTGCAAGCCATTAACAGGAGTATTTTGGGAGAAAAAATTCGTCCCTACCTTTAACCCCACACAGAAACGCACTGAATGGCCCCGGTGAGTTATAGAGTGAAAAAAGTGGCACCATTTTTCTTCTAAGACCAAAACACTCGTCCCTGCTAAGTAGGGAAAGTTGGCACACGTTGCACGCACGTGCGTGACAGGGCAAACAGACACTCACCTCCCACACATTAATTCACTCCTATTTACATGCTGGGCCTCACAGGGGCTCCTGCTCATACCCCCCCTGCTCCCCCCGCGCGCACACACGCGGCGGTGGCCTGCGGAGGTGACCAGAGCCATCCTGTTTCCTCTGTGAATATGTTTGTGTATGAGACAGACCCTATTGTGCACTATATCGTCCGTCTGACTGTATAGATATATACATGCACACACATATATAATATATACACATACATATAGATGCATATATATAGACACACAGACCCACATACATATATATACGCACATATACATATTTTTATGCTTTTTTTTGGTGTTTGTATATGTATTTTTCTACACCAGCCCCAGGGGTACTATCTGCATTATCTCGTTGGTGCAGGCTCTGTCCCGAGCCCGGGCTCTGGGTTTCATTAGCCTGAGGGTGGGTTCCCCCTCGGCGCTGGGATGCCCTGGGCTGGGGCTGGCTTTTCCATGGAAAGCTGAACCTCCCGCCCGGTTGCCAGGGCTCAGCAGCCCCCTCAGCGAGCTGGGAGCCATCCCCTGCGCTGCCATTTGGTGTTAATTATTAGCTGGCACGGCTGACGCTGGAGGGATGCTGGTGGTTCCCAGCAGCTCCAAGCTCTGTTTCCACCCAAGCCCCATTGATTTCCAAGCTCGTTAATGCCTGAGCCTGTTCCATGGCGATGGGCAATGAAGGATTTTTTTTTTATTTAAGGCTCTAAGTGTGCTGAGTCCTCAATACCGCTGGGTGTCTGTGCCTTAGTGCCTCTGCTTTGACACCCCTGCTGCAAAGGGCAGATACACATCTAAAGTGTTGGGATCGGTTATTTCGCTCAGGATTTTGGCAGCACGGAGGGAGCTTTCGTCACATACGCCACGCTCGGTACCTGGAGGCTCAGCCCGGCCAGCGATTACCCTGCTAACCTCCCGCCCCGCGTGTGCTGCCTTCCAGCCACCTTTTATCTCCTTGCAATAAAGCGACTCCCGGGGGTTATCGCAGCCTTTCTGGTTGCGCTCAGCCTCCTCCCGTTCTCCCCTCGCCACACGTCAGCCGGGCAGCGGAGCCGCAGAAATGGCTTCCAGATGTTGCAAACTACTGGCTCCCTCCTGCAGCCCGCAGGAGCTGGGGAGCACGAGCCCCTGGGCACGTTTCCCCGGGTCCCTCCCGAGCCCAAAACCAGAGGCTGCCCCTCGCATCCGGCTCGGCTGCTCTTGGCAGTGGCAGTTTGGCTTTTCGGGCAGCACAGCAGCGGCTGGAGCGCAGCCCTTTCCCGTACGCACCGATGCCTTTCGGCGCCAGATTGCCCAAGGTGTGAAGTTCTTTGGATGCTCCCACCTGGCTAAGCCAAAATTGCAGAGATTTAAGGCAATTTTATTGGCATGATGCTGCCCTCTAGTGAAGGGATGACCAGCCATCCTGGTCTCCTGGCCAGGCTCGCACTGGACCCAGTTGCCCGATGGACACTGCTCATCCCTCAGATCTCTGGTTTGTTCCTTGAGTGGAAAATCAAGACATGAATATGCCATTTTTGTTGCAGGAGTCCTCGGTGTCTGTGCCTCTTAGTGACATCCAACAACAGCCTGTGCGTTAGCAAAGATTTTACACACAACTCCATCTGAAGCAGTTTCCAGTCTAAAAAGCACCGAGCCACGACAAGAAATCATTGTAAGAGAGATTAAAAGAGATGTCGGAGGCTGCGCTGGCAGCAGAGGAGCTGCCTGGCTCTGAGCACCCCAGGGAGATCTGCCCTGTCTCAGCTGCAGCAACGACACCCCACCAAATGCGGGGGGTCCCCAGGGCTGTTTGCCATGAGGCAGGTTTTGCTGCAGACCCGGGGACCAGCCAGGTGCTCGGTATTAGCAGGTCATGGGGATGGAAGAGGAAATCTCCCAGCAGCGAATCGCCGGGAGAGGGGCGGTGATGGGCACCCACCTGCACAGGGGCTGGGGTATAGAAGGCTCTTGGCAAGGCAGGGCTCCCTTTTTTGCTGGGATCACTGGGACAGGCTCTGTGGCCAAGGTAAGTGTATGCTCTGCTTCCCCCAGTAAAACGCAGGGGAAGGCAGTTGGGGTAAGCTGGGTTTGGTGGTGGGAAGGTGGAGGAGCTGATTTTCTCTATGCACCAGATCACCCACCCTCCTCTTGCGTGGGGTTGCACGGGTTGTGCTGAAGAGGCAGTTGGCTTCTGTGATTTTGGGAGTTAATCCTGTTTCTGCCTCAAGCTCTCTGCCCCAAACTCCTGATGCTTTCTTTTTGTACGGAGCGGCTTTTCCTTCCCAGCTGTGTTTTGCTCTTCCCCAAGTCCTAGGGCTCCCCTGTAGCATTTGAGATAAAATAAGCTGCTTTCTGGAGGTTGTGTCAGAGCTTGGTGACAGGCAGGTTCCTATGGTGGTGGCTGTCTCTGCTCTTCCTTGAAAACTTGTAGCCTCTGGAAAAGCCAGAGGGTCCCTGAGCGCCTCTTGCAGCCCTGCCCGTGCCCAGCTCCCTTGATCCCAGGGCTGTCTCCAAGGCAAGAGATATGTGGGACCCCACTCACCTGCCTGGGGCTCCCCACAAACCCCCAGCTCAGCATCCTCCATCCGCTTGTCTCATACCAAAGGGGTGACCAGTCCTGCGGTGACCGTGCTCCTGCTGCCCATAGCTGTGTCTCAGAGGATTCATTTTTACATGGCATTTTACAATCCCTGAGTCAGGATAGCCTGGTGCAGGCTACAGACACCTTTATTCCCATTCACTGGGATGCAGAGCATGGCTGGCCTTGCAGGTACAGCACCTAAGGGCAGAGGGAGGAGGGTTAGCTCTTGTTTCACATTGCTCAGGTGTCAAGTAGGAAGGAAAATCATCCTCCTCTTTCTCTCCAGCCTGTTTGGGTTGCAAATATCCGTGCTGGCATCCCTACCCCGCAGAGTGCCGTGCCCAGCACCTCTCTGATACCCTAATTCCCAGGCTCCCAGCTCTGTGGAGATGGCAGCAGGGATGGCAGGAGATGCAGAGATGCATCCCCGTCCCATGGGCAGCCTGCAGGACCAGCCTCTGCTTCCCAACAGCAGCCCCTGCAGCCTCCTCGTTGAGAGCAAATGCTTGCACATGGGGGAGAGGAAGCAAAGGAGGGAGGTGAGCATTTACATCTTGGGCACTATTTATTGGTTGTAAATGGGGAACAGTTGCAGCCACAGCACTTCAATACCCCATTGGTTATTTGGTGGTGGGGAACATCTCCCAGTGACACATCTGGGGTCAATGGACCTCTGTACTGGCCATCAGCCCCTGTGGACTCGTTCTCATGGGTTGGGTATCGATACCCTTCCCTAACAGAGAGGACCCCAACCACCCCTCGATCCTCATGATGGCACCAACACTTAATACAACTGCTCTAATCCCAGTAGGTGCCCTAGAGAAGTGGTTGTGGCCTTGATAGGGACTTGCTGGGCATAAAGCAGAGTGTGATCGTCCCTGTTTGGTGCCTCCTTGTCCCCCTGGGTCACTCCGCTCGGCGTTTGCCGAGCCTGCGTAACGCACCCGCACAGTAACATCCCATAAAGTTTGCGCTGTGCCAGGTTGTGGTTTATGTCCCCTCAGTTTTATGTTTACATTGAGTTATTTTCAATAAAGGTTCTTTATTGTCTGAACTATTTCATGTTCAATAAAGGTTGTTATTGATGATGGTTCAGTGTAGCATCATAAAAATTGCACATGGCAGGAACATAATGAAATGCCCTTTCACGACAGTGTTGCACCAAGTACAAAAAACCCCCATGATAAATTCTCACTTAATAAAACCTCTTGCACAGATGGAGGAAACTCTTGCAGAGCATGTAATTTTTCACCACTTTTTCCTCCTAGGAGTAGAGTATCTCATGCCCATGGCAGCTGGCCAGATGCAGGCACACCTCCTTGGGGGTCTCCTCTCAGCTGGACACAGGTGACCAAGCCAAACTGGGGACGGTCCTACTTTCTTCCCCCATGCAGACGGTTTTGCTGAGACATGGGCCAGGTTTTCTAACTGCCCCCCTGCATGGCTTTTAGTCAGCATGAGGCAGCCTCCTCTGATGGCCACCACTAACCCATGCAAAATGGAAAAAGGCAACTGCAGAGAGCAGAAAGCTGCTCTGC
This sequence comes from Chionis minor, assembly GCA_013398295.1. Taxonomy (NCBI): domain Eukaryota; kingdom Metazoa; phylum Chordata; class Aves; order Charadriiformes; family Chionidae; genus Chionis; species Chionis minor. The sequence continues at coordinate 24,006 of VZSF01008727.1, forward strand.
AGAGGAGCCGAAGCCCCGTGAAACTGGAAAAGAACCAGAAACCCGTCGCCTTGACATGCAGTGCGCTTGTCCAGCTCGGTGGCACCAGGTGTCAGAGGGTGAAGGCTCGGCGGTGGCAACAAGAGCATCCTGAAGGAAGGTGGAATCTGCCAGCCTCAGTTGGCATCTCCTGCTCCCGGATCCTCATCTGCTCTTAAACACTTCAGAGGGCACAGAAAAGGCAACTGGGCTCATCTGCTTCCCAGCCTGACCCTGACCAGAGACCCATGCAAGCATGAAGGTATTCATCTTTCCCAAACCTCTCTCTTTTCCATTCCAGATCTAGGGATATCCCCACTTGCATGAACACAAAACCAAAATAAACACCATGATGGGACATAAACCTGCGTGCACTGGGGGTTGGAGAGGGACTTCTCCTGCGATACAGCTGTTCTGTAGCTGGCCCACCTGGAGGTGGTTTTTTAAGCTATCTGGACTTCTAGTGCCAGCCTTGCTGGGGGACAGGAGGGAGGACATGGGTGACTGACCTTATGGTGGCATGTAGGTGAGTGTCCTGCCATGCCCAGGTGGGCAGGGAATGGACAAACTTTTCATCAACCCTAGAAACCGGATAATTTCGCAGCCATGACAGGGAATTAAGCTGTCATTGCGCTTGCTTCGCTCTTTGGCAAATCCCTTCTGCTTTTAGCCCAAATGAGCCAAGAGGTGCCTGGGCCAGCACTGCCCGAGGGTGGCAGGTTCACAGAGCTGAGCTGGCACCTTCTCTCTGCACATGTATCCCAGAAATCCCGAGGTTCTAGGGAAAGGGGATGAATAAATATAAGTTGCCTGTTAGTTGGTGCCAGCCTCGAGGACTTCTCGCCGCAGACGAGTGTGGAGTAATGAATAAAAGTAGTAAGATAGGGGGGAAAAAAAGAAGTATCTATCAGGTTCTTCTTTTGCCTGTATCCCCAAGTATAAAAGAAAAAACCCTGTCCCTTTGTCCCCTCACTTGCCCTCTACAGATGCACATGCAAAATCTAATTAAAATTTAGCAGAAGAGGGGGGGGAAAAAAATGACACAGGGTTTTTAGCTTTAAAAAGAGAGAAAGAAAGAAGATCCTTAACAAAGGCCATAATATTAACAGGGCTGATTCGTCAGCCGCTACCTGATAATATAGAGTTGAGCGAGCTTTATTAACGTTGGAAGCCTTGGCTCTTTGTTAATTACGGGCTTTGCTAATGATTTGGAATATTGGCCGGTTCTGGGGGATGTTGATGAATAGAGACCTCGCCAAGATTTATTCCTAATTATCTCATTTGTCTCCCTCCATTACTTTTTATGGCTGAAATTTATGGAGCTATTACCAGGGACCTCGCCACGGCTCCGAGATGATTTGGGAGAAGAGAGATGTTTAATAATAATAACAATAATAATAAAAATAAAAAGCTAGATTAATAGGAAACCGATTACGCAGCGGCTGGCGGCGGGGGCTGTTCCTGGGTGACCCCCGGTCCTGGAGGTGTGTGGTCCCCGACGCTCCCCTCGAGCCTCTGTGTCCCCGGGAGGGAGCAGTGTCCTTGCCCAGCAGGCGAGGGACGTCTGGAGATGCTGAAAGAGCCATCGGGAAATTCCTCCCAGCACCTGTAAGAGTTGGGGAAACTCCTTTCGGAGGAGACAGCAGAAATGCAGCAGGTTTTTTCAACCTGCAGGTTTTTTTAAGTGTGGCTTCTCCCCACAGCTGTCTCTATCCCAGTCTCTCCTCCCTCCCCTCCCGACGATGCTTCTGCGCCGTGATGTTCTGGCTCCTGAGCTGACGTTAGTGACAACGCCGAAACCCCAAAGGCGCCCCAGGAGTGTTTGTCTAATACCCCGGTATTTCCATTTCCCCACTCATCCCACCAAAACAATTCCACGCTTTAACATCCAATACCTTGGACCATTCATAAGGGGGTTTTGCTGTGTCCCCATGGGGGCCGGTGGTGGCCGTGGCCACAACCAGTCACGTCTGCCACCCCACCGCGGGCTGTCCCAGTACAGCCATGGGGCTTCCCAGCAAACCAACGCTTTCCTCCCACCCCATCCCGGGCCCGATGCAGAGCCCACCACCCTTTAATTATCATGCAAAGCAATTATTTTTCTCAGCCGCGCTGGGGACTAATTCTTGCCCAAAGTCTCCCAGTAAACATTTTCCCAGTACTATCAAATTTGCCACACAAAGGAGAGCTGGGGCTGCAGCTTATCTCCGTGGAGTATTATTCCCCTGTCTTCCAGCATGTAAACCTACTCTCGTCCCGATAAGAGGCCTCACACAAAAGATCAAAGGCAGCAAGACTCTTACAGAGAGGAGGGTTTTCTTCTTTTTTTTTTCTTTTTCTTTTTTTAGTGTTATTATAAATTTGCAGATCCAGAAGAAGCTGCATTCCCGCCCAGTAATGGAGATTAAAATAATTACCCGCAGCTGGTTTCATTAGCCAAGAGGAAAAAAAATATTAACATTAACAATCCAGGGAACCCCAAATTACAGTGTCCCTTTGCTGCGTGGCCATCTCCTGCATCAGGGTTGGGGACAGGAGCGTCCCAGCACCCCACCCCAGGCATGAGACAAGCACCAGCACAGCCACCATGCACCCGGATTTTGGGAGAAGGAGAGTTTCCCATTGAGAAATCATGTTCGAGCAGGATTTTCTAGATTTACTTGGGATTTTGGGCTGTTCGTGAGGTCCCTGGGAGCTTCAGGTACATGTCCCTGTCACAGGCATCAAGTGCTGCGGGGACATCGGTGGTTTGCTCGGATCGCCGGATCCTCCAGGTGGGGGGACTGGGGGCAGCTATTAATTCCCCCTTCCCAAGTGAGGGATGCTCCTGCAGCAACTCTAACCATTTATCAACCTGAGTTACATCAAAGAACGTCTGCAAAAAATGTAACCGGGAAAAGAGGAAAAAGGTTGTAATTAGTGAAACAAAATACATCAGTGTGTTTTGTTTGGTTTGTTTTTCTTTTTTAAATAATGTTTTTTCTCCATACATTGAAAGGGGAAGGGGATGGAAAGCTCGCCCTGCTTTTCGACAGCCAACATCGCTGCCACAAAATGCTTTGGCAGGGGTTGAACAAAGGGTTCTGGCAGACCCGCGGCGCTCTCCCCAAAGCCCAGGTTTTGTTTTCTCCCTTCCTCCCTCCTCATTTTGGCTGCCAAAGTGAAACACAGACATGCTAGCACATGGCCACCCCGTGGCACGTCCCTGCTAACCCCATCCCCAGCACATCCCCAACAATTCAGGGATGCTCTGAGCCCCTTTATGCTTTCTAGGTGCCACAAAAGGGACTTTACACCCGTTTTTCCCCGTTTCTTTTGCACTTAGATGAAGGTTGGTGCAAATGGGCTGCCTGGAAGTGAAGGGAGCTCTTTCCTCCTCCTCCAGGTCCAGAGGAAGATGCAGAGTGATTGCTGTGGCTATTCCTGGTTAGGAATACTGGGCGATGCTCAGAGAGCACAGTGGTGGCGATGGATGGGATGGAACACAGGGCATCCAGCCCTCCGGTCCCAGCACAGTCCCAGGGATCTCAAACCCATGCTCCCAGCACTCCAGGGATCCCAACAAGTTCCGAGGGAATCAGACAGTGCTCAGACCCCTCTGGCCCCATTTTGTCCTCCGGAGCCGGGCTCTGCCCATGACGATGCCGGTTGGCACCAGCTGAGGATCAGGCTCCAAGCACAGGAGCGAGAGCCCCCCCCTTCCCACCCAAACTGCAGCCCGTCAACACAGATGGCAAAATCTAAATGTTATGATAAGGTATTTCTCCCAAATTTCCATCTTAATAGAATTACGAGCCTGTAATTACCCTACAAACCTGAAAACCTGCCGGAATCCCAATTAGGAATCTGAGGACATAATTGGCCCCTAATTAGAAAGATTTGTCAAATGCGAACAATTTTCTCACCTCTTCATTTTTTTTTTCCCCTTTTCTTTTCCTCCTCTCTTCCCCCTGGTGAAAACATGGATATTTTCTTTTCCCCTCCGCGTCTTCCCCCACAAACAGGGGGCTGCAATTTCCCAGCTGCACTGCATTCTGCGTCCCACTCCTTCGGGCTCTTGGGAAAGACGAACTCTACAGCAGCTGTTAAGTCATTTGTTTTTATATTTCCTGGAAAACCGCGCTATTAAAAAATTTAAAAAAAAAATAAAAAATAAAAAAAAAAAGAGGGAGAGACCTGCAAAACTGCAGCCTTGGGGCTTTGGCTTTGCTCCTGCTGCAAGGATGGGCACTGGTGGACTCGCGATGGTGGTGAAGCTGCTGCTGGAGCAGCTCTTGGGCCTGGGAGATGCAGAGAAGGTGGCTGCGATCCCCAGTGGGATTGGCAGGTTTTGGGGAGCAACCAGATCCAGAGCAATTCCTCTACCAAAATCAGGTATTGAATTTAAACCCGGTGTCCCGCTAACACCGGCATGGACCCCTGCTGACCCTGCGATGCCCATCGCGCTCACAGACGGCCAAGGTACAAAAATCCACCCTGGGAGCAAAGTCACGACAGTTCCCACGAGCACCCAGCCAGGTCAGCGCCTCCAGCCGTCCCGGCGTGCCTGTTTTGGCACCCCTCACCCCTGCAAAGGAAGCAGCCAAGCTAAACTCTGAGGGGCTTTTGGGCTGAGAAGGACCCATTTAAGGGAAAGCTTTGCTGCCCTAGCGATGTGATGCTCCCATTGCCTGCTGTCTGGCAGGAGGGATGGAGCAAGGCAGGAAAACCAGAAAAACCAAAAGAATAAAGCGAGAAAGCAGACAGACTTGCCAGAAGGGGAAAAAGAACACACAATTTTGGGGACTGTTAAGCATGTGGCCATGGGGCAGGGGGTCACACAACCCAGCACACAACAAAGGGTCTGCATCACCCATCCCGTGGGACCCCACGGCAGAGCAACAGCACACCAGGGTGGGGAGGGCCTGGGGACATGGGGGGATGATGGACGGAGCTGGTGGAGGGGTTCTGTTGGCACAGGGGGTCACAGCACCCTCAGCAACTGCCCGGCAGCACAGCAGCTTGTCCTGGATGGTGCTGGTTTGGGGCTTCACCTCCCCAGGAGGAGAGTTGTGCCTCATCTCCAACCCACCATCGTTGACAAACCCCAGTGAGCGCTCCCCACCCACAGCACCGCTCTCCCCCAGGGCTGTGCCTGCACCCCAACCCTGTCCCCCCGCCCAAACCCCCGCCTGGAGCCACTCACCATCCCAGTGCCACGTACTGGGAGCGCAACCACCCCCGTGGGCCAGGTTTCAGAGCTCCTCTTCCCCTCTTCTTCTGGTCCTTCTTCCTCCTCCTCCTCCTCCCATCAGAGGCTCTTTAGTTAAAAGCGACAACAGGAGGGGAGGGATGCGGGGGGATAGGGGGAAGCCTGGTTTTCCTAATTAACAATTAGCACAGAGTGTGCTGCTAATTATGTGGTTCCATGTAATTAAGAAGCTAATTAGTGCGGTGTCAATTAAGATTTAATTAGTACCCTTGTCAAAAATACTTGAAAGCGCAGTTTATATGCAAGTACTTCAATATTTCAATGGTCATGATCTCCCCGACGCGGGGAGTGCCTGCTTGCCAGCCCTCGTCGGAGCCTGCTAACAGCCCTCCTGAGTTTATTGATATTGTCCTTTAAAACGCTGCCGCGTGTATCCCTGTAACAGACGCTTGTATTGATTCGGCAGGCGGCCGGCGCTGGTGACGTGGCACAGCTTTGCTTCCCACGGGGACGGGGCTCATGGTGGCCACCGGCATGCCCAGGGCTGGGCTGGGTGGGCGTGAAGCCTCCCTTGCCTGGGCCACCCATCACGGAGCCTGCAACACCGGCACCCACGGGACCCCTGTGCCGGCAATACGGGGCCGCCAGGGCTCAGCCACCTCCGAGCAGCTCTGGACAACCCCACGTCACCCCAGCCCACATGCAGACAGTTTCCTCCCCTCCAAGCAGCTCCCAGGTCCTTTTAAAAGCAAGCACGCGACACCCACAGCAGTCAGATTTTGTGCACCCAAATGCTTTTATTCTCATAATCATCCCTGCCATCTCCAAAGACCGTGACGACTCGCCGGTGGGCATGTCGGCACCCAGTGCTAAACCTATGTCCTTCCAGTCTGGAAAACAGTAGAGCAGCTGGACCACACCGCACGTCCCCAAAGGGACACCTTGGACCAGAGGTGGCTGTGATCCTCAACGGGGCTGTGCCCAAAGTCACCCCTTCACCAAGCTCCAGACCCTTCTGCCACAGAGGTGGGACAGCAAAGGGTCCCAAAAGGCCCCGAGGAGCTGAAGGCGGTGGCTGGGGATGGCAGAGCAAGGAGGACACGTGAAGGAAGGATGGGGAGAGACAGAGTGAATAATTTCCACCCCAACACCCGTATCAGCAGCATCTCTACAGCCCTCAGTCGGGGCTCAGTCCTGGCAAGGGGTCCCACGGCTGCCCGCAGCGGTCCTGGCTTGGGATCGCCCAGGAATTTCTCATGTCGGGAAGGGTGCCGGCTGAGGCAGGAGGAGGAAAAAAAGAAATATGTTGAGGACTCTCAAGGCTTCAAGAGACACATAAATGAAAATCCACCTACACAAACCAACCAAGGAAACTCTCTGCAGTTTGTAAATCATCCTCTGCAAGCGGCTCGAAGGCTCCCAAACCCGGGGACACAAGGAAAAGAGCCAGCTGCTCGCTATTTTTCAACTTGAAGGCACGGGGCTGCTTGCAGGGCATGAGCTTGGATGTGCCATGACAGTGGCTAGGAGGGAGAAAAGGCTTCCCAAACTCCCAGCCAGCTTCCACGCACCCCTGTGAGCCATCCCGTGTCGGGCACAGGAGCTGCTGTTTGTCATGTTGTCCTCCAGCAAACCCCTGCCCTCGCCCCGGGGGATTTTTCCAGGTGTAAATACACACACTCTACCCTGGAGCTCCTCCAAAGCCAGCAAATGAAAGCCTGGCTCGCTTGGGAAGCTGTTTGCCACATAGTTTGGGTCCTACCTATTGCTTTTACGCACTGTGGCAACGCATACTTGGCTCAGTCAGGGACCAGGCTGCTGCACCAAGCGCTAACCAGAGCCAGGAGAGCATCCGAGCAGGAGCCCTCTCCCGCAGCATCAGCCACACAGACATAGAATTGTGGAATCATTTGAGTTGGGAGGGACTTTGAAGATCACCTAGTTCCACCCCCCTGCCCTGGGCAGGGACACCTCCCACCGGACCAGGTTGCTCCAAGCCCCGTCCAACCTGGCCTTGAACCTCCAGGGATGGGGCAGCCACAGCTGCTCTGGGCAACCCCGGCCAGGGGCTCCCTGCCCTCACAGGAAACAATTTCTCCCCAATATCTCGTCTCAATCTCCCCTCTTCCAGTTCAAAACCATTCCCCCTCATACATGACATCTGGAGCCTCGGTGTTTTCACCCATCACCCCACCCCTTGCGGAGTGGCTATTGTCAAGAAATGAACAACTCGAGCACAGAGCAGAAGGTTTATGGTCTCAAGGAGGCTGGGGAGTGAGGTTGTCCACAGAATGATCTCCTTGGGCAGATAAAAACCTTCAGAAAGCCGGTTTGTGCTTTTTGAAGCCCCGTCCTCCGAGCACTGTGGTTGAGCAAAACCTCGCTGGGGACGAGGCGCTGAGCCCCACACGTTTGTGACTGCAAAACAGCCCCTCGAAACGGCAGCTCCCGAGCAGTTCCTTGTGCCAGGATGGGAAAGCCTTATCCCGCCTGGCCTAATCCCCAGGCACAGCTTCTTGGAAGCAGCATCCCCGTGCCGGGCCAAGGGACCAGCCTGAAGGAGCTGGCACGGAGCATGACTAGGAGATGGACCATTTCCCCACCACGCCGGAGGGTTCAGCTCCTGCCCATGTGACAGCGGTTGGTTTTACACCCCAGGGAGTGACGGGGGCTGATTTCTTGCCTCTCCGCTAATTGTCTTCCTGCGGGAAGCTTTCAGCGGTACATCGAATAGCTGGGAAAACCCTGAGGAACTAAAGTAGGGTCTGGACAATCCCCCACGGGTGACATCAAATGGAAAGGAAGCAAAGACCAGGACTGCATCGGAGTCCAACAACTGGGGGGGTCTCAGTGCCAGCCATGGGAGAGGCCCCCCCCATCTGCACCCCCAGACAGAGCCAGGACCTTGTGCCTTTTCAGGGCTGGCAAAGACAGACCCTGTATCGCCCCACGGCTTTGAGCTGGGCTGTCCCACGCTCTCGGATCCAACAGGTCTTTGCTGTCCCATCCGCAGCCCCGGCTCTGCCGCGGCCCGGGGGGGGACGTGCGAGTTGGTCACCTTGTTTTAAAGGGGACAAAAGGAGACGGGAGATGGAGCAGCTCATCCTCAAGGCAGCCACATCCAACCTGCTTCCCAGCCGGAGCTGAGCCCAGCAAAGCCACCGCTCCGGAGCCACACGGACGGAGGGATGAGGAGTCCGGGGAGCACAGAGGAAGCACAGGAGGTGATGGGATTTTTTCCCCCCTCCTTCCCTTCTCCCTCCCCCCCCGCCTTGTACGTGGCTGAGCCGCCTGCTCTCCCACAACGGCTGCCAAAATACAGCGAGACAGGGTATAATTACAGACACTTACTGCGGCCATTACACCACCAGCACGGTCTGCGCAAAGTGACACACGACCCGTCAACTCCTTATTCACGCCATTAAGGGGACTCATTAGCATCTTCGCTCAGAAGCAAAATTACCCTCACTGCTCATTTCAAGATGTCATAAATTTTAATTTAGGACCCAAAGATAGCACAATGGGAGCGAGCTGGCTCTCTCCGGCAGTCGCTGGCTGGCTGAGGGAGGTGGAGGTGGTGGGAGGGAGGCGGTGGTGTCGGAGGGGGGAGGAAAGAGAAATGAAAGGGCTGGTTTGATAAAAGATGGTGGGGTCTTAAGGAGCAGAGATGGGGAAGGAGGGAAGAGAAGATGAGCCCAAAGGCCCGGCGAGTGCTCTGCCCCGTTGGAGGCAATGGAAGAGGAGGGAGCCTGCTGAGGGATGAACGCGTCCCCAGGAGGAGCGGGAGAACAGGGGCAGTGCCGGATCCTGCCAGGCACAGCACACAGCTGAGCCTGAGTTTTGAGCCAGCAGCACAGCCCAGCATCACAATTTGGTCCTTCCGAATCCCCTTCCCCAGGAGAGACTGCCCTGACACAGCAACGTCACCGACCAGGTTCTGCTGGGAAACCCCCACCACCACCCAGAGGGAGGTCGGGCAGGGGGTTCCAGCCCCGGTTCCCCGTCTGGAAAGCAGAGGCGCGAGGGACGGAAGCCCAGGGATGTGATGCTGCAGCCGCAGACAGCAAATCCCTGCGTGAGGATGCTCTTCATGCCGCTGACGCACACTTCGCTTTAGAAGCACATTAACGGTAGATACAAACTGTCTCGAGCAATCCCATTACCACCACTCCATATGTTACCACTCATCGGGCGAGCGGTGAGAGGAGCAGCGGGAATGCTCAATCCATGGAGCCCAAGTCACCCCCCCCCAGCTTCCCAGCTTCACTTCTGTCCCACCTGGACCTGCTGGGCTGGGACGTTTGCAGCCTGTGGCTCAGCAGAAGAGTGGAAACATGCTATAGCCCCCCACTCAAAAAAAAGATGGCTTTTATTCTAGAATAAAAGTGGCTGCTGGAATCACATCTGGATGGCGCACGTGGGAGATCATAGAGCAACTTCTGCAAAAGACCCTTCAGCCCATCTCTCCTGCAGTCAAGCCCTAATAACTCTCCCTGCCGGGTTTTTGGTACCCTAAGCCATGCCAGGAGATGCCCCTGCGAGGACAAACACAGGCACCCCTTCCCTCATACCCGCTTAAACCTTTGAGACCAAGGAGGTACACATCCTCTCCCCCCTTCCCCACAAACTCTGCCAGGTCCAAATGCAATTACAAACCTCTTAAACTTTACCAGCTACCAGGCTCCATGATTAATGAGTTCAAACGCCCAACTCTCTGAAAAACGGGAAGGGGGGGGAGAATTAAAAGAAAGGCAGCACCAATTACAGGCAGCTGAGGGACTCTGGCCCACTCCTGTGCTATAAGAACGTATATCCAGAAAGGTTATGTTAATTTTTAATGTACAAGACTGTAATTAATTTCTGGGGCCGGCTGGATTAGCAGAAAGTGTAAATTCCAGCCTCAGCTCAGGTTGCAGATAAACCAACACCGCTGAGGGCTGGGGCCGCAGGGCTCCCCGGCGCCGGGAGCAGCATCGTGCCGGGGCCCTCGGTGGCTCCTGGGAATCCTGTGTCCCCTCACACAGACCAGGTAAGGCTCCCGTTGCCAGCCCTGGGACACGGTGCTGGTGGCACCAGGGATGGGGATACAGCAGCAGATCCAGAACTCAGGATGCTGAAGCATCCAAAGCCACTTTGGAAAGACGAAAATACGAAGTAATCCCTCCAACGGCCTTTGGAGAGACTGCAAGGAAAGGGTCTGGACCCGGCAGGCGGGGATCATGTGGCCTGGAAATACAGTAAGTTTTTAAAGGAAAGAAAAGGCTCCATTATTCTCCCATTAAACTCTCCCTGGCTCTCCCCCTCTCTCCCTTCTCTCTGTCAGTCTTTCACTCGCTCACTGACTTCCCCCAGCCTCTCCGAAGACAGATCGTTCCCTTAATCACTCTGGAAAAGAACCCCAAGCCGATATAATATTATAATTAATTAATTCACTAAAAAGGTATTAAATTTCTTTTCCCCCCTGTGGATATTATCTGAATTCATTGACCTTTAGAAAAATCACCCTCTAATTGTAACCAGGTTCAAGTGCATTTCCAGCCTGTCCCTTTTACATTAATAATATCTTCCAGGACTCCACTATGCTGCTTAAATATTGTATAAATTTCACTGCCCCCTCAAAAAAGGAGAGAGAGAAAGGCATGAAATGAAAACTATGAGCTGATTAAACCAGCTCTGGAGTGTGGGGAAAAGAGGTAAAAGGACTCCACGGTGGCCTGGGAGATGGACAAACACACAGCAGGATCAAGAAGGGGCTTGGGATGAGGAATCCTACATCCCCAAGGTCCCTGTGGTTCCCGGTTCCCAGCTGGGAGGAAAATCCCAGGACTCCAGGAGCAGGATGAGGGGTGGCTCCCAGGCGGATCGTCCTTGGGAAAGCAGATTTCCAAGCACTTTGGGGTGCAGCTTGGTGGGAGACGGGGTCCTGGTGGCCACTTTGGGGTGTCTGTGTGGCACAACAGGCACAAGAGAACGGGGGTGTTTCTAAACACCGAGATAAACGGGACACTGCTTGTCTCTGCCTGGTCCCCCCTGGGGCACCAGCACCACCATGGACCCCAGGACCGCTGTTCCCTGGATTTCTGTTGCTGCAGCCACTGCTCTTTTCTTTCCAAGTGCCTGCTGTCCCCTTGTCTGGTTGCAACGACAGAGTTCCACCGCTCTGATCTCAGCAGGACCACGCTCGAACAACAAGCCAGCCAGCAATTGCTCCAGCATCCGGCACTGTAAATTCAGCGTCAGGCATGGAAAATCCAGCTGGGCGGCTGCTGTCAAGTCTACCAGGTATCCCGGGCCAAAGCTCCCCCTGGCAGCCATCCCAGCCCTGCCAGGGCCAGCGGAGCGGGGCCATTTGGCTCCGGCGGAGACTTGGGGGTGCAAATTCCTGCTGCGCTACCCACCGCTCAGGAGGCAGAGCTCAGCCTCTCCCAGCACCCCACCTTGTCTCAGCCAAATGGGACACACAGGGCTGTGCGCAGCCAGCCGGGAGCTGGGATATTGCTCCACGAGGCTCAAGCCTGGGGAATTCGCATCCCACTGGGAAGGGGCTGCTCCGGCATCGCTGCTCTGTGCGAGCTGCCACCTGCACCGCAGGGCTCGGCGGCAAGAGCCAGGTCACCTCCCTGTGACAGCCTCTGCACCCTCATCCGGGTGGCGGAAAAACTGAGGCACAGACTTCCTCCACCTCTTTCCCTGTGAGAGAGTGGCTTTCTACCTGCCCCTCATTTTCCTCTTCTCAGGGCTTTTTTTTCTTTTTTCCCCAGCACATCTCTACCCCTCTTTAGGACCAGCAAGCCACCATCCTTCACCCCTGCTCTTCTGGCCCTTTGGTTTACAGCCCACGGCCATTCCTGCCCAGGCACCCGCAATCCTGACAGCCGGCAAACTGTCTGCAAGGGCACCCAGAGTCCAAAGGGCTCCCCAACCCCACGGCTTTAAAAAGCTGCTGACGGAAAAACAACAGGCCAAACACATCCAGGGAGTAACCCTTCCAAGCCAGGGACTCACCCAGGGACCAACCTAGCCCCTTCTCTTTGGAAGCAATTCCTGGACAGGCATCAGAGGTTTTCCAGTCTCTCTCTCTCTTTATTACACACAAAGATTTACTTGCAGAGAGCTGCTTCAGTTTCTCGAAGCCAAGGCGGCTGTGCTGCCTATTCCCCCACCTGAAAAAGCCATCCTTTCCTCCTGACCTCATCCCAACCGTTGCCACAACAACCCCCCGGTGACGTCACCGGCGGAGGACTAAGGCTTCAGGTGGGGAAGGAGCAGCAGGACCAGCCGAAGTGCTCAAACCACAGGAGCTCTGCATGAGCCAGAAAGGAAATGAAGGGAGATGGGGGGGAGAAGGAAAACTCAGCAACAGCCCAGCACCGAGGTGGGGGACGGCTTCCAGATTGCACACAGGGGATGCCATGGAGCTGTGCAGGGATGCCTTGGGCCCAGAGAGTCAAAAGTTTGGGGCAGAAGCAGCTCCTTGAGCCATCTCCCGCTCCTCTTGCTGCCTCTGAACCTCTCTTTTGCTCCGGTCTCCAGGGAAGAGCTGCCTTGCTCAGGTGAGCATCTCACTCCAGAGGCGCTGAGGGCTGGGCTGGCTTGTGCTCATTCCTTCTTGCTTCAGGAACAAGCCCATCTTCTTTTTTATTTAAGGGGTTTTTTCCCCCTTCCCAAGAAAACTTTTCGAAGAAAGTTCTCTGGGACTTGAGAAACAACATGCCAACAGCGTTTGTGGGGGGGATTGGAGATGTCAATACAGCGGTACCTAAAAGGTGGTGCTGGGGAAGCTCCAGCTCTCCATATGCAGAGCTCTGCTTTCAGGCAAGCCCAGTCTAACAATAAAACAGGAGAACCAAACCCAGCCCCGACACCTTTCACACAGAGCAGCCCAAGGGGATGCAGCTGCATCCTCCCGGAGAGCGTGGTACCCATGGATCGGCCTCCTGCCACCGTATGTCAGAGGGTTTCGATCCTGTCCCAGCTGGGTGCTCTCCCCATGCTTGTCACCCCCCGCTCACGCAGCCCCTGCCTGCAGCCCCTCTGCTCTCCTCCAGCCTCTTCCAGGGACGCTCCCTTCCCCAACTTCTACTGGCACTTCCATAGCATCATGGAACGGTTTGGGTTGGAAGGAACCTTAAAGCTCCCTCAGTCCCACCCCCTGCCCTGGGCACGGACACCTCCCACTGGACCAGGTTGCTCCAAGCTCCATCCAACCTGGCCTTGAACCTCCAGGGATGGGGCAGCCACAGCTGCTCTGGGCAACCCCGGCCAGGGGCTCCCCACCCTCACAGGCAGGAATTTCTCCCTAATATCCAATCTAAATGTCCCCTCTTGCAGTTCAAAGCCATTCCCCTCATCCTGTCACCACACGCCCTTGTGAAAAGTCCCTCTCCAGCTTCCTTGTAGGCCCTTTTCAGATACTGGAAAGCTGGTACATGGTGTCCCTGAAGCTGTCTCTTCTCCAGGCCGAATTGATGCGTAAGGATATTAAAAACCCAGCGGGATGGTTTGTTGGAGGTGCTGAGCGCAGGGTCCGCAGAGAGCAGAGGCTGCTCAGCACCTCTGCCTGCCGGCCGGGTTAGCTTAACCCTCCCGGGGGTACCAAAACCCACCCAAAGAGGGACACGGGGCAGTGGCCCTGGCAAGGGGATGCTGGCGGCCGGCTGAGGACCACAAGCAGGAGATGCCAAGCAACAAGCGACAGGACAAGAGGAAAAGGCCTCAAAGTTGTGCCAGGGGAGGTTTAGGTTGGATATTTAGGAAAAACTTCTTTACCGAAAGGGTTATCAGGCATTGGAACAGGCTGCCCAGGGAGGTGGTGGAATCGCCGTCCCTGGAGGTGTTTAAAAGCCGGGCAGACGTGGTGCTGAGGGACATGGGTTAGGGGTGGGTTTGGCATAGGTATGGTTGGACTCGATGATCTTGAAGGTCTCTTCCAACCCAAGTGATTCTGTGATTCTGTGCTCTTGCAGAGGGCATCAGCCTCTGAGTTAAGGTCGGACTCGACGATCCTAAAGGTCTTTTCCAACCTAAACAATTCCACGAGGTCCCAAGGACGGGCAAACCCCAGCATCATCTACCGGGGAGAGCTGTGTTTTGCCCAGGGTGGTTCCTGCCCCGCCGAAGCCGGAGCCCCGGGAGGCTGCGGGGCCACCGGCACCGCGCTGGGCTCCCCCCGCTCCCGGCCAGCGAGTCCCGGGCACCCGGCGGTACCGGGGGACGCGCATCCCGGGCCGGGCCGTGCTCCCCCGCCGCAGCCCCGGCTTCTCCGCAACCGTCTGGCTCTCTCTTGTGGCTGCTCAGCCCCGCTGCAGCCTCGCTGCTCCCGCCCCGCAGCCCAAACCCTGCGGGAGCCCGCGGCTGTCCCCAAATGTCCCCGGCTGTCCCCTCCACGCAGGACACGCGCGACGCCTCCGCCCCCCCGAAAAACATAAAAGCCGCAGCGTTGCGTGGGGGGAAAAAGTCCCACAGGCTGCGCGAGAGCAGCAGTGCCACCGAGAGAGCGCGTCACGGGTGGGAGAAGGGGGAACCCCCCCCCTTCTGGGGGTGCAGCATCCTCGTGCGATGGCAAAGGGGATGCGCCAGGAGCAGTGGTGACCTGCCGCGTGGTCCCCATCCCACTGCTCCATCCATCCATCCATCGCCGCTGGCAGAGCCCAGCCGCAGCTCATCACCCCCGCCACAGCCCCAGCCAGCACTCCCTCCCTTTTATATCCCACTCGCAGCCTTGACACCGATTTTTTATTTTTTTATTTTTTCCGTGGGTGGCTCACAGACTGTAATTAAGAGCCCTTCTCTCCCGCCTGCCCCAGCTCCCGTCTCCAGCAGCTGCTGTTTAAGCCAAGGAAACCCCCTTTCGTCCTCTCTCTCCTTTATAATTTTTTTTTTTCCCCCCCCCCTCCCTTCTGAACATAAAGGGATGACAGTGCTCCAAGCCAGGGTCTTTTGCATTTCTGAGTTGGTTCTGTTAATTGGAAGGAGGGTTAAGAATCTGCAAGGTCGTTTCAATCTACATCTGACCTTCAGAGTAATCCTCTATGCCAACACCAGAGCATGTCATTAAAATGAGGCCCTCTACCATATCCCGGCATCCCTTTATTCTCTCCTTGTGCACATTAATTGCTCATAAGTTGATTTGATCTCCCTATTCTGCAAGAAGTAAATTGCCCTCTTATTTCGCCATTTTCATCCTGTTTTCTTAATTAGGCCCTTAAAAATCTCTAGGGCCTCAGCCAGGCCGCAGGCCTCATCCTGGGAATAAATTTTGATCTCAGCCTGATAAAGAGTGAGCAAACCCGGAGATTGAACAATGTCATTCTCCCCCCTCCCTCCCCTCCGTGCTATTCTCTTGACATGAAAAGGCTATCAGTTTTTCTCTGTGTTAATATAGGAAATAATTCACACTTCAGGCGTTGTTCTCTATTTAGTGTTCACACTCCCCAGATAAATCAGGGATTTTTTTTTTAATTTTTTTTTTAAGTGTCTGAAACTACTTACTCTTTCTCTCCCCCCAAGCCTCCTCGCTCTCTTTTTTCCCCTCCTTCTTCTTTTAATAAAGTTTCCAAGATTAGCCCCTGTGATTTTCCATCCTGGGAAGTCTATTTTAAAGCAGATTTTCCCCCCCCCCCTCTCTTGTGTGTGTGTTCAACACCATCACGGAGGGGAGCGGCAGGAACCTGGCACGTGACTCCGCACACTGAGGAGCACAGGCAGGGTCTGGAATTGTGGCATGTGATGAGTTTTCCCAGACAAAGTCTCAGCCAGGAGACACTGCAAGAATATTTGTCCCCACGCTTAAGCCAGGCAGGAGCGTCCCCAGCCTGCGGCAGGTTTGCAAACAGGAGGTGGGAATACCCTGCCCCAAATCCTGCCTGTACAGTGGGATCCCAGAGGGGTTTTACAGCACCCAAGGGTGACACTAAACCAGCCCCAGCAGCGAGGAGGGGACAGAAAAGCCCCCACGCCAGCTCCAGGTGCGACCCAACAGGTAGGAAACGCACCTGAGCTCCTGGGATGGCTCCACCATCGCTCTCGCCCGGTGCAGACCAGGACGACCACCACAAACCTACCCCACTCCAGGCACCACGCTCAGCCCCAGGGACACAACTCCTTCCAGCTCTGCTCTCTGGGGCCTTCTGACTATTATTAATTAAGGGGCCAAGCCTGGTTCCAATTAAGCAATCAGCAGATGGGTCAGCACCTCCCAAGTCCCAGCTGTGCTCAGCACCGGGAGCTGCAGATCTCGCCGGAGCACCCGGCTGCGGGGCTGCCACCTCCTTCCCAGAGGGACCCTAAAAACCCCAAACCACCCTGCAACCGGTGGAATGAGAGCACAGCAGTGCTTCTCCCCTCCAACCGAGCCAGACTTTCCTGTAAAAAAACAAAAAACCAAACCACCAGCCCCCCCAAAATCCGGGGCAGCTCCCCTGCAACACGAGGATGCTGTTGCAGCCTGACCTCCGGTCATGCCATCGCTGGGGAAAGCGGCTCCAGGTGCTTTCGGCACCCTGACGCTCCCTCCTCTGGGACAAGAAGAAACAGCCCACGCTGCAACACTCCGGGATGTTGTAAATAAATATATTTTAATGATTCTTCCTCCATTCCAGTTCATTCTTTTATACATTTATTTATAAAACAGTAGTAAAATTTTTTAATCAGAGCACAGTGCATTAAAAATAGAAAAGAAAAATAAAACAAACAAAACCCCCAAAAGATTTTTAAAAAAAAAATTATAATAATAATCCACAACTCTTTACTCACAGCTGGGGGGAGACGCCACTTCTCACGCTGGCACGCGCCCCAGCCAGCCCCGCGGGTGCTGTGTACCACCAGCGAGGGCTCAGCACAACCACCTTAGAGCCACGATAATCCCAAGGGATTTCATACACCCGCCCCCGCGGACACCTCCGGCGTCAGCAGACCCACAGATCACGCCTGTCTCTAGGTACGCAGCACAGCAGACGGGGTGCTGCCGCCCTGCCAGGCATGATTATTCTCTTTACAGGCACTAACGGCAGAGCGTGAAGGATGCCAAGGCCCCCCGTGAACACACAGCCCCAAACCTGCAGAGCCCCTCGCCCCGACGTCCCCTCCGCTCCCTTCCCTGCACCCCTGCAGGGCAGCGGCCAGACCCTGCCCTGTCCCAGCGCCCCAGGACACTCCATGTCCTCTCTCTTCCTTTCCCCCTCTCCTCCCCTGCACTTCCCCGCACCCTCACATCCGACAGGCACCTCTCTGGGTGGCCGCCGGGGCTGTCCCCCACCTCGCAATCCCAAATCCAGAGCAAGCTTGTCCCTCCTTGGCTGGGCTGACCCTTGCGGTCCCAACCCCGTGACATCCCCCATCCTCGATCCAGGGTGGGGTGCACCCAGTGACCCCCATCCCCACCTGGGGTCCCATCCATCCAGCCACAGCTCCCACGGCCCTGGGGGGTGCTGCCGGGCTACAGCGTGGGATCACAAAGGTGTCTCCTCTCCCCAGCCTTCCCTCCTATCCCTGAAAAAATTTTTGTGGTATTTTCCCTATGAACAGTGTCCCCCTCCCCTGCGCAGCTCCCTCCCTGCCACCAGCCGGGCTGAGGAGACAGAAGATGGTACAGACCCCAAAGCAGCTCCCTGTCACCGAGCTGTCCTGGCTGGGAAACGAACTGGTGATGCTGGGAAGAGAAATAAATCCCAAGAGCCAAAGGCAGAGAGCGGCAGCTCAGGTTTGGCATCGGTACAAACCATCTCCTGGTCCGCAGCCTGGCCTTCCATACCCAGATGCGGGGCAGGACATCTGCTTTCAACAAGTATCCCCCCCAAAAAAAAATGTAAAACCCCTTTATCCTTCCACCCGAAGAGCTGAGGCTTGGCATTATGGAGCACAGGCACCTCTGCGGGGACATCTCGAGGGAGGCTGAAGGTCACCCAGCACCATGCAGCCCTTGTCCAGAGGCCAGTGAGGTTTTGGGGTGGTGGGTGCTGCCAAACCCCGAGGGGAGATCACCCCCCGCAAGGTGGGGATCACAGCAGGGGGTTCACTGAGCATCAAACACCCCATCCCGGCCATTTCCAAAGCCCTCAACGTTGACTGGAATTCCTAGCCTCAGACCCAGCTCACTTGGACAACACCCCCCCATGCCTCGTGAATTAACTTGCTCCAATTAACACCTCTTCTGCCTCTGGCCCCGCGACCCAGAGGCAGCGGGTGCTCCGAGGAAGGAGGTGCTCCGAGGAAGGAGGAACCGTGAAGGACTTGGCACCGTGAAGCATCTGCAGGGCTGGGAGGCCACCGCTGGGGAAGACTCCTTGGGGATGTGGGCTCCCGGAGCAGGGCGGCAAGGAGGCAGCAAGCCAGACAAAAAGCTCTGAGCATCATCCCTCTCCTCCCAGGGACTCGGAGGCTCCTGCCTGCTCCGGCTCCGAGCCAGCACCCTGGGGAAGGGGTTCGTTCTGGGAGGGTTTTGCTGAAAGGCAAAGCAGCCGAGATCACGCTCCCAGGCTGGGGAATCTGCAGTCAGGCCAACGCCACGGCAAGCCAAGAATGTCTGCTCCAGCTCCAGGCAAAAAAAAGCTTGCGAAAGACACGGCGGTACCCGGCAAGCCTTGATCCGAGACCCTCGTTGCATAGAGAAAAGGTACTCCTACGTAGATTCAAGTGCGCGGCAGGACGGGCTCCTCCTGGGAGAAGAGTGCCCTGTAACTTCACTAACCAAACTTGAAGGTCCAGTCCTCGCCCCCAGCGTCGGAGCAGCTCTTCGTCACAGCATGTCTGCATCCTCCATGCTGAAGCTGCTCCGGCGACTGCTGGCCTTGGAGGCCTCCGGGGACATGGCAGAGAACAAGGGGTCGGAGGCCAGGGGCAGCATGGTGTCCTGCATCAGCATCAAGTCCAGCTCCTTCTTGGATAAGGATGGGAAGGAAGCACTGTGGCCGGGCTCCAGGCTGTCTGGGAAGCCCCGGGAGCCGTCATCGAAGCTCAGGCTGTGGGTAAAGTCCAGCTGGTGGTAGGGAGACTGGGGTGGTGGAGGCAGCGCCGGCTGCGGTTGCGATTCGGGGTCCGGGGGTGGCAGCAGCGGCTCCAGTGTCCCCTCGTCCCCACCGGCTTCTTGCTTGACCACCTGCTGAGCCAGCTCGGCCACATTGACACCCGAGGGCGAGGAGGTGGGCAGCCCGTGGACGCGCGCCTGCATCTCCAGCTCCTGCCAACAGAGCACAGGTCTTTGGTGGGGACGTTGCGCACGGGGACACAGCACGTGGGCATCCACGGAGGTGGCAGGGACAGAGGGACCAAGAAGCTCACAGTGAAGGAGCCCACGGAAGAGGTGAAGGATGGAAAATGGTGACCCATGCAAAACTCAACAACGCTCGCCATGGTGACCTGAACCTCAGATGTCTGCTTTGTCCAAAGACTTTGTTCCCGGTGACTCGCCAGCCGTGAGAGGGAGGAGAGCCCCTGCCCGTCCCCTCGGAAGGGCAGGAGCGAGCCACTTCCAGGGCTGGAGCGGAAGGAGGGAAGAGCACAGGGAAGCTCACCTGGATGCGGAGCAGCAGCTGCTTATTCGTCATCTCCAGACGCCGCGAGTGATTCTCCAGGTCTCGTGACCTCTGCAAGTCCTTCTGCATCCTCTTGATGTAGTCCACAGACGCCTTCAGGATTGTCCCTTTGTTCCAGCGCACGTCCCTGCGGCACAGGACGGAAAAAGGGATCGCCACCTGCGTGCCAGCAATGCGTCCCCTCACCCCTGCGCCCCACCAAAAAGCCCCTCTGCAAGTATCGCCTGTCCGGGGCTGAGGAAGCCCGTGAGACCCGCAGTTATCCCAGCCCTACGGAAACCACGGATACGTACAGGTCATTGGCTTTGGGGATCAGCATCCCCAACTCTTTGATGCGGTCGTTGATGTTAAACCTTCGCCGCCTCTCGACTGCAGGGCGAGAAGAGAAGGAAGGAGGTGAGGAGGCAGCCGGAGTAGCTCGATGTCCCACAGTCCCCACCGGCCACGCTGCTGCTCCCGGCTCACGGGGCTGGGAGTCACCATTGTGCTCCGGCCAGACCCTCCGGAGTCGGGGAGCTCGGGATGAGAAACCTCCAGGGCCAGGCCTTTGGCACCCCGCTCTTGTTCATCCCCCCGGCTGCTCTGACTTCCCCCCAGTGCTAACAAGGGGGACAACAGGGTCTCTCCTGCACCGTGGGCATTTTGCAGAGCTGGGAAAGAGGGAGCCATGGCAGGGGGCTGCAGGGGTATTTCCCGAGGGTGAGGTGGGATGGGAAGGGGGACTCGGCTTGCAGAGGGGGAGGATGAGGATGAAGAGCGATGGGGAAAGGGCTGCAGGGGTGGGAGAGGGAGAGGCGCACGCCACCCATGGGCAGCCAGCGCTGAACTCACTCAGGTTGTGATTGTCCTTCTTCTGGCGCTCTTTCGCCAGGGCTCGGCTCTCGGCATCTGCAATGGAGACCCACAACGTCACCTGGAGGGGACGAGGCTGCATCTCGCCCCACGAGCATCTCAAGCTGGCGTCGGAGCACCCCAGCATCCTCCAGAGCCACCCTCCCCACCCGTGGGGACAGCGCAGCCCCGGCCAGCTTTGGTGCTCGCCGTCACCGCCGGCTCCCTGCCAGCTCCGGGGCTGGGGACATACCTGTCAGCTCTCTCTTCTGGGTGAGGTCGGCAGGGCAGGAGCTGCTGGTGACACCTACGAGAGAGGCCGTCACCTGAGGGTCCCCGCTATACACATTCATGTGACTGCTGGACATCGGCAGCTGAAAAGCAGAGTGACAGCCGTGTTAGCTCCATCCGGGGCAGTGGGACCGGGGTTCAAGTCCAGCTGCTCAGCCTCTGGGACGCGAGTGCGTGGCCCAGGCAGGTGTAATTGTCTTCCCAGGCCCTTAAAACAGCTATAATCAGAGTAGCAAAGAAAACAGGACTTCAAAGGGCGCAGCTGATCCCCTCCCACAGCATCTAAAATAGGGCAGATGAATCACATCCGAGAAGGGCTCGGCAGGATGAATCCCACTGGGAGGCACAAGCTGCCATACGGATCTGAGCTGGGAGACGGTGCCGCTCCGAGCAAGCTTCTGGCTGGGAAAACCTCTCCCAGCACCAACATCCCCCCTTGGTCCCTCCTCCCACCCCTCTCCCGTCTCTCCGGCTTTTTATAAGGGCTCCCGACTGTCATTAAAGAGGAAAAGAAGCTGAAGAACTGGCTCTTGCAGTTGCAAACGGGAGATCTCCCTGTCTCCCTTCCCCCAGCCCCAGGTCCCCAGGGACACCCATCCCGGGGACGAGGCTGGGTTGGGCTGGCACCCGGGCATCGCTGCAGGGATGTGGCAGGACAGGTCCCCCGCGTGCCACCTCTGTCCCTGCAAGCATGGGGCTGCGGGACCCCCAGGCCACCCTCCCTCCCACAGCCCGGAGCCTGACCTCTTCCTAACGCGCGTCAGAGACTCACCGTGTTGGGCATGTGGACTTCGGGGTTCATATAGCCCAAAACGTCGTCCAGGCGCATGATGTCATCGATGACCTCATCGAACTGAAAGGGAAAGGTGTAAGGTGCCGGTGGGCTTCTTCACCCTTTCCAGCACCTTCGCCTCCCCCAGCAGGCTGCTGGCAAGTCCTCACCTCCCGCTCGGGGTTGGAGCCGATGTTGAGCATGGCCATGGGGCTGTTGGGCGCGCTGTTGCCCGCCGAGGAGGACATGACATGGCCGGGTCGGACGCCAGGAGACGTGGCGGGGGGCGGCTTGGGAGAGTGGCTGGCGGGGCTGACGTGGGCAGCAAACTTGTTCCCATAGGTTTCGGAGAGATAAGCCTGAACCTTCTTGTCCCGCGACTTCTGCAGGTGGTACGTGGTGGGGTTCTCCAGGTAGGACTGAACCTGCAAGGAGACAAACCATGAGGGATGTCGCACACCCCCTCGGCCCCGGCGCAGGGGGGACACCCCCAGCACTGTACCTTGAGGACCTCTCCGGGCACAGGCGGTGGGGACTGGTAGTGGACGGGGGTGTTGATGGCCGGGGTGGAGGCCACCGGCATCCGCTGCTGCTGCATGTAGTTCATCATCATCTGCTGCTGCATGCGCTCCCTCTCGGCCTCCTGCTGCGCTTGCTGCTTCATCAGCTCCATCCGCAGGCCGATGCGGGACGCCATGGTGCAGCGGGGGGGTGGGACACGGGCGCCCGCCGGGCACGCAGGTGACCCTGAGAGAAGGACGCGGTCCCTCCATGGCCCGAACAACCCGGAGGTGATCCTGAGAGGAGGACGCGGCACATCAGCAACAGGGAAACTGAGGCACGGGGAGGGAGCAGACATCCCAGAGCACCCATACCAGCTGGTGACTAAGCCAGGACGGTCACCCTAACGCCAGACGGACGGGTCTGCCCTCCCCGCCGTGCCACCGCTCTCCCTGGGGACAGCCCGGACACCCCGGGGTGGGGAACAGGGTGGGCAGGGAGCAGCTGGGACCCCGCACCTAGCAAACATGGACTCACGTACCGCCGGGTTCAGCCGGAGCGTGCTTTGAGCCACCAACTTCCCAAACACCGGAGCAAAGCAAGAAGGACCGGGAAAAACCCCAGCCTGGGAGCGGAGCGAAAGGGAAAGAGAAAGCAAGGGAAGAGCAGGAAGAAAAGGCCGGCGGGTGCCAGGAGCCGGAGGCTGGGTTTAACCCTCAGCCCGGCTGCCCCGAAACCTCCGCTCCGGCGCGGGATGAACAACGCGGCTTCTGTGCGGGGCCGGCACGCGAGCGCGGAGGCGGGGGGAGGCGTGCGAGGCCCCCGCACCGCACAGACCGGCCCTTGTTCCCCCGTACAAAGGGGACGGCGGCCCATGGAGAGCGGGAGAGAGGATGCCGGGGCCAGGGGAGCTGCCCTACCCGGGCTCTCCGATGGCTTTCCACGGGGCTGGTTTCCCACGCCGGGGTTGGGATGGGGACGCGGGAGATGTCGTGCGGGATGGGGGTCCGGACCACGGCATCCGCAGGGCGGGAGGGAACGCAGGGCGCAGGACCCAAAGCAAACGCTGCCAGGGGAACAGACAGGAGCCAAACACCCCGGCTTTGCTCTCCGGCAGCGTAACCAGACAAATCTGGAGGGTTTTGCTATTTAAATACAATGTGTAATTGCAGACAAAGGGGCCACGGTGGATACAACACACCGGGGTTTCGGCGAGGCGTGATACACAGTGCCACGCAATATCCTAAGGGGGAAATTAAATCAAGGCAGCATGGACAGAAATACGATTACATGGATCAAGAGCCAGCTATTGAACGGCAAGAGGAAGGTAATTAATTAGACACGGTGGCCTGTCTAAAGGGGGATGGGAGAAGAGGAGCACGGGACAGTTATCAATCGGAGCTTCGTTAAGACAGCTGTCGCAAACGGCCTTAGAGGAGGGCAGAGGGGGAGGATGTTTGAGACATCCTCAAACATTGAGCAACAGCCGAGCCCTGGAAAAGGAGCGAGGGACACGGGGACAGTCTGCAGCGGACGAGACAAGGCTGAAGGGGGATAAACCACAGCCGCTGCACACACGGGGGATGTAATAACCCCCAACTGTAATAACCCCAAATATTAAGGGCGGGGTGACAGGAAAAGCCTCCAAGGGCAGTGAGGAGACGGGATGAGCCATCGTGGCGTGGAGGGACTGGCCATGCTTTGCAAGCCCAGCTCACGCCGCGCAGCCAGGACGTGGCCAGGGACAGGGTGAGGCGCCGGGGCAGCCCGAGACAGATGTTTTCGAGGGGCTTCTAGCACCGGGAGAGGGATTTCAAGCCATGCAGGGGCAACTTTGGGGTCAGCCCTCGCGTTTGCAAGCAAGCAGCTACCCACGGCCCTAGAAAGCACCGAGAGCGGCAGCAGGGCTGAGCACCCCCCGTGGGCGGCTGCACAGGGACCCCGGCTCGATGGGTGCAGGGTAGGGGGACACGATGGGGAGAAGGAAGACGGAATGCCCAGCACCTCTGGTGCTGGGGAAACCCGGCGTTAAGGACAAGGATGGAGCCGCCCCATTGCAGAGCTGGGGGGGGGATTTGGGCTCTTCTCAGGAAGGGCAGCTGGTACGCGGGGGAAGGAGGGTGTCATGTGGAGCGTGCCGAGGCGTAGTCACCCGCGGCACAGCACCCGTTCACCCCCACCGGCCCCTGTCCCACTGCGCTGCCTGGCTGCAGGACCCCCCCAGCTGCCCCCTTTTAGGAAAGGGGAGCAGGGGCAGCCAAAAGCGCTGCCCTCTCCCCCAGGAAACTCCCGAGAGGGGGAGCTGCCCAGGGCGAGGATGGGGAAGGGTGTCCAGAGCTGGGCCCGATAAGGAGAGACGGGAAATTAGGTCAGGTTTAAAATAACCCGCCTGGTTCTGCTTGGCTTCCCCCCCACCCCCCAAAATGTCGCCCAGCTTCTGCTTTCGCTCTGACTCAGCCCCGGTGGGAGGGCGGCAGCCGGCGGTGGGAAAGGACGGGGACCCAGCCGGCATCACGGTGCCGGCACCCCACCCCGGGGGACGCATCCCACCCCGCCGTCCCTTGGTCCAGAGGGATAAAAATAAAGCACGTGGGACAGCAGCTCCATCCGGGATGCCTGTTATTCCTGGGAGGGCGAAAGATGTTAGCATCCTGGATGAAGCACTCCCAGTGGCTCTCCCGCTGAGCCGGAGCCATCCCCGTGCCAGGGGCAGCCCCAGTTTGGTCCCTGCCTGGAGGGGACCCCGGTGAGGGTCTGTCCCAGTGCAGGGGCAGCATTTTGCCGGGCTCTGAGCCGGCAGGAGTTTCCCAAGCCCTGGCAGGTGTTTCCAGGGCACCTGCTGGGGCAATGTCCCCATCGGTCACAAAGTGGGAAGAGCAGGGAAGGGGAGGGAGGAAGGTGGTGGGGAGCCCAGAGTGGGCAATGGAGCAACGGGAAGGGGATGGAGAGGAAGAAGAGGAGCTGAAGGGCAGGAAGGCAGGAGGGAGCAGGGAAAGGGTGGGTGGCCCCAGCAGATCTCCACACCCCGACTCCACCTTTCCCCTCTGGAGAGCGGGGACCAGCAGCAGGGGGGACACAGTGTGGCTTTTCCATGCCCGGAGCAGCCGGCACCCAAGTGGGCCCCTGACCCCCTGCCGCAGGGTGTGCTGCCCATCGCCACCCATTGGCAGGAGAAGCCGCAGAGCCGGAGTGAGCCTGACCCTGGCTGCAGCCCCCGGCTCCACAGAGGGGTGTGGATCCAAAGCACCAGCTGGGGATCGGGCCAGGAACACGGGGAAAAGGGACAGATTTCTCAAAGCAAACTCTACCTGTGCTCTGAAAACCCCACAACCCTGCTCCTGCCTCTGTCACGGCAGGGCGGAAAGTTAATCCCACTTCACTGCAGGATCGTATCCGAAAGCCAGAGCGACTCTTCGAGTGAAAACCTCCCCGGGGGCTGGAGACCAGTGGGCTCCATCAGCCTGGGGCTGGCCAGGCACCAGCCGTACTCCACCACCGCACACCAGACCCATCGCTGGGACAACGTGCCAGGGAATTAATCTCCCTTCAAAATATCTCTGCTGCTATTCAGCGACACGGTTATTTCTGGACCTTCCTTGCTTTTCCTCTGGGGGTGTTATTTCATCAAGAGTCCAAAGCACTCCCCCCACAGCGGGGCGGCACTCAGGGGTGGCTCCAGCCGGAGGATTCCCAGTGGCACCCAGAGCAGCCCGCAGGACTTTGCATGGTCCCGAGCTGTCCCTCGTCCCCACGGGAGCCATGCACTGCGACCCAGGCTGCTGATGGAGTTTACAAAGCGGCGGCCGGCGGCGCGGGGTTGGCGGCTCAGCAATCGCCGGTACTTTCTGGAGCGACATCGGGTCCTGCTCTGCAACACAGGAGCCGCCGGAGCGGCTGCGGAGAGCCAGCGTGGGGCAGCCAGTGCCACCCCGGGGGGGACAAAACACCCAGAGCCACAGCGCCATCCCCGCACCCATGCGGCACCCCACCGCCTCCTCCCCGAGCGCATCGCGGCGCCCAGGTGTGGGTTAGAAATAAAAGCTGCCGTGAGGCAGTTTCCAGATTTAGCCCCTGCGAAATACAGGATCGCGTTACCCTCCCTGGGCGGCTCGCGGGGAAGCGGCACCCGCGCCGCCTGTCCTGCCTGCGACGGACGGGGGGTACACACACACACACAAGGAGCATCTCCTGCCCACCCCCTCGAAAGCTGGAGGGAAAAGAGGGGAGCGATGCCTCGCTCAGCCCTGGAAACGCAGCCGAGAACCCCCAAACTCATTGCACCACAGGAGCTGCCTGCCCAGCCCCGCTCATTTCCCGCTCGATGGTGACCATTTACGAGCGGAAAAATCAATCGGCAGCGTGACCCGGGAGTGGGGACCCCCAGGGAAGGAGGGGAGCCGGGGCGGGGGCCGTGCCACCGCCCCCCCCCCCCAACCCACCGCTCTGGGCCGCTTCATTGATAACCAAGAGGGTGGCGAAAAGGAAAGGGGAGAAAACAGAAGTGAAAACAGTTTTGCTTCTTGCTACCGGCAGCAAGTGCCCGCCGAGCCTTCCTTCCTCGTTTTTCGTTTTCAAATGCTGTGGATGGAGAGGGGGGAAGAGACGCGGGGGCGGCGAGCGAGGGAGCCTGGCACACTCCAGCCCAGGCAGGGCGAAGCACCCGCTGCCATTTGGGGGCAGGCGGCAGAGGTCCCCCTGGGGACACCCCAGCCTGGCGGTGTTTGCTCCAGACCGAGATCCGCTCGGATGGATCCGATCGGTGGGCTGCCACCCCGCCAGGCACCCGTAAAACCACCCCCTGGGTGCCCGCAGCCCGGGGACGGGCTCCGCTGCCACCCCCCTGCGTGGAGAAGGGGGACGATGGGGCAGGGGTTACCTGGGCAGGGGACAGCAGGGCTGGGGGGGCCTCTGGGTGTCGGAGCCAGCGGGTCACAGCTCCTCCATGCTCCTCGCCGGGGCCAGCCTGGCTCCTGTGCCGGCCCCGCGGTTCCTCATTTTCAGGACTCTGCTTTTAATGCGGCAGCAGCCACGCAGGGTGCAGGCGGGGAGGATGGGGGAAGTTGCACAAAAACCTCCAAACCTGCTTGTGTTTTTTTTCTCACTGCAACACAGGAGAGAGCAACTGAGATGAGAAAAAGCGTGGCAAAAATAGACGCAGCCGCTGCTGCCCGAGCCCAGGCTGGGTCTGCCCCGTCGTGTCCCCTCGGGACCTGCCAGCAGAGCGGTTGCAGTGCTGCCTGCGGTGACATCCCTGCCTGCAAATACACACAGGGACAAAAGGTGTCCCTTGTCCCTCCAGGGAATGTGGCACGCAGGGATCCCTCACCCTCCGTACGCCTGGAGCGGGTGCAGAGCGAGCACCAGCGTTACGCAGCCGGATCTGGCCCCACACGCTGCCGGGCAGCACACGGGGGTCCCTCCGGCACCCACAACCCGTCCCCATCAGGACGGTGATGCCGGTGCTGGCCGGGATGGCGATGGCAAAGCCAGGGGATGACAAGGACACCTGTGTGATGCCCCACGCGGCTGGCACGGTGCCGGGGACACCACCGCCACAACACCCTGCCCCTGCGCCCTCGCTGTGCAAAGCCACTTTGCACCACCTCCCATTTGCACCCACGCTGGGTGTGCACCACCATCCCTGGAGGGCACCGCGACACCTCCCCGCACACCCCGAGCGGATGGAGCTCCCCCGTTCCTCCGCTTGGGAAGCCCCCCCCGGGGCCGGAGCGGCGAGCCGCTGCTGTGCCACCCCGCCAGCAACGCGGCTGGCACCCATCTGCTCCCGCACAGCTGGGACCCGCGACCTCTGCCTCGGGGCACTCGCCCGGACTTGGCAAGGCCAGCACGGGGGTGATTTATGCTGTCCCAGCGTACCCACGGTGTCAGGGGTCAGGTAACGCCGGCACCCAGCGGGAGGAAGGAGCCCTTCATCCTCATCACGGTGCCGCAGCTGGCAGCCCCAGAAAGGGGCAGTGGGGCAGCGTCGCAGCAGGGTGTTAGGATGGGATCCATCACCATGAGGGTGGCCAAAACTTGGCCGCAGAGCAACCTCCACCCTTGGAGACCCCGATCTAACATCAACGTTGGCCACGCTTGGGGCTGGACCAGAGGCTCCAGAGGTGCCACCCAGCCTACGCCCCTCTGGGATGAGGATGGGGTGGTGGGAAAAGTCGGGGGGTGACCCCGTTTCCAAGCCCAGAGAGCAACAGTGCCCTCCCCAGCACCCACCCAGCGGGCAGGAGATCAGGAGATGGGTCGGGCAGGAGATGGGTCGGGCAGGTGGATGGCCAGAGCCACCCCAGCCCCGTCCAGAGGCACCTTCCTCGCGCCGCGAGCACGCAGCCCTGAAAGGGAGAAGTAGAAGGTGGAGGGACTTGGCATACAAAAGCCGGGGTCAGTTGACAACACCAACGACAGACTGAGTCACCGCGACTGTTTTTAGCCCCGGCATCCCAGAAACGTGGACCGCGGCGTTGTTAGCAGGCGCCTGGGTCAGAGGCCAAATGTTTTCCCTTCCATGCGTTAAATACCGCTCCTGGAAGCGGCCCAGGTATCCAGCACAGTAAAAACGTTAACGCATGTCTTGTATGAACAGCAGGACCCCGGCTGAAGCGGTCCCCAAACTGCCCAGGTACAGTCGCCTCACCAGGGAGGTGTCAGGGACCCGGTGGATGGAAAAGCATCCGTTCCCTGGGTACCAAGCGGCTGAGTGTCCCTTGTCACTGTGTCATCCCCAGGGCAGAATAAATGGGGTCCATAAAAAAGCCCCCTGGTTCTGGTGGTGCCAAGGTGTATCCCCCAGAGCACATCTGTGCGTGGCAGCCTTGCCACAACACCTCTCCTTCACCCCAAAACCCCGCTCCTTCACCCCAAAAAGCCCCTCTACCCAATGTGGCACAGCTCGGGGACAGCACGCATGCCATCACCCCGGCAGGGCACATCCCCGGGGATGGCACCCCCCAGGCCAGATCTGGGTGCAGCCCCAGGAGCGGGGCTGGGGGAGGCGGGGGGGACCCCTAGGTTCCCACACAGTGGGGCCGGACCCCAGCTCCACGGTTGCTCTGAACCGGAGAAAAGCCCTTCCCGCAGGCTGGCTGGGCTGGTGCAGGAGCCCTGATTGAAACATCACTGTCCGACTGACCGTCCGGGGAATTCACAGCCCGCCAGCGCAAACAGCCCGAGCCGACAAGTTCCTGCCCTCCCCTCCCGCCCCTC
Source organism: Chionis minor (assembly GCA_013398295.1). Taxonomy (NCBI): domain Eukaryota; kingdom Metazoa; phylum Chordata; class Aves; order Charadriiformes; family Chionidae; genus Chionis; species Chionis minor. Next base: position 53,359 of record VZSF01008727.1, read on the forward strand.
GCCCGACAGCGGCAATTAAAAATAAAAGTGTTAACAGGCAGAAGGACGTTCCTCGGGCGAGGATGAGCCAACGGCAGCGCAGGGGCTGGGGGACGCGCTGCGGCCGCAGCCCAGCACCACCCCGGGCTGAGTGATTAATCAGCCCCGTATCATGTCCGCCTTTCAGCGGGGAGGCGAGGAGAGGAGCGGGGTGACCTTGGAGGGGCCTTGGCCGCGCCGGCGGGGAAGGACGCGCAGCCACACCGTGTCCCACTCACCTCGGCAAAGGTCGCGTGCTCCCGAGCGTGCGGGAGAGAGCCGGGAGCGGGGCCCCACACGCAACCCGCGGCCAAAGAGCAAACCCCGTCCTGCTCCAGCGTGGGCTGACTCCAAACAACTTGGGTCTTGGTGACTTTGGTGGTTTTTTTTTAAATAACTGCACAAATGACCAATAAAGGGAACAGGCAGGACAGCGCCATCCCTTGCCCCCAGCTTGGTCCCAGCAAGACGGATGCCACGCACCGCAGCGCTGGGATTTAGAGTCACTGCGTGCCCCAAAATCCTAGAAGCCACCCTGGAAAGTGGGGCCGCTCAGCAAAACCTGCCCTTGAGGTCCACACGCCCCAAGTTCATGGTGCCACTTGCCGCAAGCGCAGCTCTCCGCTGCAGAAGGTGCGAGGTGACAGCGGATGCCCCATGTCTCCCCCCCACTGGTGCCGCCCCCATCCCTCCTCCCTCCCTCCCTCCCTCCCTCCATGGCCCCGTGCTGCTGGAAGGAGGTAATATTTATAAATACGCCGCGTCCAGCCCCCAGCGCCCAGCCAGGAGGCTTCTCAGAGGCAGATTTCATGTAACCGTACCGCAGCCGGCAGCCCCAGTGCCACGGCCACCCCGTCCATGGGAGCCGCAGCTGTTCCCTGGCCCCAAGAATAAACAAGTTGGGGACAGCCTGTGACTTGTCCTCCCAAACAGCCCCGGGACTCTCCCCACCACCATCCCGGCCCCAGCAGCACCTCTCATGCCCAAGGGAGCACCCAGCCATCACCACTTACCCGCCAAGGAGAGGTTTCTCCTCTCCTTTCCCCCCGGCTCAGCCCGGCACTTTCCTGCTCCGTGAAGGTCAAGCGCAGCTCTCGGGAGCCCCCGCTGCCAATCCAGCCCCTGCCCTGGCACTGCACCAGTGCAACCGGGTCAGGTCCTTGCTACGGGTGCTGCCGCCTCCCTGGCACGAGTTACACCGGTTTGACCATGAAGGAGCCCAGAGGTTTTTTCCCACCAGGCTGGGCTTTCTCCAGGCGAGATCTTCGCCTGCCCGGAGCCTGGAGCGGTCCCGGAGGAGCGGCGGCGGGGCCAGGGCTGAGCATGGCACCCACCCTGCTGCAGATAAGGACACCCAACCTCCTCTCCTCCCACGGGATTTGCAAGCCAGGAGCGGGGGAAATCTCCCTGCATGCTGGGCGTCTGCAGACCCTGCTCCACCAGCCCAACCCGGCCACAGCCCCCTCCTCATTTCCTCCTAAAAATTCCCCACCCCACGCGATTCCCTCAAAATCTCAAGGAAACAGCGTGGGCGAAAGCCAGAGCTGCTGCCCTCCCTTGTCCCCGAGGCTCCAAAAAGTCCCCTGCCCGCCCCCAAGCTCATCGCCAGCCATTGCCACCGAGATGTCCCAGCCCGGACTCCGCTCTGGGGATCACCCGCAGCCCTTCGGCTCGCTCCCGATGCGACGCGGGGGGACCCGAAAGTGCCCAGGTCGGGTGCCCCCTTGGCCCTGCTGATTTTGGCACCTGGGTGCTACCGCAGCAGCTGCACAAACTGTGCTGGAGGTTCAGCCGCGCGCTGAAAGGAGAATTTACAACCAAAGCGGAGTCCCCGAATAACGCCGAGCCGAGGGGAAGGGGCTGAGCCGGGGCGCGGTGATGGGAAACCTTTGGCTTTGCCACTGTTTATATGAGAAGTAAATAACTTTCACTAATAGCGCGCATGAATGGGAAGGAAAAAGAGGAATGTAACCGGCAGGGAAGGATGTTGCCTGGGCGTTTCAGGTTTATCCGGAAAGAAAGTTGCTCCAATTTAACTAAAGGAGGGGATTTAAGCAGACAGCAGGGTGTGGGGTGTTTGTTTGGAGTTGAATGCACTTGTATCAAGGGTGACAAAACCCCGGGAGCGATTCTTAGAAGAGTCTTTAAAAATGAGCTGGCGCAGCCTCCTTGCAAAGCCTGTAGGGACCGTGGGGCCAGGGTGGGATGTGTCACCACCCCAAGACCTCGAACCCTCCCCAGGCGACTTCATCCAGGCGAACCCACCCAGCGCCCACTGCAAACCCCGCGGTGCTCAGCTCCGTGCTCCCGCTCCCGGCCCTGCAGCATCTACCTCCCCAAAACGCCTCCCGAACCACCCGCTGCGCCTCCAGAGATGGAGCGTCCCCCATTCCCCGGGGGGCTGCCGAGCTCTGCCTACATCCTACCGACCCACGGCACAACACAAGCTCCCGGCAGCCGGGATCGGGCCCCACGCCATCCTCCTGGGACAGATCCCCCCTGCCGCCGTGGCACACGGAGCTGCTCCTGGCGAGGTCCTTCCAGACCGGCACCGTACAGCCCCGCTCGCCTCTTGTCACTCAGGGCTCGGCCCTCGTGTGCTCTTCCTCTGCCCGCAGGGAAATCGCGTGCTCTCTTTACTCTTTTTTTTGGTTTTTTGCAATTTAACATCCTAGCTTTGCTCTGCTGCCTGTTTGCTCAGCAGAGGGCAAGGGGGAAGATGTGTGGAGAAGGGACGGCTTCTTCAAAAGCGGCCGTCAGCATCAGCTGGACAGGACCAGAGCTGGCATCAGTGCCGGGATCGTGCCCGTCGATCCCGGTTTTCTCAGCAATGCGCCGCCTCCAGCCAAGGCGTGGGTCTCCCTGGAAGGCGACGAGCAGGAGCTGGAGCTCATCCTGGAGCGCCGGGCTTGGCCTCCTGCATCCCTGAGCTGACCGTATGGTGGGAACCTACAGGCAGGCAAATCCGCCAGGAAAACCCGCTCTGACCGAAACCCAAGTGCCAACGCTGCGGCGGGGCACGACCTTGCAAGGAATGAGGGGGAACCATTGGGGNTCGAGCACATATTTCCCGTCTGCAGGCTCCCGAGGAGATCATCCTCCTCCTCCCTCCAAGCCTTACACCTGCTTCAGCCGCAGGGTGACAAGGACCACGGCTCGCCCTGGGAATCACCGGCTGCAAGTGGGGATGCGCCCCGGCTGCCTCCGCACCAGCACCGCGCCATGGCTCAGCAAAGCCCGGGCTGCTGCCTCCCCTGGGGCTCGCGGAGGTGATGCCACCGCAGAAAGGCCACCACGGGATGCCCTCCACCCCACACGTCACAGCTCCGAGCGGCCTCTGCCCAGCGCTGGCTCCCGCGAGGCAAACGGAGGGATCGGGGAAGCACTGCCGCAGGTCGACCCTGGCACGGGCTGCAGCCGCGGGATGCCACCATGCTGCCGCCGGGACGTGCCAGCGGCGCGGTGCCACTGCCAGGCTGCAGTGCCCACGCCGGGGACACCACTGTGCTGAGTCAACCCTGGCAAGTTTTCCCCCCCGCCTCTTTGACCGGAGAACGGGATAACCCCAGGCAGGGCGGTTTGGGAATGGCACCCTTTCAGTGGGTGCAGCGCGAGGTTTCCCTCCCTCCCTCCAAGAAAAAAACAAACCGCAAACTCCAGCTGTCCCCAGGGATGGAGCCCAGGGGTGACAGGGATGTCCCATGCCCAGGAGAGCTCCGTCCCTCCCCACCATCCATCTGCACCCACCAGGAAAGGAGGGAAAAACGCCGACCTGGCATTGAGATCCCCACGTGCCGTCGCAACATCCAGACCCCAGCACCCTCTCCCAGCACGGGGAGAGCCGCAAGGAGCCAGAAGGGCTTTTCTACCCCCAAAACACATGTTTTTGCCGGGGGACACACACACACACACAACCCCCCAGCCCCATTTCCCTGCAGCGGCCATTCCTTTCCCCGCTGGGCTGCGCTGGTCGGGCTCCACGGCCACCCCACCCTCAGCCCTGGAAATGTCCCCCCTGCTCCGATGATTCATCACTTTGTCGCTACGCACATAGGGCTCTTCCCTTTCCCCACGGCACCGCCGAAAACCGGCAAACAGGGAAACCTCGTCACGGCACAGGCGGCAGCGGGGCAAGAACCGGGGCAGGCGAGGGGGCGGGGTGGGGGGGGAAACACACACGACACCAGGAACACACGTGCCGTAAACTCGGCGCCGCGGAGCGTGGAAAAAGAAATAAAGACCTGGCTGGAATCACAACCTCCATCCCAAACACCCGGATGCTGGAGTCGCCCTGTTGCAGCCAGCCCCACCCCGGAGCGGTTTCCTACTGATAAGGGTGGGAGGCAAAACCAGCATCCCTGGGGGGGCACAGCCGGCATCCCTGGGAAAACACGCCGGCTCCCCTCCGCTCACCCCAGGGTCGGCACGTGCCGCTCGCCACCCCCCTCGGCACCCACCCCTATAGACTAAACCGAGTGGTTTCCCA
>VZSF01008728.1:342-10694 GCA_013398295.1 Chionis minor
TCACGGTGGGGTCACCCCGCGGCAGTGGCACTCAGCGGGGACAGCCTTAATGCGCTGGGACATAACCTCAGCTCCTTCTAATTACTGTCTGGGTGGGTGACCCCCCACCCCCATCAGCCCTGGGGGGGGGCACAGACCTCCCTGATGGAACTTGGAGGCCATGGCCAGGCCCCTGGCCGGTGCAAGCCGTGGGGTGTGAGCTCTCCCCCCCCGCCATCCCACCCTGGCGCCCTCCCTGGCATCCCCCATTCCCGCTGCAGGGGTGCAGGGGGGGTCTGGGCACCCCTGCATGGGCGGCTGTGGGGGGCACCCGAAGCTGTGCGCATTGCCAGGGGGTGGCAGCACCACACCAAGCGTGGCAGAGCACCCCCGGGGTGCGCTGGAGGCTGGGGGCGACACACACACCCACCCCCCTGCCCCTGTCAGGCTCACCAGTCTGAGCAGTTGCCCCCTCCAGCATGCCCAGGGTGCCGTACTGGAGGGATGTAACCCACCAGGCGGGGTCCCGCTGGCCAGGGCAGGGTGGCGGGGACCCCAGGGGCTGGTTTTCGGTTGCCAGTCCCCACCACGCTCCGGGGAACCTGCTGGGAGCCCGGTGCGATTCAGGCTGTGGGGTTGGGGGGGCGACGGGGGAGACTGGCACGGCTGTGTCCTCTGCTTGGGTGCTCTCAGGGCCACTGCAGGGTGACACAAAGGGCTTATCCCACCCGGCTGTTCCCGCTGAGACCTGGCATGCTCAGTGCAGGCCAGCAAGCAGCCGGGGCTGTGCTCACCAGCCGGCGAGGCAGCCCCCCGGGGATGCTGCTGCCCACCGCCCCTGCCAGCCGGCAGCACCGTCTGTCTCCCTGCCCTTGTGGGACCGGGGCACAGCTGAGCCCCGACCCCGGACGCCGGTGGGCATGGCCCTGCACGGGGGTCATGGGCACGCAGCCACCTGTGGGGCCAGCTGGTGGAGGGCCGGGGGGCAGGTTTCCAGGTGCCCCCCAGATGCCACGGGGCCGGGGTGGCAGCGGGAGCCTGGCATGGCCCCCGAGCCCCCTGGGGGGCTGGCTGTGCGGCACGGCCACGGTGCCAAGCCCCCTCCTTGGCCCCGCGCCTGGGCAGCCTGTGGGGCAAGATTGGCCAGGGTGTGTGGGGGGGGTGGCCCTGGTGTAAATCCGGCCAGGATTGGCACAGGACAGGGCATGCCGCTTTTCCCAGCACACATCCCCATCTGCCCTGGCTCTGCACGTGTGCCCGCTGCCTCGCCGACCCTGTGCCATGCCGTGCCGTGCCACGCTGTGCCACAGACCCATGTGCCCGGCTAACACCAGCCCCGTGCTGCCGGGGGGCGGTGAGCAGATGGTCCCAGGCGAGGTGCCGGTGGTGCCGTTGCCTGGGGAGCACCTGTTTGCCAGCCAGGTGCCTGGCGTCGCCGCCTTATCTGCGATTAAACAAACTCTCCCCAGATCTGGCGCCAGGTGCTGCCCCTGTGCCCGTGGGACCAGCCCTACCCTACTCTGGGCACCCCCCCAGTGCCCGCTGCCCCACCGAGCTGGGCTGCCGGGGACACCCAGGCCATGGGGGTGAAGAGCCCCCCAAAAGCTGACCCCAGGCTCCCCCTGCTCTGGTCGTGCCATAGCCCCTGGGATCTCTGCGCATCGGGGTGGCTGGGGTAGGCGTACCTGGGGGGCAGCACCCAGCTGCTGCCCCCAAAGCAGGGCACAGGGTGGCACCGGCTCTGCCCCCACCTTGGGGCACCCCCAAAACATAGCACAAAATGGGACACATTGGGGTGTCCCCCCTGTCCCGTCGTGGCCAGGGAGGTGCCTGTGCCCCTGGCGTGGCAAAATCCGACAGCCCCGGTGCCCACAGTGCCAGGCTAGCCGGATCGGGGTGCAGCCCCCCGCTCTGTTCCCCCTCGTTAGCCGCTTGGCTGTTATCTCCTGCCGATAAATTATACAACACAAGCGTGCCTTTGAAATACGGCCAGGCCTCCATCCAGCGGGGTGGCCTTTGGGGGCCCAACATCGGTCATTTGTGGGCTGCCTCCGGCCGCCTTTGCTGGGGAGGGGGAATAGGGACAGGATTTTGGGCACTGCCCGGGTGAGGGGGTCCTGGGCTGCAGCAGAGGAGCAGCGAGGCTGGGAAACCTGCCTGCACCCCTGCCGGTACCCCGTGCCCATCCCCACTGCTTGCAACCCTGCCCGTGCCGCCCCGCATCCCTGCCTGCATCCCTACCCGTGCCTCTTCCCTGCACCCACGCCTCTGCCTGCATCCCTGCCCGCGTCCCTTGCTCACATCCCTGGTTTGGGGTGCGGGGTGGCAGCCGTTGCTTCAGAGGCGGCGGCGTCCCCTGTTATCTGCCGGCACAAAGGAGCCGAAATGCCGCCGCCGTTATGGGAGCAAACAAGGGCAGGGCGATGCTGGCAGGGTGGGCAGCCGCCGGCACCTGCGGGCACCCACCTGCCCCGCTGGCATCGCTGCAGGTGGTGGGATGAGGGGCAGGGTGGCACCGTCCCCGTGCCCAGGGATGGGGATGTGTCACCCCCTCCACCGTGCACCCCCATGCCGGGGAGCCAGGGCCACGTGGGCTGCCCAGGGCTGCGCTGCCTGACGGTGCGTGTTGCACACGCGTGTGTACACGCGTGCTCTCCCACCAGCTGCACGGCTGACCCCCCTGGGGTGCAGCAATGGGGTGCCGTGGCCTCGGGGTCCCCATCCCTGCACCCTGCTGGGTTGGTCCCCACCTGGGCTGGGGATCGGGCAGGAAGAGAGGAAGCCGAAATTAAGCTGTTAATGAGCCTGTCTGTCACCAGGCCACCAATTACATGGGCTGGGAACGAGGAGATGATGGAGGGTGGCGTGGCAGGGGGAGGGGAGCAGGATGCCGGGGTCCCCAGCATGGGGGCGGCTGGGGAGGTTGTCACCATGTCTCGACAGCTTCCCCATCACCACTCGCCATTGTCCCCCCCTGGGGCTGCCAGCCATGTCCTGTGAGGTGGGGGACTGAGAGGACCAAGGAGTGGTGGGGCCGCAGCCATGGTAGGAGCTCTGAGGGTTCCCAGGAAAGGATTAGCACCCACCCCCTCCCCACTGAGGCTCTGGATGAAAAAAAAAAAAGAGCTTCTGGAGAAATAAACCTGACCGTTGTCCCTGGCTGGCACAGAGGGTGTCACCAGTGTCATGAGCTGGCTATTCTCTGCACTCGCGGCATGGATGGGCATGTGCCCACAGGGAGCAGAGACACCGGCTGTACCCCAGGGATGCTCCCAGCCCCAAGAAGGGGTACAGCAAGGAAGGGGGCTTATAGCAACACCCCCAGCCCCCATTGCCCTGCTGTGGTGCATGGCAGAGGCCCCTGTCCCTGTCCCCGTCCCTAGCCAGGATGGCCCAGGGCGGCCAAATTCCTCCGGGCTGATGCTGACGTCGGTTTTTCCGCAACACCTCTGGGGAGCAGGGCCGGGTGCCTGGCCGGGCTGGCGGAGGGACAGGCGATCTCCCCAGCTGTCATCACGCCCGCCTGTCCCTGCGATGGCCCTTAGCGGCACCCGGTCCCAGGAGGGACCTGGGGGCTGCTGGAGCCGGGGCAGGAGCGGGTCCCCACTCCTCTGTGGTGGCGAGGGGCTCCAGGCACCCGCAGCGTCTGGCAGTTGCCTGCCATGCTCCTGCCAGACCCACCGAGCCGAACCTGGCCGAGCCGGAGGGAGGGCTGGGATTAAATCTGGGGGATTTTGCAGGGCTCCGAATTAACTTAACGTCTTTGGAAGACAAACAGATTAGGGAGCTGCAGGGATCGGGGCAAGGATCAGCTAAATTGGAAGCAGAGGCAGGCAGCAGCGACCTGCTCAAACCCTTCTACCACCCTGCCCAAACCCACACCCCAGCCCCATCCTCGCCCCCCCCCAGCCTTCTCAGGGTTCCCGTGGTCCACTCGGGTGGCCAAGCTGGTGGCGGGGCTTCCCTCCAGCCTGGGTCTTGGCCGTGCGTCAGCAGCCTCCGGGCGTTGCTGCCTTCCCCTTCCCTTTCCCTGCCCGTTCCTTTCCAGCTCTCCGTGCCCCCTCTCCCTGCCGTCCCCTTCTCCAGTACCCCACATCCCCATCCGCATCCCCTCGCGCCTGTCCTTGCGTGCCACGCAGGCTGCGAAGGCGCTGCCGAAATAAGCAGTCCCAAAACCTCAGCAAAGCACCAAGCTGGGGGGGGGGGGGGGCACCGCCAACACCCATCTGTGGGNNNGGGCAATCCTGCAGCCCTCCTTTGGCGGTGGGGTGCCATGCCTGGTCCCCATGTCCCCCCCCAGCATCCTGGGAGGGTTTGGGGTTGCACTGCCACCCCGATAATCATCAAGTCCCCGGGGCAGCCCCTCTCGCTGGAGATCGGATCACCAGTAACAAACAACATCTGGGAATGACGGCTGGGGACGAGGGTACGGGATGGCCCTGTCTCTCTCCAGCAGCCAGCCCTGGGGACACCGGGCAGCACCAAACCAGTGAAAGTCTTTTGGGACCTTTGCTGCCCGTTTCAGGGTGACACCCCCGCAGCAGGACCCCCAGCACCATTCATGCCCTGAGCACGGCAGGTCTCAGCCAGGCTTTGGCGGTGCAAGCAGAGAGAGGATGCCAGGCCGGGGTGGCCTGGGGGTCCCCGAGGAGGAGGGGGATGCGGCAAGGAAGGCAGGGTGTGGGGGACAGCCTCCTGCTGCCGCAGCCCCCCCAGTGCCCCCGGCCCCCTCCCACCACCGCTTCCTGCGCAGGCGGCCCGGGAAGGCGATGAAAGCAGCCCCAGCAGATGTTTCTGGCTTGTTTTCATCTCATTAACCGTTTCCTCTTTTATTATGGGATAAATTATTAATTGTTCAGCGCGAGGAAGAAAGGAAAGAGAAATCCTGACGGAGAACCCGCAGGCCCCGGGGAGGGCGGCGGGCAGGGGCTGGCACAGCCTGGGGCGAGGGGAGGGCAGGGGGATTTGGGGTCCCTGGGGTGCAGGCAGCCCCTTGCAGTGCCACCAACCCCCGGCTTGTCCCCATCCCCAAAAAAGAGCGGCGATGTGGGGTGCAGGAGGCGCTCGGGGAACGGGGCCGGGGTGGACTAAGAACAGACACACTCGCTGCACCTCCTGGCCGAGGGACAGGGCACAGCCCCAACCCTGCCACCCCCCTCACAGGTCCCCAGCCCCTGCCCCCCTGAAATATTCATGGCCCGCAATGACGAGTTAATTTAATTGCCCTGATGAGGAGCTGAATAATTTACGCTCTTTGTGAGCAGGTCGGGGAGACATCGTTAGCAGCTGATCTCGGAGCAGGGAGGGGAAGAGGCTGAGCCCCCTGCCTTGCTGTGCGGGGGCTCCAGGTGGGTGACAGGGCCCCAAAAGCGTCCCCATCCTGGTGTCCCCATGGCTGGGTGGCATGTGGTGAGGGCCACGGCACCAAGCCCTCCTGTCCACCCTCCTGCCCCTCCTGCCCTATGTCTCCGGGCGCCGTGGGGTGGGAAGGTGGCCGCAGCCCGGTGTGCCATGGCTCCCCTGGTCCTGGTGTCCCAAAGTAGAGCCTCCCTCCATCCCCATTGTCACCGCCTTGGTCCATGGCCAGCGGCAATGGCTGGGATGAAATACAGCTTGGAGAAGGGGCCAGCGCACTCCGGATTCCTGAGATAAGGGGGACAGGCGAGACAGGGACCTTTATTTACATTTTTTCCTTGAAATTTTGGCCTCTCTCTAGTGAGACCCTATCCGGCTGCCACAAAGATAAGAGGGGCTGGCGAGGGGGCTGTCGGGGGTCAGGAAGTGTTTCAGGGGGCTTATTCCCCCTCAAGCCCCGATGCTCACCCCAGTCCGTGTCCCCCATGTGGGTGGGGGGCACAGCTGTACACCAAGGAGGGGCTCAGGAATGGCTCCTTCCCTATCAAAATCCATGTTTGTTGCTCTCCACTGATGCGATGGGGACCTGGGTGGCCTGATCCATGCCGTCCCCTCACCCTCCATGGGTCAGGGGAAGCCCCGTGTCCTGCTGGCTTGGCTCCCGCCTCGATGGAGAAGGCAAAGCCCAGGGCAATGCTGTTGTGATGGCCACACCAGGAAATTTCAGGCCAGAGGCCGTGGCCGAGGCGAGGGCTGCAGCCAGCCGATGATAACGCCTGGATTTCCTCCCGGCACTGCCCAGCGTCCGGCCGGTGGGGAGGGCTGCCCGGCCGTGGCACCCTGTCCCCTGGCAGGAACAGCCCTGGCTGCCCCACGGCCCTGGGGGGTCACAGCCGAGCCCCGCGGGGGTTCAGTGCTCCGGCAGTGCCGGGGGTTCCAGGGGGGTCTCAGGTTGTGGTCCTCTCGCAGTGCCGGGGAGCATGGCTGTCCCAGGGAGGGACAGGAGAGAGGGGCTGCTGCGACCCGCAGGCGCCTCCTTGCACCTGAAGCCCCTGGGGGTCTTGTCCCCACTGCCACTCCCTGCGCAGGGCTGGCCCCTGCGGGGTCACCTGGGGGAGGCTCCCTGGGAGGTCCAGCATGGCTGGGGCAGGGGGGCAGAGCTGGGTCCTGCTGCGGCCACCCCCGGTGCCAGAGCTGGCTGGGTGGGTGCACAGGGGCATCCCTGCACCCCCATGGGCGTGCGGTCACGTCTACACACCCCGACACACAGCACTGACGTCCCCCCCACCTCACGGGCACAAACATGCCCTCCGACACATGCACACACCCCTTCATGTTTGCACACACGTGTGCGTATACATACACCTATACATGTGCATAAATGCAGGCAGACATACGCATCAGCACACACGCGAGTGTGCACACGTACGCACTTGTGCACGCAGCCCTTGTGGGTGCACACATGTGAATCTATGGCATGTGCATACATGTGCATGTTGCACACTCACCCATGTGCACGCACACACGTGCGGTCCCTCGTGCACGTACACACACGCCTACAAGTGCACACACATGGACACGGGCACGTGTGTATGGACACAGACGCTCGCACACGTGTGCTGCCCGCCCGGGGTGCCGGCGGGTGCTCCCCACGCAGCCGCTGCCCCCCTCCCCGGCCGCTCTCCGGAGTTTAAGAGCGAGGAGGAATTTTAAATGCATTGACCCGTGACCCGGCCCTGCCTGAGAGGGGAAGCCAGACCCCGGGCTGCCCCCAGCCGGATGGGAGCCACAAGGAGGGGGGGGCCCTCTCGAAGCCCGCGGCGGGCGGGGGGAAGCACCCAGCCTCACCCCGCTTTTTCATGCACCCAGTGCGACTGCTGCCTCGGCAAGCACTGACAAGGCTCACCCCAAACCCTCCCTGCCTTGGGAATGTGGCTTGGGAATGCCCGCTGTGGCTTGGGAATGCCACAGCGGGGGGGGCTCTGTGGGGGTGGGATGCCCCCGCCATGCCCTCTGCAAGGGGTCCCGGACCCCCTGCCCCACTCCTGCCCGACTCCCAGCATCCCTGCCTCCTGCGCGGAGGGGCTGCGGTGACGGCGGTGTAATTAAAAACGCAATTAAGCGCTGCCACTTAGCAGAAAAGTCATACAGTTTGGGGATAATTATCTGACAATATAACAAGTTGCCCAACATTAATCAGGCGCTGATCTGCTCCAGCAGCTGCGCTCCCCGCTCCGGCCGTTCCCTTAATGGCATCCTTCAGGAGACAGCAATAAATCAGGCCCTTCCGGGGGCAGCATGCTGTCCCCTGCCTCCTCCCTGCCCACATTTGGGGTATTTTGGGGTGCCAAAGTAGCACCCTCCCCATCCAACTCCAGGGGTGTTTCTCTCCTGCCTGCGGGTGCCGAGAGCTGCCTGGGGCCGTGGGGCTGGTCCCAGAGGATCAGCCATCACCCCAAGTCGGGGGGGCTGGTGGGGCACCCCTGAAAGGAGACCTCCGGGGGGGTGGTTGGCGGCTGTGCCCCAGGCTGGGGGTTGCCCACTCTTCTCCACTGAGGGACACCCAGCACCCCCTGCCCTCCCTGGGGATGAGGCTGGTGAAGGGTCCCTGGGTGGCTGGGGGTGCACCGGCTCCCAAGGCCATCGGCAATGCAGGGAATTAATGAGTATTTATGGCTTGTATTTGCTGGGGTTAATGAAGTCCTCGTGCTGGAACAATATTAACTCTGGAGCAGAGGCAGGTCCTCCCACCGTGTCCCCCTGGCACTGCCCGGGGACCATCCCTGTGCCAGGACAGCCCCAGCTATTGCCCCATCCTAGTCGCCCTCCCAGTGCTGTGTCCCGTCTCAGATGCCAAGGGGATCAAGGGAAACCCTTGGTGCCACATCTCTCTGGCCTGCAGGTGGACCCTTTTCTCCCCCTTCCCCAAATTTGCCCCCATGGCAAATGTGCTGGCACAACTCGCTCACAGCCAGTTCCTCCCACGCTCCTTTCCCACAGCCCCAGGCTCCGCCTGTCCCTGTCCCCATCCTTGTCACACGCTGCCTGTTTCGAGGCGAGGGGGGGAAAGGAACTACAACACACAGCTCTGTAGAACTCCAACTTCTAAGGGCCGAAGATAAAAGCGGAGCTCGTCGCCTTTGTTCGGGCTCCGGCCGGCGTGGGCCGGGGAGGGGGAACCCACCAGAAAGAAACCAGCAGCTTAACACATTCACTTCGCCCCTAATTTGCCAGTTCTGCCACAAAATCCTATTACAAAGGGCTTAGCGGCTGCACCCAGGAAGAGGTCACCGCCGGGGGGCCCCCGAAGAGATTTACTGGCCACAAAAAGTGCGAGAAAAGAGCAACTCTGGCTCCCTCAGGCGCTTCCCAGCATGGCGAGGGATGGGCACCGTGTCCCAGGGTCCCACTCTCCCCTGCCTGTCCCCTCCGCCCAGCACCTGGCAGCATAGGAGAGCGGTTGCAAAAGCGCAGCTGGGTTAATTCACCTTTATAACTCCAAAAACAAATAAAATGGGGGTTGGCATTGATCTGCAGGCGTTGAGCGGGGCCATAAACCCACCGGTGCCAGCCGATGGGCGCTGCCTGAGATCCGGCCACGCCACACCAGGCTGTGTCCCTGCCATCTGATGGGGGATGTGGCTGCGGTGGCCTCCCAAAATGCATCTGAGGGGATGGGGTGACCTCACAGCGGGGTGCAGGGGGATGGTGCTGGGAGCCGTGGGGCCACTCACGGCATCCCCATTCCGTGGGGACCAGCCGTGCCAAGGCTGGGCAGAGCTGCCTGCCCGCCCGGGGCACCTCGCTCAGCTGGGGTGGGGGGGCCTGGGGGCACGGTGGGGTGCACATGGCGGGAGTTGGGGTGGGTGGGCATGCAAAGGAAGAGGGTGGGTGTGCGGGAGCGGGTGCACCCACGCATCCGCGCATGCGGGAGGCGCGTGCAAGCGTGCACGGACACAGGGGACCCTGGGTGGGCTTTGGAGGGACCAGGAGAGAGCAGCTCAGCAGCCGCCCCGTGGGGCAGCGTGGGCATGCTCGAGGGCACGGCATGCCGCTGCCGCAGGCGTGAGCCCCCGCGATGGGAACGGTGCCGGGCTGGGGCACAGCTCTGTGCTTGGCATCGCTTCTGCCGGGCTCCGGCACGCCGGCGGAGTGGGGGGCAAGGTGCGGAGACGCTGAAAGGAGCGGGGTGAGCGTCCGGGTGGGATGGAAATGAGCCCCTGGGGGTTCGCGCGGCACAAAGGCGCCCGCTGGGGTGGGCCGAGACCTTCCCAGCCCCTCGCCACAATGTTTGCAAATACCGGAGGCCACTTATGGCGGGGTCGCCGGCGGGGAGGGCGAGGGGGGCTCCCGGCATCCCCCTCCGGCTGAGGGCTCCCCGAGCACAGCGCTGTGCCGGCGGGGGCAAAGCCGGGCACGGAGCCCGGCCCCGGGCCTGGCAGTGACCCATGGATGCCCCATGGCACCCCAGATGGCGGGGCCGAGGCGGGCAGGGGCTGCCCATCGCCTTTGTCGGCGGCCTCGGCGCGGGAGCCAGGGGAGCGGGGAGCGGCGGGGAGGAATGTCCCTGCTCAATGCCCACCATGCCGGGGCTGACAGCCCTGAAATCGGGCTGTCACATCCCGTCTGGGCAGCCCTTCACCTCCATTTGTGGGGGCCTTGTTCGGCTCCCGCTGCATTCAGCCAACACAAACACAGCACTTAACCCTCCGGCTCCCACCGTCTCGGGCTGCGGGGCCAGCCGGCTCTGGGCAACGCGTGGGGCACTGGGACCTGCCACCGCCATCCTGCTGCGGCATCCGCAGGGATGAGGCGGGATGCCCCATGGTGCCAGGCTCTCTGGAAGGGGTGTTTTAGGGTCCCCAGGACCCTCCACCATCATCCCACAGCCCCCAGCGATGCCCTGAGCTCCCCTGCCTGCTCCGGGATGGGGGGGGGGAATCACACCAGCACCTGTGACACCCCATACCCTTCCACCACCGTCCCCCCCCCAGACCCCACGACCACCCCGAGACCCC
>VZSF01008729.1:3462-98089 GCA_013398295.1 Chionis minor
CTCGGGGCCAAGTGACGCCGCAAGACGTCTCCGTGGGGTTACTTGAGGTCACTTTTGGGGTTACTTTAGGTCAATTCGGGGTCACTGGGGGTCAATTCAGGGTTACTCCATGTTACAGGGGTTACTCAGGGTGAAGTGAAGTAACACCACAGTGGAGTAGTGAAGCAGCCAGCCCGACCCGCTGTCCCAGTCCGAGCTGGGCCCCAGCGCGGCAGAGAGCTCAGCGCCTGGGGATGCCGGGGCCGAGAGCCCCACGCAGCTGGGGGAAGGAGGGCGGCATGTGCGGCTCAGCTCCGGAGTGGGCAAATCAAAGTGATCTTCAAGGGGGCAGGTCTGTCAGCGGGGCAGGATGGTCACTTGTGTTTTGACTCATCCGGGAATCGAGAGAGCACGTCTCTTCTGGACCAGTGAGCCCTCACGGAGGCATCATAGATCCGAGAGGAAATCACTGGGTCTCGGCTGGACTTGCCTTTGAACCGAAGGTCTCGGGGGTGGGACCTCGGAGCCCTCCCGTCCCCCTCGGGGCTGCCAGGTGTCACAATTTCAGATCTGATGGCTGCAGAGCCTGGGGAGCAATCCCATTGGGCACGGGCAGGGAGCTCGGCACAGCGAAGCCAAATCCGCCTGCCATAGCATCCATCCTTTGGGAAGTTCTGCGAGGCACCGCTCTGAGCGCTCACTCAGGCATCGATCTGCGGGTGCAGCCCCTTTGATGTGAACAATTGGCAGCCTTTTGGCTGGAGGAGCCAAATCTCTCAGTGGGATGTAAACGGAGCCCCGCAGGTCACTGATCACTTCCTTTTCCCTCTCTGCCATCTCAAGCCAAGAACCCCTGGCTTGAAATCCCATGCAGTACGCATCTCCTACAGCTCTCGGGTCCGGCCGCTCGCAGAGCTCCGGCCGAGCTGCTCATTATCGCCGCTAGGGCGAGCGACACCCCAAGACAGGGGAGAGGGACAGGAGGCAGGACAAATGGGCAGCGAACGCGGGCCCAGATGGGACGGGATGAAATCTGTGTCTGTCATTACCCGTGACAACACTCAGTTGGACTCATTGACGCTCAGATTTCCCTCCCCTCTACCAGTGTATAAGAAGGTCCAAAATGTGGCAGGGGAAGCTGCACCCCTGGCCATGGTTATAAAGGTTCTTTGGGATCAACCGCTGCCTTCGGGCCCGGGGTCATCGACTGGACTGGGGACAAGCAAGCGGGAAGGTCTGTGTCTTGCGTGCGATCACCGGATTAAGGAAGCAGAGTCATCTGGATTACGGTGTGCATAGCAGAGAGGGAAATGCAGGGATGGACGTGCCAGCCCCATGGCTCAGCTCCTCTGGGAGCCCAAGTGGGTCACCGCATGTCTCAGCGCCCGGGCACCAGGACGGTGCAGGAACACCAAGGGAACGGGCTCGAGTCAAACCCCGGGGCCCAAAGTCCCCTAGAGCAGCGAGAGGGCCCTGACGTGAGTCCCGGTGGCCGGGGGTTTTAATTAATCTGTGCGTAGACAGAGGGAAAAGCTGTTTGTTTCACGTATCAGCACAGAAATGTCTTGTCCTTTGCTGGGGAGCTGTTTTCTGGGCAGATCAGTCTCTTTGTAGAGCCCAAAGCCAAACAATCTCCCAAAACATCAGTCATGGCGATCTTCATAGGAAGGCAGTGCAGCACGGGAGGGCTAGCCCTGCGGTCGATCCGACTGTGATGGGCAGCAGGCGTGCCGAATGGAGCAGGAGGTACTTCGGGAGGGTAGGGGGCACATTCTTTGGGGTACCTGAGTGGTAGACTCCCATCTCGGGTCAGCCTGTCTGCAGAATGGTGCCACACAGTATCACAGAATCCTAGAATGTTAGGGATCGGAAGGGACCTCTGGAGATCATCCAGTCCAACCCCCCTGCCAGAGCAGGTTGCACGGGATGTTATCCAGGTGGGTTGGGAATGTCTCCAGAGCCGCAGACTCCACCACCTCTCTGGGCAGCCTCTGCCGGGGCTCTGTCACCCTCAAAAGAAAGAAGTTCCTCCTCGTGTTCAGATGGAACTTCCTATGTTCAAATTTGTGCCCGTTACCTCTTGTCCTGTCACTGGGCACCACTGAAAAAAGCCTCGTCCCATCCTCCCGGCACCCTCCCTTTAAGTATTGATCAGCATTGAAGAGATCCCCCCTCAGTCTGCTCTTCTCCAGACTAAAAAGACCCAACTCCCTCAGCCTTTCTTCGTAAGAAAGATGTTCCAGCCCCCTCATCATCTTTGTAGCCCTTTGCTGTCCCTGTTCCAGCAGTTCCCTGTCCCTCTTAAACTGGGGAGCCCAGAACTGGACACAGAACTCAAGTTGTGGCCTCNTCCCTCTCTGCAGAGCCCCCAACCTGTACTGGTGCCTGGGGTTTCGTCCCCACGCGCAGGACCCTATACTTGCCTTTGTTGAACTTCATGAGGTTTCTCTCGGCCCAACTCTTCAGCCTGTCCAGGTCACGCTGAACAGCAGCTTGGCCTTCCAGGGCATCAGCCACCCCTCCCAACTTCGTGTCATCAGCAAACTTGCTGATGGTGCACTCCATCCCTTCATCCAGGTCATTGATGAATACATTGAACAGGACCAAACCCAGCACTGACCCCTGAGGAATGCCAGTGGTTACAGGCTTCCAACTAGATTCTATTCCCTTCCTCTGTCTTTGCCATCTTTCCTGGGAGTTAGGTCCTCTTGTTGGTTCCCTTTTGCGGCTTTCCACCCACAATGCCTGCCCTCCCTCCTCCTCTCCCCCCGTCCCTGGGAGTTTGGTCCTTCCTTCACTTTCCTCACCTTCTTTCCTGCCTGCCGTTGCCTTCGTCCCTCCCGCTGTCCCTGGGTGTTCGCCCTCAGTGTCGATTGTCTTTTGTGGCATTCCTGCCTGTAATGTCACTCCTCGTTTCCTCCGTTCCTCCCATCTTTCCCCCAAGTTTGGCCCTCCTGTTGGTTTCTTGTTGCAGCTTTCCTGCCAGCAATGCCCTTCCTCTCCTCCTTCCTCCGTCCAGTCTTTCCTGGGAGTCCAGTCCTTGCGTCGATTTTCTTTTGGGGTGTTCCTGGTCACGGCACCTTTCATCCCACCCTCCCTCCATCGGTCGTCAGGAGTTTGGTCCTTCTTTTGGGTTCCTCGCCCGCCTCCCTCTCTCCCCGCGCCCCCAGGAGTTGGGTCCTTGTTTTGGTGTCCTCGTGTGGCTTTGTTGCTTGCAATCTCTTTCCTTCCCTCCATCCGTCCCCGGGAGTCGGGTCCTCACATCAGTTTCCCTTAGCAGCTGTCCTCACCGCCATGCCATCCCTCCCTCCCTCGTTTCCCATCCTTGTTTCCTGTGGCAGCTTTACTGGCTGTTGTGCCCTTTCTCCCCGTCCCACTCACTCCCCGTGTCCCCAGAAGTCGTCTTGTTTGGTCTTGTTTTGTGGCTTTCTTGTTTGCGATGTCTTTCCTTCTGTCCCTCCCCACATCCCCAGGAGTTCGGTTGTCACGTTGGTTTCCTTTAGCAGCTTTCCTTCTAGCCATGCCGTCCCTCCGTCCATCCCTGGGAGTCCAGTCCTTGCATCGGTTTCCTTTTGGGGCTTTTTTCCATGACATCCCTGCTCACTTGCTCCATTCCTCCCTCCCTCTTGTCTTCCCTGGGAGTCAGGTCCTTCCATCGGTTTCCCTTGGCGGCTTTCCTTCCCGCGGCTTCTTTCTCTCCCTCCCCACGTCTCGTGCTCCCCAGGAGTCCCGCACCTCCATTGGTCCCCTGTTGCAGCTTTCCTTCCTGCAACAGCCTTCCTTCCTCTCTCCCATCCTCTGTGGCGAGTCACGTCCTTCCGTGGGTTTCCTTTTGCGGCTTTCCTTCCTGCCATGCCGTCTCTCCCCGTCCACCTCTGTCCCCAGGAGTTCAGTCCTTCTCTGGGTTTCCTCCCCCTTGCTTCCTGCTGGCGCAGGCTATAGGCCTATAAACTATAGGCCAGTCAGTCTCACCTCTGTGCCTGGCAAGATCATGGAGCAGATCCCCCTGGAATCTCTGCTAAGGCACATGGAAAACAAGGAGGTGATTGGAGACAGCCAACATGGCTTCACCAAGGGCAAATCCTGCCTGACAAACTTGATGGCCGCCTACGATACTGCCACGAACTTGGTGGACAAAGGCAGAGCAACGGACGTCATCTACCTGGACTTAAAGCAAAGCATTTGACACTGTCCCGCATGACATCCTGGTCTCCAAATTGGAGAGTCACGGGTTCGATGAATGGACCACTCGGTGGATAAGGAACTGGCTGGATGGCCGCACTCAAAGGGTTGTGGTTAATGGGTCAATGTCCACGTGGCGGCCAGTGACGAGTGGTGTCCCGCAAGGGTCAGTACTGGGACCAGTGCTATTTAACATCTTTGTTGGAGACATGGACAGTGGGATCGAGTGCACCCTCAGCAAGTTTGCCGATGACACCAAGCTCGGTGGCGCGGTTGACACACTGGAGGGAAGGGATGCCATCCAGAGGGACCTGGACAGGCTTGAGAGGTGGGCTAATGCAAATGGCATGAAGTTCAACCAAGCCAAGTGCAGAGTCCTACACCTGGGACGTGGCAATCCCAGGCATAAATACAGGCTGGGCAGAGAATGGCTGGAGAGCAGCCCTGAGGAGAAGGACTTGGGAGTGCTCATGGATGAGAAGCTCAACATGAGCCGGCAGTGCGCGCTGGCAGCCCAGAAAGCCAACCGTATCCTGGGTTGCATCAAAAGAAGCGTGGCCAGCAGGGCACGGGAGGTGATTCTCCCCCTCTACTCTGCGCTTGTGAGACCCCACCCGGAGTACTGTGTCCAGTTCTGGAGCCCTCAACATAGAAAGGACATCGAACTGTTGGAGCAGGTCCAGCGAAGGGCCACTGAGATGATTAGAGGAATGGAGCACCTCTCCTACGAGGACAGGCTGAGAGAGCTGGGGCTGTTCAGCCTGGAGAAGAGAAGGCTCCGGGGAGACCTGAGAGCAGCCTTTCAGTACCTGAGGGGAGCCTACAGGAGAGCTGGAAAGGGGCTCTTTGTCAGGAAATCCAGTGATAGGACAAGGGGTAATGGTTTTAAATTGGAAGAGGGGAGATTCAGATTAGATATTAGGAAGAAGTTCTTTACTGTGAGGGTGGTGAGGCACTGGAACAGGTTGCCCAGAGAAGTTGTGGATGCCCCATCCCTGGAAGTGTTTAAGGCCGGGCTGGATGGGGCTTTGAGCAACCTGCTCTAGTGAGAGGTGTCCCTGCCCATGGCAGGGGGGTTGGAACTTGACGATCTTTAGGGTCCCTTCCAACTCTAACCATTCTATGATTCTATGATGTCCCCCCTTCCTCCTTCCCTGACCATGTCCCTGGGAGTTCGGTCCCGGCGTCGGTTTTCTTTTAGCGGCTTTCCTTCCCTCCCTCCCTCCGTTCCCGGGAGTCTGGTCCTTCTTTTGGTCTCCCAGCCTTCCTTTGTCCCGTCTTCCTTGGAAGTTCTGTCCTTTTGTAATTCTCCTTTAGTGGTTTGCTTTATTGCGATCTTCTTACTTCCCTTTTCCCTCCTCCCTCTATTCCTCTGTCCCCGGCCATCAGGTGCTTGCACAGGTTTCCTTTTTTCACTTTCCCACTCGCAACGCCATTCTTTTCCTCATTTCTTCCATCCCATCTTCCCCGGGAGTTCAGTCCTCATGTTGGCTTTTTTTTTTGTGGTGGTCCTGCCCACGGCAACCTTTGTCCCTCCCTCCCTCCCTCTGTCAGTTGCTGGGATTTTGGTCCTTCTTTTGGTCTCCCAGCCTTCCTTTGTCCCGTCTTCCTTGGAAGTTCTGTCCTTTTGTAATTCTCCTGTAGCAGCTTTCTTCATTGCGATCTCCTTACTTCCCTCCTCCCTCTGTCCCTCGGTCTCCGGGTGTTGGGTCCTCGCATGGGTTTCCTTTTGCTGCTTTCCTGCCTCCGTCCCTGTGGCCCCGGGAGTCAGGTCCTTCTTTTGGTGTCCTTTTGGGCCTTTTCTGCTCCTGATCTCCTTCGTTCCCTCCTCCCTCCTTCCCTGCATCCCTGGGAATCCTGTCCCAGTGTCGGTTTCCTTTCTTGCCTCCCTCCCCCCGTCCCTGGGAGCCCGGTCCTTGTTTCGGCATCCCGGCCTCCCTGCCTAGATCCCGGGGATGTCAGTCCTCGGGCCAGTTTCCTTTTGCGGCGTTCCCTCTTGGGAAACCTGTCCTTCCCTCCTTCCTCCCTCCCGTCCTTTGTTCCCGGGAGTTAGCTACTTGGGTGGGTTTCCTTTTGTGGCTCTCCTGGCGACCTTCTTCCTTTGCTTGCACCCCCAGGAAGTTTGGTCTTGGGCTTGGTCTCCTCGCCTCCCTCCAGCCCTCGTCTGGGCAGCTCTTTGTGGCTGTTTTCTCTGTGCTCTCCTTGCTTAGTGCTGTCCTTGCTGACACCCCAACAAACCCAGAACATACCCTCTCTGCCTCCATGTGAGCCCAGACGGAGCGTGGCCGCCGGTCCGCTGCCCTGTCCGCCTGCAAATGCTCCCTCTCTGACCCTCCCTGGTCTGGGGCAATGCCACGGCGGGGAACAAAGTGGGCATCTGGGCTCCACCCCCTCCAACATGAAGACCCTGCATGCACCCAACGCTACGCCATGCTAACATCCCCCCTGCCAGGCAACCATTCCTCCACCGCCTGCCTCTGTCTGACCTCGCTGACGTCCAGAGCGGCACATCCCGCTGCTGACAACGAAGCCCCCATGAGACCTCAGACCCAGCTGCACCACGTCGCCCGGACAGAAAACGTCCACTGTCACGGCAGGGCGTGGGCCAAGAATCCTTGCTGGCTACCCTGATGCCCCCACAACACACAGCCACCCCCCCTCCAAAGAAACCCCACCCCAGGACCCGGCCTGCCCTGGCAAAAACCCCATGACTGGCCGCCGCGAGGTCTGTCCACTGCTCCGTGTCTGGCCGGCTGCTTCGCCTCCACAGCTACTGCGCCGCCCTCCCTACAAGCTGCCCGGCCATGACAAAGCCAGGGACCTGCTCCGAGAGCTTCGCAACCAGCTGCGAGGCAAACTCCTACATCGCACCGTCCAGACACATCCCCAGCACCCGAGCGCTCCGCCCCGTCCCGAGAACTGCCATGGTCCCGCTCAGGCAGGAGGCGACAGGACCCTGACCTACACATGAGCCCTGGACCGTGCATTGACAGGGGCGCGGATGATGTTGCGGCCGACCCTCTGCCCCTCTGCATGCTCCTTGGGTTCTCTCCCGTGCGACACAGGGCCTGTGCGTCTTCTCCGTGCTCGGCCCCTCACTGGGCCCTCTCCCAGCCTGCACGCTGCTCTGACACGCCCGACAAACAGGACGCTCCTACTCATTGCCAGCCATGACAACAAGCCTCCCGGCCTGGCCCCTACGTCATCCTGCGGGCACCCACTGGCCGGGACGCCCAACGCAAACCACCACGCCTGCCTCAGCCGGTATCTCCCGACAACAGGAGGCTGGGACGCCTGCCCGTACAATGCCCGATACGAGCCCCCCGATGCGTACCACAAATGCACGCTCACCTGGCCCAGGCCCCCTCCTCGGCCCCGCACTCCAGTGACGCCCTCGGCTCGCCGGGAGCCTCGTGTCCATCCAGGAACAGCTGAGTGCTACCCGCCACCAAACATCCATGAGCCCGCCGCCGCTGTGCCCTGTGCCTCGCTGTGCCTGCCCGCTCGAGGTGACGCAGAGCTCCTCCTTGGATGCCGGACGTCGACGCTCTGCCCTCCTGCTGCTCGCCAGCCATGTGGGGCCGGCTGCGCTCCGAGGCCTCCCTCGCCAGCCCACTGCCACCTCCTCTTCGTTGTCTTCCTCCTCCTCCTCCTCTTCTTCATCCTGCCACTCTTCTGCCTGGCCCTACCTAGCTGCAATTAAACTGGGCACCTACCATACAAGATGATGCTGGCGTTGGTGTTCCCCAGCTTGTTGGTGGCCACGCACGTGTAGTTGCCGTAGTCCTTCTCCGACACGTTGAAGAAGGTCAGCGTCGACAGCCGGCCCTTGCTCTCGATCCGCACCCCCTCCAGCCCGTTCGCTAACCTGTGGGCAGACACAGGGGGACCCTGGGCGACAGCTCTCGGCCTCTACCCCCCCAAGCGGCCAGAGTCCCCGACACCGCCTTCTTGTCCCGCTTCCGGCCCGGACCCACCCTCACCCCTGTCGCCCTGCCCCTACGGCCACCCCTCTCCCTCCCGTCGGCCCTCTCCCCACGCCTCCGCCGGAAATCCCGTGCTGCAGACTTGCCTTCCCAGGGGAGAAACCCCGAGAGGTCCCCTGTGACCCTCCGATTACCACGTAGGGCTGCCCGACTCTGGCCGTCCCCTCCCATCCTCTCCCTCCTGCCCCAAGGATGCCCAGCCACCACCCCTCACCTGGTCTCCTCCTTGAACCACTGGAACTCCGCCACGGGGACGGCCGAGGCCTCGCACTGCAGGATGCCCTTCTGGCCCACCGAGGCGCCCGTGTTCTTGGCATTCGAGATGTACGGCGGGTCTGCGGAGACGGCCATCCTTGTTGTGTCCTGCCTCCCCCGCCCTCCCTCCCTCCCACCCCGGCCCCCGCTCCCCCTGCCACCACACTCACAGTTCACGGTGACTCTGACTTTCCGCACGTCTGGGACTGCCACATCGTTGACCGCGCTGCACTCGTACTCCCCGGACTGGTCCCGTGTGATGCCCGTGATCTCCAGGTACTCATCCTCGCTCACAAAACCCTGGCCTGGGAAACACACCGAGCATGGGGCACAGGGACGCTCGGAACGCCCCTTCCCCCGCACACTCCCCGCCTGCCAGGTCGTGCCGTGGGGGACGACACCTCCGCCCTCTGCTGCGTAGGCCTCTCCGCCCGTCCCACCGCCTTTGCAGAGGATACGTCCCTCCTCCCAGCACAGGGCGGGCGTCCCGGCCCCTGGCACGCGCTCACCTTTCCCAGACAGATGCCGCCACGTGACGGTGGGCTCTGGTCTCCCAAAGGCCAGGCACATGAGGGTCACGCTGCTGCCCTCGTTCACGGTGATGTCCGACGAGATGTTCACGATCTGCGGGGGAACTGCAACACACAAACCGGGCCGTTGGCTCCCTCAGTACAACCCCTCGCCCAGCCCCCATCCCGCCGGGAATGCCTGGCCACCCCCTTGGCCTCAGCCCTCCCGACCAGCCACTCGGACAGAAGCCTGGCGCCTCCCCCTTGCCCTCTGCCGGACCTCCGTGCCCCATGTGGACCCAACGAGCCTGACCCCTGCCCGGCCGGGGCCCCGACACCACCTCTCCCTCTCCGCTGCGAAAAGCCTTGTATTCCAGCATACTCATTCCAGCGGCTGCCAGGACAGAGCGTCTCCTCCTCTCCCTACCCGCCTGCCTGATTTCTATTCCTCAGTCCCCACGTCCTCCCTCACGTAAAGCTCTTGCCAGTCTCTGCACCCATCAAGATGCCCAACTCGAGCAACAAACAATGACCGTGCGCGCCCCGGTGCTGCTTCCTCCCTCCTGGGGCCCGATGGGGTGCCCTGAAGGCCTCCCTCCTCGCAGAGTGAGCCAGCCCAGCCAGAACGAGCCACCCAAAACCACACGAAGCCCAGATGATCCCACACAAAGGACAGCCCAAGCCCGCTCCTCAAACACGAGACCCAACACACCGCTGGCCTCGTGCCTAGTCCCGCACCTGACCATCGCGCCGAGACCTCTCTGACCTGCCGGGACGCCGTGTCGATGGCCCTAATAGCGCTGTTACCCATGCCCGCACAGCCCCGAATGGGACCGGAGGGTCAGCCAAACATCCAAAAACAACAAGGCCCCGTACACCCCTACCCACGACTGGGTGGAGGTGGTCTGCTCTCCAGCCCATCGGCCCTCGCTCCCCATGGAAGGTTGGGGTCGCGGCTGACAGCGATGCCTTCAGTCAACGCTGATGCCCCAGGAAGGCTACCTCAGCGACGGCGCCCCTTGCCGGCAATGGGAAAAACTCACCCGTCCCCCCTCCCAGCCTTTCTGGAAGCACCGCTCTATGTTACGGCCCACACCCCTCCAGGCACTTTTCCAGAGGACCCTCAGCTCTACGCTTCTCACTACCCCAGGGGTGATGTCGGCCACGCATCACAACGGGAAAAAAACCCCATCCCAGACACAAGATCTGCTTCTCACAGCCATACTCCCAGTGAATCCGACCACCCGCCTTCCAGAACCGTGCCTGAAGAAAGGAGGCACCTCTGGAGCGTGGTGAGGTGCCTGGTGCCTGCTCCGAGCCCTGGCGACGACGACATGAAGCTCACGCTGCATGCACAGACAGCCCCCAAGGGCCAAGGAGGCCCATGTGACACGCATCCCCTGACAGCTGTTTAGTTGCAAGGCGGCAACACGAATGCCGCACCCCTCTCTTGGCGCGACAGCCCCTCCGCTCCTCCCTTTCTGGTGGTGCGTGCCCAGCCTTCCTCCTCTGCGCATCCCCTCTCAGGTCAGGATGTAAATGGAAATGCGCCAGCAGATCGCACACACAGACTAGACGGCTGCCCGGCTGTACCCCCGAGGATGCAGACATGGTGGTGTCCCTGGTGCTCTCCCCCGGGACAACTGGCCTCTCGCTGACCTCCCGTGACCCTCCCCTACAACTGGGCTGTTCTCTCGCTGCTGGAAAACAGGCCTCGTGCCGGCCTCGGGTCGGGCGGACAGGTTGGGTCTTTGACTGCCTGTCCCGATCCGGGCTCCTGAGCGGCATCCTTTTCCCATCTCCTAAGTCCCCAACAACTATGACAACACAGATACACAGAAACTGGTAGTGCACTGACAATTCGAAGTCTCTCGCGCTGCCGCGGCACACATACTGTCGCTCCTGCGCAACCACGTACCACTACCCTCACCGCAATGGCCCCCGTACTCCCCGTCACCTGGAACCCAGCCCCGCAAAGACATGTAAAAAGGGACACGGCACCCTCTGAACCCCTCGGCCTTGGGCCCAGGGAAGTGCCACTGCTCGGCCGTGCCGCCCTCCCGGATGCCATCGCGGACGTTCCCCAGAGCTGGCAGGGACCTGCGGATGACCAACGTTCCTGCACTGCTCACACAACAGAAACCCTGAGGGAGTGAGGAGTGAAATGGCCTCGCCCCAATGTCGGGCCGCCCCTGGAGGATTGCCTTGACCCTGCGTAATATTAATCATGGCTAAGCTAATGCATAATCTTGGCGAGGCCACCAAACACATTTGCCCTGTACTTTCAGGTTTGTTCGGCAGGCCGGCGGGCAAAATTGAATGTGAAAGCGATGCCACGACATGCAATAGCAATAACCCTGTGATTTATCTCCTTCCTTTACCGCGTTTTCTCCTCTCCGCACTGCTTGGGAGCTTATCCGTGGGACTGGACCCTCACGCTGCGATGCATATCGGGATTAAAAGTGAGCGGATCAATGGCCTGGCACCATCCCCTTTGTCAGGGCGAACGCTAAAACCCACCACGCCGGAGACTGAACACTCACAAGGCGCTGCATCAACAAAAAGCAGGCACAGCCCACCCTTTGCTAGGCCACATCTCCCGATGGCTGGCCACGCGCTCTTTTTCTCCCACTTGTCCTGTTGCGATTGGGAAAACAATAAAACCCAACTTCGGAGCCCTGTACCTACCGCGCAACCACCTGCCAGTAAATTTATGAACAATTAGGAAGTGAGAGTGCTTCCCAGGGAGCTATTCGTGTGCGTGCTAAAACGGTCTTTCTGTTCCGAAATATAATGGGGAAAAGATTGCTCCGATTCTTCCCCATCTTTTCCCTTTTGCCTGTAATTAATCCGTGTCCGCCCCGCTTTCGTTTCGTTGGTGCATCGTCCCCCTGGCTGCCTGTCCCCACAACAAAGCCGGCACCTTTTCCACAATATTGGGAAGCCTCGAGAAGGGGACCCCGTGCCTCCTCCACACCTCCCCTGCACCTCCTCCATACTCCTGTCCAGATTGCGGGCTCGCCTGTCCTGCCGGCTGCTTTACGGGCCGTGCCCGCTCCTGCCGCGGCGTGTGCTGCTGTCTTCCTGCTTGCAGGGCTCTCCCTCTTCCCCAACCTTCCCCCATCCCTATGCCTCCGTGGCCACTTCCTTTTTCCCTTTTGCTGCCTCCCCCTCTTTGGATGTGCGCTCCTGGTCTGGCTGTGTGCCTGTCCTTCTCTCTTCCCTGGGTGGGACAAGTCCCTCAACATTTCTTCTTGTCCCTTCTGTTTTGGGTGCATTCCCCCTCTGGCTTCGTCTTTCTTCTATCTCTGCTATTCCTTCCTCCTTTCCTCTGGGCTCCCTTAGCCTTGCACGTCCCTGCCGTGGCTCCCTCATTTGGCCGTCTTTACTCACTTGCTTGTCAAACGCTTCGTGTCCGACAGAGAAGGGGCCAGGCAGAAGTCCCATTGCTCCTTTGGAGCCATTCCCTGTCCTGGGATGCCCGTCTACCTCGCTCGTCATGGGCCCTCCATTCTGTCCGTGCCAGCGCCTCTTTCTGGGCTACGCGAGGCTCGCTGACCGAAGCGCTGCCTTTGGCAACATGACGCCATGATCGTTTGCCGAAAACGGACACACTCCACACAGATGCCTGGAAACTGCGCCGGGGCGGCAGGGCTCCTTCCCTCCAGGCTGGGGGGGACTCATGGTGAGCATCAGGCAATGGTGCGTCTCCAACCTGTTTCTGGTCAAACATCTGCTGCCTGGGCCTACGCCGGTCCGACCCAAGCACCACGGGCGATTAGATTCCCGCGTCCTCCAGGTCTTGGCCTGCTCCTGTCTGCTGGAGGGTGCTCCGCAGAAGCATGATGGATGTGCTTTGGCCGGGGTCACACGCGGGGAGGACATTGGCCAGCTCCGTCACTGCAAGCGTGCCTGTTGCTGCCACGTTCCCTGATGAGCCTGCTGGGTTCCGGCCACAGTTGCGCCTGTCCATGGCCCCGGCTGAGATTCATGTGCCTGTGGGCATCCGGTCACAACCCTTACTGGCCCACCATAGCCGCTCACACAGGAACACTGATAACCATGCATCAGGACATCTGGACAAGCCTCCGGTGCTGTCCCAGACGGTGAAAGGCCTGCCTGCTCGCCATCCCGCGATGTACAGTCAGCGCAGGGGCAGAAGCCAGCTCCGTTCGTGGTCCTGCAAACCCGGGCCCTGCTGCCTCCCATTCTGCTTCTGCCTCAGGGAGAAAAGACATCCTTTCCCTGCAAGCGGCTGCCTTGACGGCGCTTTGCAGGGCGCTGCCGTGTGGGCCGGGGGCTCCTCCCCTCTCCGTCGGCACAACAGACACGTTTCCCGCCCAGCCGTGCACCCCGAGAAGCCCCTCGGCCCTCTCTGTGAACACTCTGTCCTGGACACAGGTAAAATCTTGACGGCCCGGCATGCGACATGAGGTGCCGGACATCTCTGCCGACACTTTGTCTCAGATATACTGCGTCACATTATGTGCACGTCATCTATTTTCCTCACTGTCCTGCTTTTTATGAGGTCAACAATGACAAAACCCTGATCGTTGAGCCGATGGCACGTTATCCCAAGGGCAGGTCAGGCTACGGAGAGCGGCGCGAGCCACCTCACCCTTTCCCTTCTCCCCGCTGTGCTCCCCTCGCGCCAGGCTCTCGAGCACCTAAATACCGAGTGCTGCATATATCAGCACTTTTTAGGGTTCTACGTCTGCGATCGAGTCCTCCCTACAACAACCAAAGGAGGCCGAGCCGCTCCCCTCACCTCCGTGGCTCGTCATCTGCCGTACAGCGCCCAGTAAGGTTTTATTGCGCTCTTGACTCCTGGCTGGCTATCAAAGGTGGCAAGATGACAGTGACCTTAACTGCTGCCATCCTGAAAGCCAGGGTGCCGGGGGAGCCCGAAGCATGGTCCGCATCACTGAAGACGTGCTCAACAGGACCGCCACGGGGTGCCAGGGCTGCCCTTCTGCAGACTCAAGGAGCCGGTGGGAAGGAGAAATTAGACTCCTTTGGCTTTCCGCATGGTTCCTGAATGGCTACACCTATATTGGGGCGGCCTGGAGAGGTGGCGGCTGCGCTCGGGGATGTGGGACCCCATCCCATAGCCATGATTCCGTGGGGCCGACCCCGCGACACCGACCTCTCGATTGCGACTGAAGGCTCCGGTCCTTCCTGACTCCCCAGGATGAGGCAAGCAGCGCGAGGCCGAGACGGGAAAATGGATTGCGCCTACCAGAAACTAACGGTAACAATGCCGACAGCTGGGAGAGGCTTTAATGAAAAATCTATGGCAAGTGGGATTAAGGCAGAACAGAGGAGGGCTCTCTACATAAATCGCAGACAAAGGACACCTGAAGAATACCGAAAACCTCTTTTAGGGATGGCCAGTATCGACATTCAACACTGAGATCGCTCCCAGACCAGGTGACGGTCGGTATCTGCATTCCGAAGCGACACCGTGCTATCCTACGCTGCTCCAGCGCTGACACCCTCCTCTCTACGACCGCTGCTACGAGGAGGACACCGGGCTTGCTCTGCCACGGGGCGCTGACGGCGAAAGCCGCGGGCCGCCCCCCAACATGGACACCGAGGTCCACTTTCCTGACTGAAATATACTCCACATCCTGAAATGACCCACGCCGAGGAGGCGTGGCTGAGCCCTGGCTGCCCTTGACCACGCTCCTGGCCCCGAAAACGGGTTTGTGGCACGGTGGCCTGAGGTCTCCCTCTTCCCCTGCACAGGGGCATGGATGCTCGCAGCCCGTGGCCGCGCCGCTGGGCGATACTGCTCAGTCCCAGCCTGGGAAAGCCCCTTTACTTCACCGGAGTGGACCAGAAGGATTAGCATGCTTAGACAGCAGACAGCACAAACAGATTAAATTTCACGGACAGACGGCTCGCGTGCAACTCCAAAAGGGGGAAAAGGAGATGCCCCGCAAAAGGGGATGGAGGGGATGCTCCTGGCAGTCCCACGATCCCCTCTTCCCTGGCTGGTGCTGCCCGACGTGCTCCCGCCGGGACCGGCCCAGAAAACTGCGCGGGCGGATGGCCCCGAGCGAACATCGCTTCCTCCGAAGGGACACGACACATAAATACCTACGTATCGCTGCTGGGGGCTTCTCGGAGCCCTGGCGAGGCCAAGAAATTTCTCAGATGGGCTCATTGCAAAATCAATACCCATCAGCAGTTTGAAATTAAAGGAAAGATTAGGGCCGGGTTTTATACACGCTTTATTGTATTCCGAGAGCTTTCTACTCAGCCAGATAAATCTTCTTTAAGAGGATTAAGAAACTTTCATTATCTTTATCTAACCTGAACTAACACTAACTCTGAAAAATTAATCTAGAGACCGGACAAAAGCCGGCAGCCGGAGTGAAGCCGCGAGGATGCGTGGGCAGCGTCCGTCAGATTGCTGCGGGTGCCTCTGATTTGCCGGCGCCTCATTCCCCCAGTCCCAGCAGCCTCCGTAATGAGCCTGGGTGACCCGAGAGCATCTGTTACGCTGACACGCTCACCTACGAAACTGCTAGTGACGCCCCTCAGTGGCCCCGCAGCGCCTTCCGCACCCTCACGCGATCTGCTCTGTCTCCTGAAAGCCGGGAGCTTTGTGCCCTCGCTCGGTGACAATTCAAACGACGTAGGTCCCGAGCAGCGGGGATGGGTCCAGTTCACGACTGGGACGGGCAAGGGGGCAGACGGAGCGGGACACCGGCCCTGATGTCCGTCCCTTTCTGTCCTCTGCCCCTCCTGACCTCCTTACGGCGTGGCGAAGCTCAGGCGACGCCAGCCTGTCTCTGCCCCCTCCCAGCACGTGACGAGCAACGCCCCTGTGCCCTGCATCTCCTGGTCCCCAGAGGGCCACCAAACCCTTCCCCTGCCGCACATCCTGCCTTAGCAAACAGTCCATGTGGGGATGGCGTGTTCAGACCTACCTTGCACGATGAGATGGACGCGCGAAGTCTTGGGGTGATTGTCTGTCTGCACGGAGCAAGTGTAGGGGCCCTCATCGTAGATGTCCACGTTGTGTATCTTGATGCTGTACTGGGTCTTGGTGTTGGAGAGGATGACCACCCGGTTGTCTATAGACCACTTGTCATTGCCGGCGTACAGGATGGTGCTGCGGTTCAACCACGCTACCCGTGTGACTCTGTCGTCCACGGTACACCTGCAAAAGGAGGGACAGAGGGTCACAATTGCGGTGGCAGAACCTACGGCAACTCTCCCGGCTCCCCAAAGGAGATGCCGGCAGGACGGGAGCTGCGGCACCGGCGCTCTCTGGCGAACGGCCGCGCCGCCACTGCGGAGATGGCCCGCGCCGCGTCCCGCCGACCCCGCTGCCGCTTCCCGCATCCCCAGAGATTACACGGAAACGACGAGTTCGTCAGTAAAATGCCCGTCTTTCTCGTGTTATACAGACATGGGGAGCCGCAGCCAAAAATCCCTTGACGGTTGACCTCCGTGCACCACACAGACTTTTCGCCTCCCCCCCGCTGCACGGGGAGAATTGCAGATGAAGCTGTAAAATCTGCTGACGGTTCGGCTCGTCACCGCGACCCTCAAGCTTCCCCGGGGGTGATATACACCCCCGCTGGCAAGGCGCAGGGGCTGTGGGACGAGCGCAGGGAGCAGGGAGGAAGAGAAACGACCGGAGATGGTGCGCGGGGATCAGAAGGGAAGGTTTGGCTAAGCAGCTGTAAATCCTACAAGCGCCTCGAAAACAACGTGATGGTTGCCGTTATTTATTCCCTGCCTGGCTCCCACCAGCCTCGCTCCCGGATGTGCGGAGGCTCAGCGGCTCTGGTCTGCAGCGATGACTGACGCTCGGCACAGAACGGAGGGAGCGGGGGAAAAGGGCAGTAAATATGTTCATGGACAACGCAGCTTTTCCGTTCCGTTTGATAGCTTTTTCTCGAGCCATCTACTTCTGGCCTTCCCTGCCTCCGCCGCCATGGCACCCGCGGCAAAACCGCCTAGGACTGGCCTAAATTAAGGGCCCAGCAATTCTCCGGAGCTCTGCCTGGCCCGCTTGAGGACAGTGGCAGGGGACCTTTTTCTCAATGTAAAAGCAAACCGGAAAAAGCAGCTGAGATGCCAGCTTGCGTCGCCACCACAGCAGCTTCCTGCAGCCTAGATCTTGGGGAAAAGGCACCTCCAGTTAATCAAGAAACCCGTGCAAGTCCCTCAACGCACGCCAGTAATTTTAGAGACGGGCTGGTGCGCCGTCCCCTTCCTCGTCCCCGCCGTGGCGCCTCTGCTGCGGAGGCTTCGGGGGTGTTATACGCCTCCCTTGCTGGGATCGCAGAGCATCGCCTCGATCGAGATTATTAATCGGACGGAGGGAAGGAGCGAGACTTGGCTTGTTTGAAGGTCCCCCCGGGCACTCGGTTAGGAGGAATGAGCCATATATCCTCCCCTGAACAAGTCATTTTCCCCTTGCGGGAGCTGTATGTCTCCACCAGCCTCGTCGCGTCGGGATGCCGGGGAAGACGGACGGCTCCGCGCCGTGACACAGCCGGCGTGCCCGCCCGGGCATTGGATGCGCCCCGGGGCCCACGGCGGCACCAGCTGGGCTCCGCCGGACCCAGGCAGCCTCGTGCCGGTGGACGGCATTGTCCTTATAGGATATCAGCCCTCCCTTCCTTCAAATGAACTGGGGGAGAGCTGAGTGCGGCCGAGTTAGGTTCGGCCCTGGGGGATTCCAGTCTAGTGGACTATTACTGCTGTCTCACTTCATTATAATGAATAATAAAGAGATACTTACACACGGCTTCTCTAAATTATTCATTGCGTGCGCTGAAAAATCAGGGCAGCAATATGTAAAACAGACAACTTGCGTGTCTGCGCTCATATAAATATCCAGACTACAGCCCTGCGAGGTACCCTCGGGTCCCCTTGTTAGGGGTGAAGCGCAAGGATTAGGGTTGGAAGTGACAGGGATGAGGAGCTCGTGCCGTCACCGGCTACATTCCAGCGCCGCCGCCCAGCTTTGGCTGGAGCGTACCGCCTGCGCTTCCTGGGGAGATGTGGGGCCGGGCCGGCACCCCTGAGAAAGGGGGTCGCTCGGTCTTTGTTGACAGCTCGCTTGCACGGCTCGGAGCCGCACCTGCACGAGTGTGCACAGATGCCCGTGGTGGGCTCACGTGACAAAGGGCGAGGATGCCTTTGCCCTCCCTTGCCTGTAGTGCCTGGAGACTGCCCTCAAACGCACTCCCACTGGACAGGCAGGAACAACTCGGAGACACCTGACAAACTCATGCCAAGAGTGAGGAGGCAAAAGCTCCTTCTCGCCATCCCTCGAGTTCACGCTTTGATCCCAGCCCGATCCTCGACGGCGACTTTGGAACTTGATCCCTTCGGCTCCACTCAGTTAGTATCGCACTCCTCTCCACTGGAGCCCAGGCTGTCCTCTACGCACGGGGAGGGACCAGACCAACATCCCCCTTCAAAAAACCTGCCCTCCCACGCCTCTTGGCAAGGCCTCGGAGCGACCGCCGGCAGAGAAGCCGCTGTCCATCTCCCACCATGGAAAACATGGTGTTTCCAGAGGTGCCTTCTTGCCCAATCTCGCCTTCCCGTGCCCTGGGAACTGGCATTTCCAAGGAAAACGCTGATCGGCGCCACCACGCGAGAGGTGCCCCACCAACTTCTTTACCGGGCTCGGCAAGCAATCTCTGCGAGCCGCGAAGCTGCCAGCTCCCCCTCGTCCACCAAGCCGTCTTTGCTACCTATTTCCAATTGACCGGGATTATGATAATGTCTCCGGTAAGCAAACAGGTAAAGAGACTTCTGCACAGTGTTTAGATAAAGCAGACAAGCTCTGACAAAGCTGGATAATAAAGCGGGCCGGGAGGTTTTCCCTGGAAGGGATCTAATTAAGAACAAAGACAAACCCCCATTAACGGTCTCCTGAAGGCGCCGTATCCATCTCCAGAAGAAACCCTGCCTTACGAGTCCAGGAGGGACAAAAGACAATAAAGCGCCTGTCAGACGGGAGGGAAATAAACCCATCCTGGATCCACCTGGAGAAAAACCAACAGTGAGGCAGGGGGAATATCTGCGGATGGATAATGTCAGCCCAAACGCAAGCCCCCAGCAGCCGCCTCGTCCCGGCTGCCCCACACAGCCCTTCTTCCTGCGATGTGACCCATCCCGTGTCCTCCATCTCGCATCCCACTTCCACCATTCTCTGCCTCTGAGAACAGACTTTTCAACCTCTGCGGCCCTTTGGCCGCCTCCTGCCGCGACCGCTCTGGTTGCCAGCGGAACCTCGGGCGCTGGGCTTCGCCCCGGCTCCCGCCCCCCCCAACACTCCCACCGATACACCTGGCCTCTCAGGCAATGAAACGGAACGCGGCGGTGCAAGAAGATGCCTGAAGCGGGGAGCTGGGGGCAGCGGCACTGTGCCGCTTCCCCTCTAACTGCCCCTATTCCTCATCCTTAAATGCTAATTGCGAAGTTTGCCAAGGAGTTATTTCACTTTGTGTCAACAATACAGATAACTCTGCCGACGCTCTCTTGGTGTTTGGTGGCACAAAGCCACCGTCTCCCTCCTCCTGGACCTATTAGGAGAGATCCTCATGTCGCTCCCGCAGCAGGCTCCCGCCCAGCCCCATCCGTGATGCTGACGGCGCTGCTCCTACGGGCGGGACATGACTTTACACCCGCCGCCCTCATTCCCGGCCTTTCCATGACCACTTCCTTGCTGCTCGCTCAGCCGAGGGCCGAGCGTGAGGCTGGGGCTGCCCTCCATGTCCACCCTCCGGTGAGGCAAAAATCCCATTCAGGGATGGCACGAGTTTTCTGCTACTGGTTTTCTGGGATAGACAGCATGGGAAGAGTGGAAGGCATAAAGCGAGCCAGGCAAGGCCCTCTCTCTGGGTGCCAAATATGCCAAGAGGCGGGATGACTGGGACCCCGAAAAGGCGATGCGCATCCCAAGCAGTCCCAGACACGGGTTTGCGCCCTGGATCAGGGGACGTGCTCTCTTTGTCCGCCCTGAAGCCCTCCCGCTTGCTTACACAAACCTACAACGCTCTGCCTCTACGGCCCTTCAACCCCAAACCTTCAACTTCTCTGCTGTAGGCAACGCACCTGGTCACGATGACAAACGGAGATGCCGAAGCACGTCCCAAAAAGGCTGGCTGACCCAGTTTTCAGCTGCTGAAACCGCTCGCCAGGAGCCGGAGCGGAGCCCCTCGATGGCGCCCAGGTGCTGCCTGGCCCTGGGAAGCTCCCAACCGACACTTCCTGTCATGGGAGCGGGGCGATCGCCCCGGCGCCCTCCTCCTTGGGAGGAAATAGTAATTGCCTTTGCTGGGAGCTCCGAATGGGATTTCTCCCTCACTTCCCGTACTCGCCCTGGCTACGGGCTCCAAACGCTTTTTATGCCGGGCGGCTGGAGCAAAGGCAGAAGAGATTTATTTGTAATCATCGGAAATAAACACACTTCCTCAGAAGTAAACACAAAAGAACAGAACCTGGCTGGGCTCCCGCTTCGTTAAAGATGCAAATTAGAAGCAGGCCGTCAAAACCCGGCGGCTCCTCTAATCCTCTCCCAACAATGTAAACCGTCAAATTAGCCGCGGGTACAATGGCATCTGCGGCGTGTGACGGCGGGTCTCGCGCGAGAGCTCCCCGAGGGCAGGACTGCGCCGCCTGGGTTTCCGTCACTGTCATCCCTGATATTTATTCTCGGTGCGGAGGGCGGGAGGCGCTTTGTCTTCGTTCCGATCCTTTCCGCTGGCACCAGTCTCCTGCCTGAGCCGCCTGCTGTCCCCCTGCTCCCATCTCTCCCCTCCATGCCAGCCCCTGCATGTGCAGCCCCGAGGGCAGAGGGGACCCGCGATGCGCCCTTTGGCATCGCCCACCTTCCGTCCAGCCCTTTGCTACCTGCTCGGCAATTCCTGACCTGTCGCTGTGCCTCCGTGTCCCCCACAGGAAAACAAAGAGCGTGGGACGCACAGGGCGCTTGGCCGGCCGAAACTGGGCCCCTTTTCTCCCATTAGCTCCCCGTCTCCGCACCATCAACCGCTCGGCCCATTCCCTCCCGCAAAGCCACGTGCCACCGACTCTCACCCTCCGCAAGCTTAATGAATTGCCTGACCCCACCACAACTGCTCCCATTCCCCAGGTTGGAACAAGCTCTGGACTGCTGGCAAACCGTTCCCCACCCACCGCCCCCTTCCCGGAACCCTCTGAGGGCTACGGGTCCCTCCTGCTCCCCCCCGGAGGCTCGCGGCTCCTCGGGGTGCGTTTCCCCTCAGCGATTCCCCGGCGGTGGCTCTTTGCCTGCCCGCTGCCGAGCACCGGAAGAGAAGCTGCTCCCCGTGAAAAATCCGAGCCCAAAATTGATACATTAGAGGTTGCTAAATATAAAAGATCCATCTGCAAAGATAATAAGCCTGTGAGGGCAGGGGCTGTCGAGTTGCTCCATTTCAGATAGTTTAATGGTGTTTTGGTCCGTGACTGCCGCTCCCAGACATTCGAATGATAACAAGATGAGGAGGAGGGCGGGAGCTGTCTGCACGAGGCACCGCAAGACCAGACTTCACGCTCGCCGTGCCCTTCCCGAGGCGGCCGTGGCGCGCGAAACGCCGCCGGCTGGTGGGCACCCGGCACACGCAGGGCTTCGGGTGGCCTCTGCGACCGACCACCCGGGGGCTGCCAAGCTTGAGCCCGATGCTGGGTCAGTGCCTGGCTCGAGCTGACGCCAGCTCGGTAAGAGGGTCTGAGCCCAGCTTTGGCTGTCGAGGGGCTTGCCCCATGCCTGCGTCACAGCCTGGGCACCACGGGCCCGGGTACCGCGGCAGGCAGTGCGGCCTGATGCTGAGGCCCCTGCAGGCGGAGTTGCGCCGCGGCGTGCTTAGAGACGGACCGTAGTTTACAGGGGGAAGGGACGAGTGGCTGCACGGTGCCACCGCTGCCACAATCTGACCACATCTTCTCCCCAAAGCCCTTCTCAGGATTTTCTGAACTAATGCCCCACAGCAAGCAAATCCAGAAACCGCAGTCAATGCTCTTAAAGCGAGCTAGGTTTTCCCTTCCCTTCCGACAGCCCTTCTTTCACCCCTCATTGCTTACAAGAGCAGCTGGTGGGGACGCACGCTGACCTGACAACATCATCGGCAAAGGAAAGCGCAGCGTGACGGGGCTGGGCACACCCCGCTCCCGGCTCCCGCTGGATTTTCCCGCCCTGACACCCTCACTTCTGGCATGAGACCCCATTGGTACCCTGATGATTCGGGCTCTGCAGCCCCCGGGGAGGTCGCCGCTGCCTTCGGCATGTGCCAGATCGGGGTTCTGTCTACCTGAGCCCTTTTCCTGCATGGAGCCATTTCATCCCTGCCCTGCACGACGCTCCCGGGGGCAGTCCCTGCCCCACACGAGTCACGGCTGCCGCAATCTGCTCGGAAATGCATCGCCTCTCGGAAAATAACAGCAATGCTCTCTGCCCTCAGGACCGGACCGGGTTTGCAAGTGGCCTCCGGCTACGGCCTGGCAGCTCCCAATTCCCCATGCGGCTGTGGTCCGGCCGCGTCCCCACGGCAGGACGCTCCCCAGGGAGGTGGCGGGCAAGGTCGGACAGTGTTGGCCTCGGCCCTGGTGGCCTGCAGCTGTTACTAGTGCAAGAGAAATCTTCATAAGGAAATACCAGTTGGCAGCTAAAGAAATAAAGCGGGAGGCCCTTGAATAGCGCAATTCCAAGGGGACGTTTGTAGAGCAGGTGGCTCTTAGATGCTAACGTCAGAGTCACTCCATGCTGCCGTCCACACCTGATCTCCCAAACAGAGATGAAAGCGACGGCACCGAGCGTGGGCGGCTACTCCAGGAACACTGTGGACATTGGAAAAAGTGCAGCGAGGCATCTTTCCTTGCCTGAGATGGCACCTAAGTGACTGCGTTCGCTGCCCAAAGCCAGGTCCCAGACCCAGCTGGGCATCGAGGCCCAACTTGCTCGTGGCCACCTCGCCATCCTCCAGTTTGAAGGACTCCGAAACATCCCCCCGGCTTCTCTCCAAAGACGTGACCGACATCAGGGCATCACTACCCCACCTAGGAAATGTCTGCAGGGAGCTGCCCTCTCACCGGGGAAGCCCAGTTCCCCTCCACCCTGCACTGGGGCTCTGGCCTGCGTCCCGGCAGGGAAGAAAAGCCCCGAGGACAGGTGCCTGCTGACACCGTCACTGTGCCGACTGCGGGACGCGATCCGGCGAACCCCCCTGCTCGTGGCGCGGCCCTGCGCCTCAATCAGCGCCCGTGTGCGAATTCAATCAGCGCTCATCTAACACAATGCGGCACCTGCGCCCCGGCTGATTTCTAGTGTTCTTCAATCAAAAGGAGGAGAAGAAACACCGAGTTTATTGCCGGCGGTGCGAGTGGACCCGAACGGGTGAGAACCTGGAGCCCTCCACGCCTGCGGGGTAGTTTTGGGGTTGGTTTTCTCCCCTCGCTGTCGGTTTTTGTCTTTTTTTCATCTGCCTTCCCAGGCGGGGAGAGACAGAAATAACCCTTTCGCCGTCACAGCTAGCCATGTAGTTAAGCGCCGGTAATTAACGTGCGGCGATACGAGGTTCCGACCGCTATGACTCAGCCGTCCTGATGGGACTGGCGACCGTCTCCATCTCCGCCGGGCGAGGGGGGGCGCTTTCAACCTGGGGGAACGCGGCTGCCCTGGCATCCCGCGGTCATGAAAGAAGAAAGGATGTTGGCAGCTTGATTAAAACACGGGCCAGGGCGTGTTTGCAACAGAAGGAGCCAGAGCAAAGTGGTCGTACATCTCTCCCTGGCTTGCAAGGAGGGAAAATTGGTGTGAAGCCGCCCCGGCGCGGGACAGGACGGCGGCGCGGTGAGGGGAACGGTGCGAGGGCGTGCGGCAACAGCCCCCAGACGGGTCCCTCGGGGGAATCCTGGCACATTGTGTTTGGCTTTGGGTGGAAATACTGCCAAGGTCTCCCTTGCCCGTGGCCCTCACGCTACCGCTCAGTCTGTCTGGCCGCGCCGCCCTCCCTGACAGAAGCCGGCGGGGAGGCAAACCTCGTCTCCCGACCCCCCGTTAATTACCGCCGAAAATACATCTGTCGCGAGGCGCCCGCTCCTATCGCTGCAGCTCTTAAGGGTAATGGAGAGGTTTCAGTCTTTGGAGGATAAGTCTCAGGCTCTTGGCTGCTCGCCCGGGAGGATTATTTTACATCAGGTTGAGTTCTGTAGTAATTATCTTCAAAACAGCTGGACTGCTGGATAAACTCGCTGTATCTTAATGCACAATACAAGAGCAAATACGGAGAATTAAACTGCAATTTCAGACAGGCCTGACAGATCGTCGGGAAAAGCGCTCACCGGTGTTTCGGAGGCCGAAGCTCAGGACTCCTCACATGTCAGGGGTGGGGAGGCATTTTCTCATTTGAAATCAATTCCATCTTCCCCAGAGACCCAGCAGAGGGGGAAAGGAGATTCCGGATGAAGATGTTTCACCCTCAAGCTCACGGCGGAGAAAAAAACCCCCGCCATTTCCCTGACCCCCTCGGCTGAAACATGAAACGGCATTTGATCCCGGCTGGAAAGCTTACCGCAGCCCCGAGCCTGCCATAATAGCCCAGTCTTTCCAGGCACCCAGCTCCGTGCCATGCCATGCCGGGATGGGCTAGGGCAAAATCACCTCCCTCCCTCCGGCTGTCGCTTACGGTGCCTCCCGTATCCCGTCCCAGCAGGACGGCGGAGCCAACAGATGGACAAATGCAATGCCAGACAACACGAGCGCCCTCACCCCGAGCACCAGGGGTGAGTTAAAAGGAAAAAAATCAACTGCTTTCAAGATGATGCTGCCGCCACAAGTGCGAGACCCCCTCGGGCAGAATTAATAACCTCTAAAAACAGGGAAATTCTGCCGATGGAGGGTGAAGGCATATTTCATGGCGACCGCCGTGAAGCGCTCCTGCCAAACGCGCCATCTGTAAATGACCTGGGTAAGCCGTCAGCCCGAGAATATAATTGCCAATTTGCAGAAATTTCACCAGCAATTAGGCAAAAGACAATAACCCAGCAGAGGAAATCCTCTGCTCGCCGCTCCCGCGCCTCTGCTGACCCCTGGGCTTTCCACCCGCCGCCTCTCCGCCGGGATAAGGGCCGGGCGCTCCTTGCGCCGGGCACGAAGGAGCCAGTTGACGGTCCGGTGGCACCGCCGGACGAAGAAGGCGTGAGATGACAACAGGCACCGGCGCTGGGCGGGAGCTGGCCGAGGAGCCCTCCTTCTCCCGCCAGTACCCCGTCCCCGCGCTTCACCAAGGGCTGGGGGCCTGATCCCGGCAAGCCCGCGGGGTGTCCGCCGCGGCCAAACGCCTCCGTGCAATTAGGGGGTTTATTTGTTTGAGTTGTACGTGAATATACCAAATTACATTATCAGATCATCGTCCCGCTTCTGATTTATTCCTTCTTTGTTCTTCAAGTCTTCGTACATCTAAGCAATTAACCTCTCAAAGAGCTGGAGAACACATAATTATCCTCATTTGTCTAAACGTCACCAAGATGGCTGCCTTTCAATTAACCTTCTGGGAATGGAGGGAAGTTGGAGTGATACAGCGATCATTTCCAACTTCGGCGTAGGCTTTTTTTTTTCCCCCCTTAAAGTAATTTAATTGAAATATTCAGATGATAAAATATAGCCAGATAACTGTTACCGCAGGTAACGGGATCAAGAGAGGGCTTGCGATGGAAAAAAGAAGTCAAATGAGGTACAGTAATATTATATCAATACGTGGCACTTCCATCTAAAAATACCACAGCGCTTCGCGCTTATTAATGAAGGGAGCCTTTCGCTCTCCCCTGCGGGCTAAGACTTACAGCGCTTCTATGCCCCGCTGCTGCTGAAGGGGAAACTGAGGCACGGGACCGGCTCCGGCACGGCCGGGAGCATCCCTGGACAGTCTCCTCTGTGGCCGCTCCCTCCTCCTGCCCCGGGGCGAAGGTGGCTGCGTAACAAAGTTAGAGGGACAAGGTCACGGCCGAGCCGCTTTTGCTTTTCTTTCTTTTACTACTTGCCCCCGTGTTGCTGAGGTAGCGGCTGCCACGCTGAGCCGGCGAGGGATGCGTTCCCACCCGACACGTCGCTAATAAATATGCATCGCTTCCGCCGGAAAGCGCCGGGTCAAACTTTGCACCCGCGTCAAGCAAGACACTGGTGTCGTCTGGCGCACGCGAGTCATATTTATCCACACCCCCGCAAGCAACTAGATACGGAAAACACACAAGCGCCCTCCCCAGTTCAGCGCATCTCCTCCCTGACAAGCGTGGCTTCTCAATTCCTCGCGGTGCCACGGCTTCGCTCCCGTGAAATCCAGCGCTCCAAAAAGCCGTGTCGGCTCCGGCACCTCGGCGAGCCCTGCTCTCTGCCTCCTGCTCCAGCATGTGGGAGAGGCCGAAACGGAGCTTCTCCGTCAAGGGACCCTAAGGCACTGAGATATTGGGATACTCTGCATCCTTCCCTCCCAGACTCACAAACAGATCGGTATTTCAGACAATCCGTGCGGCTGAGCCGGGAGGAAAGAACGTGGGAAAAGCCAGTTAGGGACTCCGTAAACCCGTGTCTCTCCCGGCGCATTCATCCGGAGAGATGAAGTGAGGATAACACAATAGCCACTGAGTTTATTCTCGGCGCAGGCTGACGGCAACATAATTAAAATGCAAGCCAGAGTCAAGGTACCTATCGATAAATCTTTGCTTTTGGCTCTTCGGCTTGACAGGAAGCCTATACCTGGCGCGGGGAGTTCAGACCGAGGGGGAGGCACAGATAAAGGCTCTGCTTTATGCCCGGCTATTTTAATGTTTCATTTGAGTAATGGGCCTTGCAAATTAGCACCCTGGCGGCCTGAAATACATATTTTTCCTGGGACGTGAGAGCTCCCGATCCGACAGGTGATATGGGCGAACGGGCCCTGAGGGGAGCTGC
Organism: Chionis minor; assembly: GCA_013398295.1. Taxonomy (NCBI): domain Eukaryota; kingdom Metazoa; phylum Chordata; class Aves; order Charadriiformes; family Chionidae; genus Chionis; species Chionis minor. The sequence continues at coordinate 30,321 of VZSF01008729.1, forward strand.
GATCGTGGCGCTTCGCGGCCACAGTCATATTTTATCCCGGCCGGGATGACGAAGAAGAAAGCCGAGAGCTCGAGGGGAGTGATGGGGGGGATATCCAAAGGCTGGGGGAGGCAATGGAGCGGAAAACGAGGCTGTGCGAGACCAGCGAGGGGCTGCTGAGCGGTGGCGGGGAGCGGCCGCCCGGCCTCCGCAGGGAACTGACACCGCACCAGCACAGCAGCGTCAGGGCAGATGCGCCGGGGCATGTCTGCAACACACGCTTCTCCTTGCACGATCAAAACTATGGATTTCTGCCTCTTGCTGGAGCTCATCGGAGCAACTGGCTCTTCACTGAATATTTGGAAAGGCCGGTGGTGCCTCCATCGCCGCAAATCCACTGGGGAGAAGGGGGGATGCCTTGGGGGCAGGAAAAAGCAAGCTCGTGGCCAGAGGGGCTGCCTGATGGCGGTCCGGCTCCTCCAGCACAAACGTGGCAGGGAAGATCAAACTTCCCTGCGTTCACTCGGACAGGACGATCGGGAGAACACTGGAGACGTATGTTAGGCTGAACACGAGGGGGAGCTCGGGCCAGAGCGCGCAGGGGAGTGGGAAGCACAGAGTGGAGCCGACTGGCTCAACCCCTCTCTCCTTTCTACCTCCATTTGTCTCCCTCCTCTGCTTCCTTGTCCCCTTCCTTCCTACTCTGCACCCAATCCGCCTGGCCACCACCTCCTGGTGCTGCATCTCCATACAACCATGCAGACAGACAACACGCTTGAGCACCAGCACAACGCGTTCCGGCTGCCACAGCACCCACATAACCCCACGCCAATGCCGCCACGTGGAGCTGCATGTGTGGCCGGGCATGGATTCATCCCGGCGTTGAACATGTGCTGGCAAATTGCTCTGAACCTCTACTGATGAGCCGGACGCCTGTAATTCTCCTCCTGGTTGCCCCCACAACCTCCTGCAAGAGGCACATGGTGACATCTCCCTGACCTACACCTCCATGCCAGGAACGGAGCCAAGACACTGAGATGAGCACGGCCGCTGCGGAGCCAACACACGGCACGTTCCGGGCACCAGAACCTGCCGGGCCCGCAGGAACCTGCTGACGCTTCCCCATCCCCTACCTGCCACCTTAGGGACCTTATCTGGATTTCACTGCCAAGGACTTAAGGGATGGGCAGAAAGGCTCCAACGTGAGCCCAGAGTGGGAGTTTGCCTCCTCGCTGCCGGCTCTCGGGTCCATTAGCTCAGCTTCAAGGGGTTGAAATGGCGCTTGGGAGCAGGCTGAGATGGTGGGACCTCCCTGAGCTCTGCCAAAGCTCCCCACGTAGCATCGTGCCGTGGTCGCAGGACCGGGATGACAACTCCTGCTCTTGGCGGGGCACGAACCGGAGCCCGGAATGACCCCACAGCCGCGGCATGACACGCCACATCTCCTGGACAGCTTCACCGCGGGGAAGTCGTACGTGGGGAGCTCCCGCTCGCCCTGCCAAGTTTCAGCCATCTGGGACGTGACACGGAGAGACAGCTATGAACTCGCCGGGAGAGGCAGGACTTTCAGAGCAGTATATATAGCACTCCCGAGGTACACTGGAGGCACAGCAGAAAGTCTGCGTGCCAGCCACCGGCGCGTGCTTTCCCGGCCGGCGAGATGGGAAAGAGCAGCCTTTGGGAGCTAACACGCATGCATCTCCATCCGCACCACGATGCTGCCCTGTTTCATACGGGGGCATCTGTCTCCAGCTCCGTGAAGTTTGACTGCGGTTCACCGGGGCAAATGCAGCCGTTTCCACCCTTCTCTAGAGGCGCAGGGCTGAGCTCTCCACAATCTTGGCCACCCGTGGGCCTCGTGTTTCATTTATAGCCATCCAAAAGCTAGAAAGAGTGGCCACAGCCGCTCCAGACAATTAATCCGTGGCCCTGACGCCACCCTAAGGGTGTGGGTAAGGGAAGCTGAGAGCTGTTCTGGGAAATTCCTGTGGCTTTTCTAGCTGTCGTGCCAAAAAAGGGGGATGGCCATGCGGAGCGGGCGGACAGAGGACTGGGCCGAGGCGCGCAGCAATCATTTTCTCCCGGCAAAGCTGCCGACTCAAGGAGAAACATAAAGCCCTCGATGAAGGGCTTGTCTGGTTTATTATAACATCGGCTTTAATTTATGCGCCTGCCTTTTATGATTGTTCTCTATCACTGTTCCTGGGGCTTATTTATAGAGGGCCATTAGCACCGAGAGCGAGCCCTGATAAGCGAGCGTTCACGGTGCCTGCCAGGGGACCGGGGATATAAACCGAGACGAGGAGGAGGCAGCGAGCTCTCTCGCGTGGGGCTGCGGCGAGTCCTTTCCCCGAAAGCCAAGAAGGATAATTTGATCTTGGAGGGCGATACAACTTCGCTTCACGTGGCTCACTCTCGGGCAGCCTGCGGCCTCCTTCACGTGCGCTTTGCTAAATTCCCTAGCCCCAAACAGCCACTGCAGCTTGAACGGGGAGCGAGGCAGAGAGCTTCGGACCGGAGGGTCCGTACCCGGCACAAAGAGGCCAGGGATGTGGAGAAAAGCCCTTTGAGGGTGTGAGAGGAGAGGTGCCGGGGCGAGGAGGGGGAAGGCAACCTTGACTGAACGCCATTCCCGCCCGCGTACCTTCCCCGGGCATCTCATCTCCTCCCCTTCCACCGAAAAGCAAAACGCTCCGAGGGCCGGGCAGACGCCCCATGACACGCAGGGGACGGGGGGTACCGGTGACTTCGCGCCACGCAATTAGTCCCATCTACAACCTTGGCCCTCCAAACTCCGCCGCAACCCGGACAGGTGATCCTATGGCAGTAATTAAAACAGCACCCACCGAAACGACAGGCTAATTGCAGGCGCGGACAGGGGCCGGCCCACCCCCGGAACACACAGATGGGCATGGAAAAATACATTGGATAAAAGCCCGGCTGAGCGGGTAGGTGGGTCTGTTGGCAGATAGAGACGATGTAAAATGAATTTGCACGATCAAAGCCTTCCCGCGCAGTTCGCAGGTAATTGGTGACCAGAACAAAAGCTTTAAATTCAGCCACTAAATTATTCACTACAAATCGTCCTCGCGGCTCCCGCGCTTGTGTCCTTCAAGCCGTTCTAGGTGGTGATTATGTCCCCTCGGCGCACGGGGAGGCCTCGGGGAAGCGGTTGCAGGAAAGACGGAGCCGCCGATCCGACACCGACGGTTTGATTTACAGAGAGAACCGGGGAGAGGAGACAGGCGCCCTCAGGAAAAAAAGAAACTTCAAGCTCTAACCATCCCATCAAGGGGGTTTCAGCGTTCTTTATGTGGGGATTTTTTTCTTTCTTTCTTTTTTTCTTTTTTTTTTCCCAACAAACTCCCACTGCAGGCAGAATAGAGGACGCTAAATTATTTTGGAATATGCTGAGAATGCCCTGCTTGGCCGACGGAAGCCTCATAAATCATTCCTCATCCCCCAACCCCTTTCTTGTTCTTGATCTCTTCCAAGCAGAATAATGCCAGCTCGCTGAGGAGCTCGTGGCCCGCCACGAGGCCCGTTTCGGGTGGGCACTGCAGAGAGACGCCGCCGGAGCCAGACCTGCTGCCCCAGGGGATGAGCGCACGTGACCGGGAGAGACGACCAGCACCAAAAAGGAGCCACTCAGGTTGCTAACTGGGTCTCTGCCTCCCGGCGACCAGTTTCTGAGCCCACCTCAGCTGGTACAAAGCGGCCCTACGGCAGCCCGGAGCTGCGTGGTGCCAAGGAGCTGCCTCGCCGGTGCTGGAGCAGGGCATTGCTCCTGTTCTCCACCCTGTATCTCCTGAATTAAGGCTCATCAATGGCTTCGGGAATAGCCACGCTCATGTCAGGCATGGGACGACCTATTTTTTTCCAACTCCAGGGTCAGCTGGAGCACGACGGGCTACCCTCGCTTGGAGATCAACAGGATGGAGACAGCAACTCCATGCACAACTTGGAAGGGACAGGAGAGGCGGTCGCATTCAGGTGCCGGATGCTCAACCATCGCTTTTGATGGGGCTGGGGACGAGGAGCGGGTTCCTCGCTTCTCGCCAGCACGGGCTCCTTCCAAAGCTGGAGGAGGTGCTCACGAAGGACCTGGTGGGGCAGAGAGTGCCAGCCATGGTCCGGAACAGGGAGGGGAGAGCGGGCTGGGGGAGGAAAACGCTGCATGGAGGAGGCGCGGAGCTCGTTTGGCATTGCTGATGTCACTGGAGGGGCTGCGTGCCCCGGAGCTGCCAGCCTGGCTCCTTGCACCACGACTAAAATCCCACTTTTCTCTAAAAGCTCCAAAGCTGAGAGACCACGTTCAAAGGCAGAGGTCCCTCCAGTCCGGATCTGCTCACGAACCAGAGCGCGGCAGAGGCACAGTCATTTTCTAATACCTGAAGTGACACTTTGCGAGGCCCTCACGCTCAGCTGTGACACTGACAATGTCATAATAGGGATATGAGCGGCGCGCATCTCGGCGCTGGCCCGGTACCCGTCACTCAGGCGTGATGGATGGGCGGCAGGCTTGGGAAGCCGCTGACAAGAAGGATCAGCGAGCAGCTCCGTTCGTGGCTCCGGGCAAAGACTAAACCCCTTCCCTCCCCGCTTCGCTACAGCTCAGAAAAAGATGGGCCGCTGTCTTCCACGGCTTGGCTGTGAGCTGGCCCAGGAGGTCTCCGCCAGGCATTTGGGAAGAGATGGCAGAGTGCCCCGAGGTCATCCGGGAAAGCCCTGGGTGGGAGGGAGCCCCGTCGCTCAGGGTCCCAGGGGCAGAGCTGCATCCCCCAGCCCTCAGCATCTCGCCATCACTCCTCTCCACCCTCACACCCACAAATACAAGCGGAGTTTCGCTTGGTTTCTTGAGTCAATACCCTCCTGCCCTCCCCAGGAAAACACTAAAAAGACTAAAAAGCGATAAACGCCTCACCAGCCACCCTTGCCCCTCCAGAGCCTGAACTTTATGACACTGTAGCTATTTATTTCTCGCTGTGTTTTGCAAATACCAGATGTGACGTTCATCCTGAGCAGCCTAGTTTAAGGCCCCTTGGTTATTCCGTAGACGGAGCTGCTATTTTAGACAAGACAGACGTGAAACAAAACCAAAACCTAAAGCAGAAGGGGGGAAAAAAAAACCCTCAGAGCACTGTGACGGCGAGCAAAATCCATAGCGAGGCATTCCTCGTCGCTTTTTAACCCGGGGGAAGGTGAAAAAGCCAAGTGGAGCTGTGAGTGCCCGGGGACCGCGGGTCCCAGCAGCCCTGCGGGGCTGGACGGGAGCTGCTGGTGGGCAGGGAGCTGCCGCCGGGAGCTCTCCCACCGCTGCCACGGGGCTGGGGATGAGCCGGCGGGTGAGGGGAGGCACTAACCGAATTTGCCCGTGGCCACCTTTCCCACGCTAGCCTCCTTGCTGGGAGAAGCGGCCGGCGACAGGCACTGGCGGCACGCTCCGGCGCTTCTGCCCGGACCGCATGCAGACTGCCCAGCTGCAATTCCCACGTTTTCCATTGGGATACTCCGCCGGCATCAAGCTCCCTTCGAGCCAGACCACCCATATCGGCGGGGCCCGGCATACCCTGTATTTCATCCCCAGTGTCCCGGAAGGGCTCAGGAACATGCGGACGCGCTCCATAAACCCACCATTAGAGATCCCCTGATGGAGATGGATTATAATTTGCGAATGATTAAAACACAATTAACGGCGGTAGGGAGGTACTCGAGGCTCGGCAAAGGAGCCGTGCAAATGAGGAGTTATCAGGACCTTCGGTGTCCTAAGCACCTGTCAATTCTTGGTTGAAACAAGTGCATTAGCCTCGTCCAATATCCATCTAACCTTTCCACTCTCCCTTGCTCTGTTTCCCTGGCAACCATTTAAAAGTGCTGGAAAAAGGCTTTCAGAAAAAAGAAAAGGAACGGTGGGGAAAAAAAAAGGCAATATGTTCTTTTAAGGCGCGGGCGTTGCTCGTTGGCTCTTTCGCCCCCCCTCCTCTCGGTCTCTGCTTTAGGTGCCTGCGTTTTCCCTGCCAGGCTCAGCTCCGACTCCGAGCACTCGGCACGAGCTGCCGCACTTGGAGGGCCACGAGCAGGGTGGGGACGGTAGCCCTGCCACCCTGCTTGCCCCAGGGACGGCTGGATACAAGGTGACACGTTGGGAAAAACCGCTTGGGACTACAGAGAGAGGGAGAGAAGCAAATCCCGTGAGCCGGCTGGAGCACAGGATGCTGCTGAAAGGGGAAACGATGCCCCAAAATGCCCAGGTGCAACAGCGTTTGAGCCCTTCCTGGCATCTCGCGGCACAGCCCTGCACGACCTGCACAGCTCTCCGGCGTGGTACAAGCACAAAACTTGGTATTTTACGGTGCTCCCTTTCACTCTCTGAGCAAAACAGCAGTTAACAAAGGTCAAAACTTGAGGCTGTCACTAAACCCACCGCCGCCGCCTGCTAAAGAGGGTTATTTTTCCCCCTTGCCTGTTCTCCCCGCTCCCGCCTGCCTGGGCATCATCTCCCAGCACATCGGCGCCGATGAGAGTGGCATTTGTCCTGACACCTTCGGGAGCTCAGCTCCAAAGGGTAGAAGGAAAATGGCAACGAGAGCAGCCGTGACAAGAGCCGGAGAGGGGGGGATGGCTCCCAAAACCTGTCACCGCCGCGCTCTCCTGTCTCCGCAAGCAAATGCCAGAGGGGGGCTGGAAATGCAGCCCTATTCCCCAGGGACAACCCAGCACCCGGAGCTGCTTGATTTGGGTGGGGAGGATGGGGTAGAAGAGGGAGAGATGGGTTTTTCAGGCGTCAGGAGCCGCCACACAGGATGGAGCTAGGGAAGCAGCTGGGGGGAGCAGCAGGGGAGGTGGGACGGGGCACCCAGCCCCTCCCCAGGAAGCCTTCGGTGCTCTGTGGCACACCGTCCCAGGGGCAAGGGGACACGTCAAAGCTGTTCGGTCCTGGAAAGTGCTGGGAATCACAGAATGGTTTAGGTGGGAAGCAACCTTAAAGACCATTTAGTCCCAATAATCCTGCCCTGGGCAGGGACACCTCACACCAGACTAGTTTACTCCAAGTCCCATCCAACCTGGCCTTGCACACCTCCAGGGATGGCTCACCACCCTCACAGGCAACAATTTCTTCCTGAGATCTCATCTAAATCTCCCCTTTTCCATTTTAAAACCGTCACCCGTCATCCTATCACTCTGCTCCCTGATCCATAGTCCCTCCCCAACTTTCCTGGAGCCCCTTTCAGACACTGGAAGGGGCTGGAAGGTCTCCCCGGAGCCTTCTCTTCTCCAGGCTGAACCCCCCCAGCTCTCCCAGCCTGTCCTCCCAGCAGAGGGGCTCCAGACCTCCCAGCATCTCCAGGGCCTCCTTTGGCCCCGCTCCAACAGCTCCGTGTCCTTCTGCTGTTGGTGGTCCCCAAGCTGGCAGCAGCACTGCAGGGGGGTCTCCTCAGACCAGAGCAGAGGGGCAGAATTCCCCCCCGGCCCTGCTGCCCCCGCTGTGGGGATGCAGCCCCGGGGGCGGGGGGTTCTGGGCTGCCAGCGCACGATGCCAGCTCATGTTGAGTTTCTCACCCACCAGCACCCCCAAGTCCTTCTCCTCCGTGCTGCTCGCCATCCATTCTCCGTAGAGGAGCGGGAGGCTTGTGGTGCCGCCTTTGCAGGACTGAACACAAACCTTCCTCCGCACGGGAGAGGCCCCGGGGGAGCGCAGCCCCCAGGGACGGCTCCGTAGGCAATCCAGCCTCATTAGCTCCGCTGCTCACCGAGCGGCTCGGTCTACACACCGATTTGCTGCTCCGCAGACCGGCCCGGCTACCGGCGAGCACAGGAATTGCTAATAACCCTGTTATTAACTTCGCAGCGTGCCCCTCCCCAGCATCGCAAGCACGCGTGGCCACCCGCATCACCCGGGAACGAGACCTCGAGCAGCACCGAAAGCAGCGGTGGGGGCCGAGGACCACCCCGCGGCAAGGCGGAGGGCAGCGGCGTCCCTCTTACGTGGGGGGCGAGGAGCGGAAAGGGGGCGCAGCGGTGCGGGGAAGAGCTTGGTCGTGTTAATGAGTTGTGCGGTTCGAGGCCCACCACTGCCGCTTGGCACTCGGAGGCGCAAACAGAGGGAGGGGGGAAAAAACAATCCATTAAACAACACGCACCGGGGGAAAAAAAAAACCCAAAACAAAGGAAAAAACCACCCTAATCTACCGTTCCGCAAACACCGGGCACCCAAACAGCCGATCTTTGTCGGGAACCTTAGTTCCAAGAACCACTTACAGGCTTTCATCAACACATTATAATATTAATCAAGGCTCATAATGCAGAGTGATTTGCATGCCAACAAATATATTTACACTGTAAATTGTTTGTTGAGAAGCCTCAGAGAAATATGCAATTCACTGCTATTGAACTTGGGTAGCGGGGGAAAAAAAATAAAACGCACAAACTCCCTGTAGAGTTGGTTCCTTCTGGTTTTAGCAACACAGCTCATTAGCATGCATTCTCATTTCCACGCGGGCTTTTGCTCGCAGCCATTTAGCTGGATCACAGCAGTCGGAGATGGAAAGGCTTATTAAGGTCCTCATAGCTAAATCCAGGCCACCGTCTTCTCAACGGAGGAGAGGCAGCCGCTGGTAAACCTGTCCAGCGCTAGCCAACGAGCCCAAGCACGATGACTGTCACCACGGGGGACTCCGTCCGAGCCCTGGAGCGACACCGGGCTATTTAGGCAGCCCTGGGGTGTCTACTTGCCCGGTGCTGCCGGGATGAATCCCAGCGACCCCGGAGAAGTCCCACTCCCACGGAGGGGAGGAGGGCCATGGCACTGGGAGCTGAGCAGCCGGGGAGGTGATGGATGGGCAGAGCTCCCAACGCCCGCAGGCCGAAGTCAGCCAAAAAGCCTGAGGATGGGTGGTATCACGAGGACCGTGGCAGCGCGTGGGAGCCAATGGTGCGGTCCTGGGCCCTCCCGCATCTCCCAGCACACGGCGAAGAACACTTGGAGAGGCAGCTTGGCGCAGAACCCAGGATTTGGGGGTTTGACCCACACCGACGAGCCCTTAGTCTCCGGCACTGCATGGAGTGACCAAGAGGAGTGTGTGTTGCCTGTGTTACTACCAGCACAATTTCACAGGACAAGATGGGAGAGGACAAGGTGGGAGGCAACGCGACCAGGAAGCAGCGGGAGCACTGAGAGATGGGGCTTTCACCCCTCTCGTGCGGTTTGAACACTCTCACATCACATTACCCTCATCCCGAGGGATCTTCCCTTCTTTCTTGCCCCCTGCTTTGCCCTCTCCCACCCCTGCCCGTCCCACCGCAGCGCATGGGTCCTGCCGCATCTCCCAGCTGGGTGTCAATGAGGGTCTGCTGTGCTCCCCGTCTGGCCTCTCCCCTCGCCGCCTGCCTGGCGTTCCGGGACTGGAAAGGATGATTAGCAAAGGTGGTAGAGAAGAATTAAGCGGAGTATTCTGTGGCGCCTCTCTAAGCTGCTGAAGAGCCGATTAGCAGGAGGCATTGATCTCCTGGTTCAGAGATCTTCTAAAGCGGGAGGTGGAAAAATAACGGGAGGGAGGAGGGAGAAAGCTAATTAACACTTCCAGGGCAGGCAGCTCTCGGTGTGGAGCTGATTTTAATAGACAAAATAGAAGGCGCCCCGGGCAGCAGACTCAGCAGTGTTTGTTCACCCAGTGGGTGTGCTTGTGCGGGAAAGAGCCAGGGGACAGTACCGGCCCGGAGAGAGGGGAGGTGACAGCTAGAGTCCCATCTCCGGTCACCCTCCCACTGGGTCAGTACCGCGCCACAGCGTCTCATGCTGGTGGTTCTGACCGCAGCTGCTGCCTTTGCTCCATCTTCATAAGATGGAAACACGAAGGGAAGCAAGAAGCTGAAGTGGCACTCCCCGCATCCCAGCTCGTTACCCTGCGCCCCGGATAGCCGCTAATTCGGAACAACACTACCATGACATGCGTTGGTTCACACGCACACAGCGCTCTTTACAAACCCACCCCGGGGCCGGGGCTGCGTCCCCCTGAAAACCAGGGAAACGACCCGAAAGCATGAGAAGCGATTCGGCGGATCAGTGAAAACCACAGGAATAAACTTTCAGGCTCCATCAGGTAGTTCGGTCTGTTTACATTTAATACTCCATTCCTCTACGTGTGCGAAGTGCAAGCCCCTAATCCCTGCTCGCTAATTACCAACATTAGAGGACCAGAGCACAGTCTCACACATTCGTACTACCTAATGCAGACACAATTTCCCTGACCCTCTCTGCGCCGCAACGTTAAGGACGGGCAGATGCCTTCAAGTTCGCGATGATCGCCCTACAAAACATCAGGGAAGGAGAAAGAGCTCGTCGGGGGGCGAAGGGGCATTTTATTTGATAAAATCATAAAGAGCAGCGCGTCCTGCAGAGGAAGAATCTCCGAGACATAAATGTCAGGTTTATGAACAATTGAGCTGCTCTGTGCTTGCCCGAAATTGCTCTTTAAGGTCAGCGCTGTAAGTGTTCCCTTGGGCAAATGGACTACGGGACGAGTGCCGAGCGGAGAACCGCAGCTCTCCCGTCACCAAAGCGGCACCGAGACACAGGGCTGGGGTGAGGAGCCGCGGCCCCGAGGTGTGGCTGCCCACACCGTTCCAGACATCCACCCGTACAGCCTTCCGGGAAAAAGCCTTGGGACAAGGAAGGAGCATCCCTGGCAAACCCTGCACTGGCACTCTGGGAAAGCAACAACTCCGCTCTCAGAGGCGCAGCTTTATCTGTCTGGCCACAGCCCTCGGAGCGGTTGTGCCGGGATGCTTCGCCTCACCTTGGCCTCAAAGCGCACAAGATGCTGACATACCCTTCTCCCAGCCGAGGGCTGGGGTCCCCCGTTGCCCTCAGAGCGCACCCTCCGTGGAAACAAGTCCTTATTTGGCAGCTGCTATCCGGATCAAAATTTGGCAAAGGAAGGCCGGGAGCCAAGGGAGAGCCCCAGACTGCTTGGAGAAGACGACGCACTCCAGGGGCACACAAACCTCGAGGAAAGACCAGCCTGATGCGGCTTATCCAGCTTAGCAAATGGGCTGGCTGAGGGCAGAGGGGCTGGAGGCAGCGGAGGGATGAGCCATCAATAAATGCCGAGAGGCCACTTCAGAGCAATTTAAGAATGGGAAACCCTGGCAGGAGCTGTAAATCCGCCTGCGCACGCTCAGGCACCAACAGGGCTCTCGCATGACACGCGTGGAGTGAACCGGCTTGCCTGAACGCCAGGCACGGCGACAAAAGGACTGAGCCCTCGGACAGAGACCCGGGAACACCCATGCTCCCCCTCCAGGGAGGACGCCCCACGAGGGCACCTGTAGGGCACAGGAAAGCCGCTCAGGGCACGAATCGGAGCAAGAAGGAGCCGGGGAACTGATCTTGCAAAGGTTAGAGCACACAGCCTGGATAGAAACCGGGAAGGATGACGGGTAAGGCAAGTCGGTTGATATTCCTCCGGGTTGTTACGACTGGGCCTTGATGGGCCATACGGTCTCATCTTGACCCTTAAATCATCTTATGCCCTTCTAACAGCAGCGATCGCTGTTGCTGGCTTCCATTCCTTGTTATTCTTGGCACTGGGAGGCCCGGATTGCGAAGCGGCTCAACCCCGTAATGAGATGCATCAGATGGAGACCATCTGGAAGGAGCATCCAACTTTAACCTTGAGGGCTACTTGGAAAAGGACCTTCAGCCAGCAAAAACCGCCTTCCCGCCGACAAACAGCCCTCTCTCGACTGCTCCCTGCCACACGTCGGGGTCTTGGGAGCTGTCAGCCTCTGAAGAGCTCAGTGCTAAGCCTCCCCTGCTCGACGTCTGCAGGATGGGTTGTCCATCTGCTCCCTGCCAAGCCACCGTGTCCTCGCGTGGTGGGAAAGCGGTCGAGCAGGGCCAGAAAAGCGACCAAAGGCACTCGGGGAAAGCAGGGCAGCAGACAGCCGGGCTGGAATAAATCAATTATCCAGCGTTTCTCATCCGGAAAGGCAGGAGGGAACTTGGAGGAACGATCCAGCTCCGATCGGGGAGCTGCAGGGGACGGCTCTGTCCGCTGGCGTTTTGGACCTTCCTTGCCTTTCCTCTCACCTCTCGCTCCCGATTTCCATTCACTAATAGCCAACCCTTTGCATTTCCACATTCCCCTCTAGCTAAGATGCTCTCCGCGCATCTGACAGATATTGCTGACAAATCTTGCCCAGCAATCCCGAGGGAGATAAACTTTTCCGTTAGCGGAAAACTTCTCCAGACAACTGTGGGGCTTCTACTTTGTTTCCATCCCAAAGAGGAGAGAGACCCGTAAAAACAGACAGAAACGCAAGTCTCTGAGACAACAACCTGCTCCGGGTGGATGAAAACTTCTCCCATGCGCACGTGTCCGTGGTTCTGGGAGGGAAAAAGCTGGAGGGATTTGCGCCGCTAGCCTTAGGACCCCAATTTCACGGAGCAAAGCCCCGAAGCGCCTCTAAGCCTGCTCTGAAAGCCCAGGAAAATCTGTTACTTCGACCATTTACTTAAGTGCTTTTCTCAGTTGTGCCTTTGTTCTTTCCATTTTTTAATTAAGACCAAAAGGCCGAGGCTGTAAAAAGAGGCATTGGGAAGCTGTAAGCACGGGAAGAGGGCAAGTTCATTTGAATGGAAATTGAGAAGCCAAATCCTTGGAAAGGCTTTCAAAAGCCCACCTAAAACGATTTTCTTTGTTGTCCCATGGGCGAAACACCTCCTCGGAGCTGGGATATCTGTCTTGAAATGCCTCTGTGTTATGTCCCCAGCGGCCTTTCCCGATAGCACGGCCGCACGCGGGCGGCTTTTTTCTTAAGCGAAGAGCTTGTGCCGGGGCCAAACTGGAGTGGGAGAGCACAAGGGAGAGAAGTACTCACCGCCAACGCGTCCCCAACGCCTTCACTGCCTCTCGAAAAGCCAGGGCTTCGCTGACAAAGAAATCCTAACCAGCCTAAGTACATCCCCGCGGCCTGACCCCAGACGCTGCTTCAAATTATTCGAGAAGGATCATACAAAACATCCCCCTGAGACAGGCCGAGAAAAAAGATTCATTAAAAGAAGAAAAAAATAGAGCAGTGCTCAGGCACAGAGAGGCTGCGATGGAAATAGCAACCCGCAAGGCCTGCGGGAGGGCGAGCTTTGCTTCCCACCGAGGATGACCGGAGGGCACCGCCTGAGCTGAGCGAGCTGCCCGGCCAGCTCTGCCGATGACAAACGTCACCGTCTCCAGGTGGAAGGATTTATTCCCAGCCGCGGACCTCTGCCGCCCAGCCGGGCTGGCAAGCATGAATCACCCATGCACCCGATCTTAATTTAACATCTGTCTGTCCATCTCGCCGAAACAGATACCGGGGCCCCGGGGCACGCTCCGGCTCGATGTCTGCGCAAGATCGCTAGGAGAAAGCTAGCAAGCTCAGGGAAGGTCCCGAGAGACAGCCCTTCCCCTGTCCTTCTCAGCGCATCTACAAACTCTTAACATCTCCAGCCAGGGTTGGACAGCAAACGAGATGAGGGTGCTGTCAGATGACTTTGCTCCCAGCCTCGAGGCTCACAGAAATATAATTTCCTGTTTTGCCCTATATAAATCTATCAGACGCCGTGCCCGCCGACCCCAGTTGGCTTCCTGGGGAAGGAAAAGCCTTTCCCTGTACAGCCGACCAGCTCATAATTGTCCACTAAAGAAGATTTAAAGCTTTCTCCAAGGCGCCTGGTGCTGGCCAAGACCTCCAAAGAGGACACCGCACCCTCCGCCATGGACACGGGGAGGGAAGTGATTTCGGCGACAAGGGCTAGCGCCGCTTGCTAAGAGAAGGGCAAACCCCGGGCAGGACGACAAGACAGGACAAAAGCCGCAGCTTCGGAGCAAACCCCCAACTCCTGACCCAGATTCTGCTACGCAAAGTCCCCTCTTGATGCTCTTCAAGCCAAAAAGAGGTCAAGAACGGTCGCAAAGCTCCTCGCGCCCGCTCTCTGGCCCCAGGAAAGCTCCCGGGGTGGTGCAAAGGGGCTGGGGCCTCGCAACCTTTGCCACTTGTGTCTCCCTTCCCGCTGTCAGCATCCCCGTCCGTGCGGGATGAAGGTGCCTTCGACGAACGCAGGATGCAGTGCTGATAACACCGAGCCACGCGGGGAGCGTGCGAGCCACCCCGCTGTGTTATTAATACATGAACTTTGCCACCGCCCTCCCACGCTGCCTGCTGATTTTTATCCCATATTGCATAATTAATCTGTCAACATTCTGTGACGAGGTATAAATATTAATAATACGATCACACAGTTGGCTGTTCCTTTTAAAATTCAAACCCTGCGAAGATAAATCGCGCACTTAATCTTAGCAAGCTTTGAAGAGTGTATTAAAAAGAGAGAAAAAAATTAAAAAAAAAAAAAAAAAAAAGAAGATACATTTGATTTTGAAACAGGATTGCCTGCTTTTACCCGGATGTGCCATCCCTGTCCCTCTGCCTCTCCCCTTTGCGCTCGCCCCGGTAGGTGCCAGTGCAATAGCAGCGTCTGCTCAAACCTTCGGCTCTGCCGGTGTTGTAGGAGCGACAGCGGGGAGTGATGGTGGGTGAGACGCAGCTGGTGTGCAAGGTCTCTCTCCCCAGCCGAAGCAAGGGACACTGCGATGGGGACGCTGGCTGCGCCCGGGGGAGAGGGTCCTTTGCTGGGTCAGGTCCTCCCAACAGCCCGGCGCAGACTCAGCTGGGAAAAAAGCCGGAAAGGGCTTTAAAAATCCCATTGAGCAATAACGGAAGCGTAAAGATCAGGGGAAGAGCGCAGTCCCTGCAGATGCTTTCACTCCAAAGACCAGAGCTGGATGTTAAGGTTGCTGTTGCCAGTTGAGCCTATGGGAATGGGAAGCTCAAAGCACCACCAACTTCTTGCTGGCGCATTTAAAAACACAAATTGAGAGGCCCCGAAGCTGTTTGGCGCTTCGGAAAGCACCCGTCTTGAAACGCACAAGTTGTCCGAGTTAGCACGCGGTTTCCGAGCGCTTTGCCGTGCGGACATCCTCCCAGAGCCCTCCTTAGAGGGACGGATGACACCTCTCCTGCCTGAAGCCTGCGATACGGTTTGGAACCGAGGTGCCCGAGGTGATGCATCTACCAGTGCCCCCGTGGGGCCCCAGCTCCGACCGGTCAGCTCTGTACACAGCGAGCCTTCCCTTCAGCCTTCGCAGGAGCAACCTTCCCGTTCCTTCTGGGCTGCAAGACCTCAGTAACCCTCACTGCCCACCCTGCCCCGGGCTCGCCGCCCCAAAACTTCTGCTCAGTGCCACTTTCCACGTATTGTTAGCCCATCTCCAGTTGAGACGCTGCCTCTTCCCAAGCTTTTTCTGCTCCCCGAGACAAAAGAAGAGCTCTCTGCCCATAATGTATGTAACATCTCGTGAACAACAGGGACTCCTTTCTTCTGCCCATTTCATCCCAGCTCAAGCGCTCTGCCTAACCCCGCTTTCCTTGCTAAAAGAGGAGGACAGGGAGGAAAAATCACAGCACCCACAATGTACTCCGCAATACAAACTAAGCGAAGCGCTGGCAAACTCTTCCCTCAACACTCCAGTCACTTTGTTTTACCGAGTACTGAAATGAAAGGGATACTTTAGATTAAAAGATTTGTTTAATGGTCTGATTAATTCATTCCAAACAGACAGAGACTGTTCTGAGGATCTCTGTTAGCTCTTAACCTTTCCAGCTTGGGGTTTTTTGTGTATAAGCGAGGATGTGTTTTAATTTAATATTCAGCGCCTGCTGCGCTCTCTCTGGGTTGGATCACATGGCTTTTCTTCTTCACACGGAGAGGGGACCAAATGCTTCTTAAAATAAACACAGAGAAGCTGGTAAACAAGGAGGGCAAAAGCGGGAGGGCTCACCTGTCGGCCCGCACGCGCCACGGGCAATTACCCCAATCACCGTGGTTCAGTTCACAAAATTAATTAGCACTCAACGCTGCTGGTCCATATTATTTATGAGCTAACGAGCAGGAGAAGCTGCACCTCCAAAGGCAAGCACGCCAGGTGGCCGAAGGCAAGTTTCCAGCCCACGGGGAGGGAGAGGAGCCCGACCCCGTGATCCCACAGAGACGCCGTGCCGAGCCAGAAACAGGGCTGGGACTTGGACCGCGGAGAATTCGGCGAGGAGAGCTCGCCTGCAGGGATGGTGGGATACAACAAGCAGCTGTGATATTGCTCCTAGGATTTGGGAGACCTTGCTCAAAAAGGAAAGGGTCTAGCGAGCGCCCCGTGCCCGGTCTTCACGGGCTGCTCTGAAGAGCAGCTACACCTGCACCCTACAGGACACAAGGTCCTTGGGCCACCATGGTGCCCGTGCGCCCTTGTGTGCATGCAGGGCAGCATGGCAAGGATGCTGTCCTTCCCACAAGCTATAGGCTCCTGCTGCACTAATGCCCCTGGTGCCTTCTGCTCCTCCAACGAGACCCAAGGAGCGACCAGATCAGGCGTGGGCACGTGCCGGGACGAGACGGATGGTTGCCAGGTTCGCCACGCAGGCTAGACATGTGAGGGAGGTTCAGCCACCGCTTGGCAAAGGCTATCGCTGCCACGCTGAAATTCCGCGAGGCCTGTCACATCATAGCCGTCTCCTGCAGGCTTGGAGCTGTTTCCCTTTCCCTCGCTTCTATCAGGCTACAAGACAGATTCCTCCTCCAATTGAAACGTAAGGCCACTTTGTCAGGAGGAGCAGGGACAGTGACAAACAAGTGCATTAGCACGCCGGGCGAGCGTGAAGTGCTCGCACCAAGCCCTGGATCAGACAAACGCAACGTCTTGCCCTCCCTACTGCTGCCACTCTCGTCCCTGGATGGCTGAGGGCTCCACAGCCCCCAGCTCAGGTACCCGCGGCGTGGCATCGTCCTGGCGATGGGAAAGCTCGGCAGAGCCGGGGAGATGCTCCCCAGGCACCGCTCAAGCCGCAGGCAGGGAGAAGACAAAGAAGCGTTTAATTTCCGCCCGATGTCCTATCACTTAACGCAAGATCACGGCTTCTGCTCTTGCTTTCGCTCTCCCCCCTCGTCTAGGACTGCAGAGAAATATCACCGCTCGCTTCAAGTGAGGCAGAAAGTTCAGCCACGGCATCTGCTAAGAGCACTCCACGTCTAGTGCTCGTCCCTTAGGCGAGCCCCTCGCCGCATCCATCCCCCTGCTGCCATCTCCCCATCCCTCTGCTCCGCTACGACGGGACACTGACGGGTTCGCACCCAGGGATGGCGAGCGAGGGGTAATTAGAGGCTCCGTTAAGGCAAAGGGGGCTGATGGCGCGTTGCACGGACAACCCTCGACCCGGCAGGTCGGGAGCGTTCGGCTCGGCGGTGCCACCCCCCTTCCAGGCCAGGCGTTGGCTCAGAGCTCCCTTCAAGGCGGCGTTACTTCCCTCTCCAGCCCGCTGCAATTCATTCCCTCTACTTGGTCTATCTTTGCCCGTTTTACTGACAGTCCACCAGTCCAGACGCTACGTTATTCCCCCCATACCAATTCTGACATCGGCAAATGAAACAAAAGCCAAAAAAATCAGCTGCCCAGACAGAAAACCATTTTACTTTATTCGTCTGTTTATTATCTTTCACCCCATACGTTCACAATTATTTTCCTTTTTCTTTTTTTTTTTTTTCCCCCCCATTTTGCCAGTTAACAAGCAGGGGGGAGGGGGAAAATCACATTCTAGAGTTTTTGCTTCCATACGCCTTTTTTCCCTTTTTTTAGCACAGAACAGATGTTTCACACGTCAGTGTCTCTCTTGACAAAGGCGGCCTTTTTCTGTTGGGGAAAAGATGCTCCGAAGGAAATTTTCCTCCGAGCTCTACTCCCAAATTTCTTCAGCTTTCTTGCGGCTCTTCCTGTGCCTCCAGCTAGAGCACAAGAGAGAGCGTGTCCTCCGGGCTATCCGGTCTGTCTCGAGCGGTCACCCAGCCTTGCACATTGCCTTCGGGGCGGTCTCTACAAAAATGGCACAATAATGGAAATTGCCATTAAACGGGAGTAAATAACTTCCATTAACTTCAACTCTAACCGTCCCACAAGGTAAAAGGCGTCCACAATTAAAGACACGATGCGGCGTTAGACCATTTAGGGGCCATAACTCCATTCAAACCTGACGGTTTTAAACCCCTCCGAGCTGGCTGTAAGTGCCGTGACACAGGGCAAGGACAAAGGAGGTCCCATCAGCCGGCACTTCAAGGAGCGTCACACTTAAAACAGCACGAGCCCAGGACATCTGGTTATTTTTTGCCTCGCTGTATCTACGGCGCTTGTTTTCTCCCCGTGCCCTCAATTGACTCGTATGAAAAATGGGGATGATAATAGCCAGCTAACGGTGGCAATCTTTGAAATATTAGCTCTGCTAAAACAGGTGAGCTGTCTCAGCTTAGAGAAGCGACCCTGCTAACACTGCCAGAGCCCCGGTTTTTATTTTTTTTCCGGCCTCAGCAATAAATCACCAGCTCGTCTCTGCTCCGTGATAGTCAGGGAATCGGGGTAGCGGTTAACTAGCCGTGCTTCGGCTAATCCGCCCGCAAGCGTGGATTACTAAATACTGCGGCACTGGGAGAGGGAGGAGAGGACTGGGGCTCGCTCTGCCTCTTCCTCCGCCTTCCCTAGATGAGGAGGACCATACGCTTTAAGAGAAAAGCAAACAAGCCTCTCGCTACAGATACAGACCGAAGGCGCGCACGAGATGAGGGGGCTTCAAAACTCCAGAGTCTGCTCTTGCTGGAGCCGTGGGACACAACCTGGTTTCACCAGTATGAAAGCACGGCTGGGACGGTGTGTTTGGCCAAGAGTCCCAGGGAATAAAACCCCAAGAGCGTGTTCTTGCCATCACCTCCGACCGAGCACTCCCCGCTCCCCAGCACATCCCTGCCTCCCTCCGTGCCCTGAACCCAACGCTTCAGAGCCGCGTCTCCTCCAGAGCCACTGCGATCAGTGCTGGCACCGACCCCTTCCGCAGGACGAAATAATGTGCATTATTTGCTAAAAGAAGTTTGACATTAATTAGCAGGAGTCTCACTGGCAAAGCCTCACGCTGCGCAGCAGATGTGACGCGGGCTCACAGCTCCTTCCCTCCCCGCCGGGTGGATGGGGGGAGACGAGCTGGAGTCACGGAGTTTGTGTAACGCGTCCAGGAAGACTGCGTCAAGAGGGACTGTCACTGCCAGTGCCAAGCCGAGACGTCCTCCCAGCAGCAGGCTGGATGCGTTTTAAAAGAGAAAAGCTGGGAAAGAGACAGATGTCACCTGCGATAGACAAGGCGAAGGCGGGGGACGGCCGGCACCGGGGCTCTCTGCTCCCCCCGGGAAACGCCGGCACGGGACACGGTCATTTGCCTTCCTCCCAAAAGTGGGTAGTGAGTGATCGAAGCACTCGTCTGAGAGCGCTTGTTCTCTTCAGAACAGCAGCTTCAGATTCAAGCCAGGCAGCTCAATTCCTCATCCTCTGTGCTCGATAAACCCCGGTCCATAAAATTTATTGCATGCTTCTAGATGACAACCACGGGGAAAAAAAAAACCCCAATGCTGGAGTCATGTCTCGTGTAGACAGCCTTTACAGATGGCATCGCCACGGCTGATTTACATGAGACAAGAGGCAGGCCAAACCTGAGCGCCGCGAAAAAACCCATACCTGGGCGTGCAGAAACCCCTCCCTCTCCACGGCCCCATCTTGCTTGCAGGCTGGGTGGTGACAAGGACCCTGCTCCACACGTCAGCTACAGCTTCCCAGGGAAAGCTGCGGCGTGTCCGGGGACTTTGGAGAGCCGGACATAGCTCGTAGCCACCTGCGCCCAGCTGTACATCACTACGTAAGCCACGTCCATCCATCCGTGCGGGTGAATCGTACGTAGCAGACACGGCACAGGGCAGCCGGGGGACAGCGATGGCAGCAAACCTCCCTCTGAGCCCAGGGAAGCTGCCGTAGGACCTGCTGCTACCTTTCCTATATTGACCATGAAAAGGAGTTCGGTCCTTCTGCATTACGCGCCGAGCAAGGCCAAAAGAGAGGACGGTCAGCCCCAGGCAAAGTCTACGGTCTCTCCATGTCCAAGGAAGCGGAGGTAAGAAAGACGCTGCTGATGGTAGGAGACGGAATAAAACCGACCCTGAGAAAAGGGCAAGAGCTCAAGACGACCGGGATATCTGCAGCGCAAGACGAGGCATGGACAGGTCCAGAGCGACTGGGGGAGCAGGGAGCAACACCGTAAGGGTCGTGGAAGGTCAGCACCGAAGGATGCAGGACCGAGGTACTGGCTGACGCGGTCCCTCCCCTCCTATCTGCACCAAACTCACCACAGCCACAAAAGCGAGGGGCGTTCGACCAGAGCGACCTCTCTGCTGTGGCCCATCCTCTCCTGAAAGCTTCCTAGCCACCAACAGACCAGAAACTCTGCACCATCGAAATTCAGAGCCCATAAGGACCCAAATCACTCAGCGTCCCTGCGTGAGGCGAGCTGATGGCAAAGTGGTCTCCAACAGGGCTGGCAGTGGCCTCCCGAGTCCATCCTCACCCTTTCTTTCTCCACAGCAGAGGGGCTGGGAGAGCGGGTAGGCAGAAGGAGGAAGAAAAAGGAAAAAAAAAAAAGGGGAAAAAAAAGCCCAGAAGAAGCCACGTCACGGTGAATGGAGTGGAAAGATTTCTGAAGGAGCCATGTTTGTCACATTAAATTGAGTGAAAGGCAGGCGCGAGCGCTTCCCTGCCTGTCAAGTGCGTTTGTCTCTGGTCCCAGGAATTTTCATTATTTATTATTCGCCCGGCGTGGACAGCAACAGGCGCGCGAGGCTCTGTCTAATCCCCACCTGATAATGTATTTCTGATAAGCATGACGGAGCCGACGGGCTTCACATTTCCAGCGGATAAAGTGCCATTTACAGGAGGCGGGCGCCATGCATTTAGATTGGGGAGATAAGGGGAGGTGCTGGCCAACGGGGCCCAAGGGCGCAAGGGAAGAGCGGCAACACACGTCTGGGGACAGAAGTGACATCCACGCCGCCGCCTTGCCATCCTGTGGCAAGGACTCACACATGTGATTAATATTACATGTGACCCAAAGATGAGGACAGATCTGTGGCAAGGCATGGGAAGAGCCTCGGGTTGACTCTTGTCTCACCCACCCTGGGTCTCCCCTCCACGATACAGAGTTTGAAAGGGCAGAGGGCAAAAAACCCACCCCCGCGACCCAAATTCCGAACTCCAGAAGCGCATCACGCTTGGAGAGAGCGCTAATTCGGAGGCTGCCCAGGGTCCGTGTCCTCTAGCAATTATCGCGCCTCGGATCAACCTCATTGACTCCAACGCTACAGCGGTACAAAGCTACAGCAATAGGCCATTAATATTTATCAGGCTTCATACAAGGAAAAATGGCTTGTATGATATGTTCTGTGTAATTTATGTCATGGATTTTAACAGTGGGTCATGGCAGAAGCCAGATAACAATAACCTTGTCAACTAGCAGGATTTATAGCCTGGTTAAGACACATATAAAGGTAGGATATTATTGCAACCCATAAGTACTTCAAGTGTGAAAACTCCGAAGAAGAGGTATAGGTGCCAGAGGGCTAAAACTATGGCTGTTTGCGAGAGAGAGAAAATATAGGTCAAGTGTAAATATGGAAAAAATTCCCAATGCCAAGATTTACAGGACTTCGCAGCCATCTCCCGGGAGGAGGGAGATGCTCCATTGTTTTCGACATTTCAAACTAGACTGGATGGAGGACTAAATATTACATATGGTAGAGAGGAGCTTACACGCTAGACTACAATATGACCCTACTACGAAAAGCAGCAATGGGAAGATGACACAGCCTAGTCCCCAGAGCGGCTCCCGAGATGTATTCGGAACCGGATCTGCTGATCTGGGGTGACGCAGACAAGCTTGTCATGATTTCTGCTCCCGCAGAGCCGATGCAGCCGAAGCCTCGCAACTGTCGCACGATGAACGGCGTTACTGCCACCCGGAGTGCCAGCCCTGCAACCCCGCGACAGACAAGGAGACTGCGCGAGCGCAGACAAGGACAGGATTTCAGCTGGAAAACCCCCCAGCTCAACTTTCAGACCCCAGTGTGGGCGGGGAGAAAATCAGAAAAAAAAAAAAGCTGAAATGCAAACTTGCTGAGGCTCCGGGAATATTGGACTCACTCTCCCTGGCAGATGGGGAACGTGCCTAAAGAGCCCAAGATTCAGTCACTAACAACGTCGGTCGTGACAGCAAGACACGTCAGCACATCAGGTCTCAGCCTGGAGCCAAGAGATCTCCATGGATTTACCCCGTACCAAAGCTCCAGCCTTTCTGCGCCCATCACCTGATGGCCTTTTCCGATCCAGGATCCCTGTGCAAATGCCAAGGATCGCTCCTCCAAGGAAAAGCGGAGATGCAGAGTAGCTGGTCCCCGGAACACGCGAGCATCCCTGCAGTCTCGCCCAGCTCACGGCAGCCGGAGCAGCACAACGTAACTCCCTGCGTGCGGCGATCATAACTTTGCAACAGCAGCTCCTTAACAGCTTCCCTCACTAACAAGCTGCTCTTGTTTTCATGTTTTGGAATGGCTTAATCCTGTATATGATAACATCCCCAACAAGCGAGTGCATTAAACTGTGACAGCTTTTCACTGACCTAAGCAATTGCATTGCGAAAACGCCATTAGCGTCTCTCTCGTCTTCATCTAATCCCCCCGTCCCCTCCCTCCGCCTCTTCCCCGGCCAGCAAGAGCTATGCTCAGTACCACTATTAAATTACCCTTAGAAATACGCTCCTCAAAGAAAATCAATGCACATGTGTTTTAACACTTGTCACAAATAGATCAACCGGGCAATCAAACATATATTATTCCACCCGAGGTTTAGATAAATAAAAGGGCCACGTGTTGACGGCGGGCTCCCACGGCCACTGCGCCGCCTGGGCTGCTGCTCCATCGACATCTGGTCTAACGGTGACGCTCCAAAACGGCACAAGAGGGAAGGGTCCAGTCCCAGCGCGCCAACGCTGACTCCCCCTGGTCTTGCAGCGACACTAACGTACACCCCGGGAACGTTTGGGAGCGCGCAATGGCCTGGCAGCGCTCCCCGGTTGCACCATCAGGCTGCTGCACGGCTGGCTCTGGCTGGCGTGCCTGGCTTTTCAAACCCTTCTCCCTCTCCCCTTCCCGAGGCTGTTACTTACTGCTCCGGGTACCCGCGGGACGATTCTCCCCGGGAGCACGTCTCGGCATCTCTATATAAAGGGCCACCGCTGATGGTTTGTGTGGGGAACACGCGCGCAGGTCTAAAGAGCCCGATAAATACATCGTGAGCCTCGAAATCTGTTCCTACTGTGAAGATGTTTGCTGCGACTATGTCTACTTCAACATCATTTTCGCTCTTCTTTTCTTTTTTTACCCCCCCCCTTTCCTCTTTTTGCCTTGGTCAAATCAGGACAGAGAGGGATTTCTTGCCGACTAATTAAAGCCCCACATGTTAATGATCTCCCAACACTTTACTGCCTCAGAGTGTCTGCAGCCCCACAGGAAATTAATAAGAGCTTTAATCACGGAGAGACTTGAAAGGTCAGTGCCTGCTATGGGTCTCCAAACACAGAAGGCAACAGAATCATAGCGTATTTTAAAAACACCCCGCTGAGAAGCCACAGGGCTGACGCCAGACACGAAATAACAGGCAGAAAATGAGAGGTGCGGCTGCCGTCACGGGGCGAGGGAAAAGCGGGACAGGGGAGGCTGCAATCACACGCTCTGCCTTTGTCTTCTATTTAATCCACCCTACCTTTGTTATTTCTTTTTTCCCCACTGCAAGGCCGGATTACACGTGATCGATCTGCTGGCGAGTAACCCTTTACCAACCTACCTGACGGCTCATCTCGTGACCTTCCTTCTCCATCTCCTCGCTAAACAAGCTCTCCCCAGTATTCCCTTCCCGGCTATTTGCACGCATCTTCCTAAAGCTCCTTTCCAGGTATTAGGAGGTACGCAGATAAATTGATATTGTAAGTAGACGCTCCAGATGGACCAATTACTGAACTAATCCGTAATACCTACCTGGCTGCAGTAGCTCCTTATTTACAGCAGCCGCCAAAGCAGACACATCATCTACTCATTCCTCCACGCGATCCCAAAGCGCAGCGTTGCACGCGCCAGCCCCGCCATGTACTTGTCACCCGGCTCGGGTGAAACTCCAGCGCTCAAAGGACTTCAGCTTGAGAAGCATTTCCAAGTAGAGGGGCACACTCCGAAGGACAGCGTGGAGCGAGCGCTTCTGGGGCCGAACAGCACAGCCCCAATTCGCAAACGGACTGGGGTGGTGTTTCCACGTGCCCGTTCCCAGCACAACCCTGCACCCATCATGGGTTTTACTATCTGCTCCACAGAAGCACCTAGGGGAACTATCTCTGGGTCACAGCTGTGTGCCCAGACCTGGCCTAGACACCAGAAGTTGTCCACAGCACAGAAGACAACAGACCAATTTGCAACACACAACTCGGGAAAGCCTCAACCTTCCCAACCAGGCTGGCGAAACCACGCCAAAGCCCCTCAGCCATTCTCTTGAGGATCCTCAAAGTGACCACGGGTGAGAAAACTATTACTGCGCCTGAGCTTTGGATCCGCAGGCGGCTCCTCCTCATCTCTCCAAAGCCCTGCGAGAGGCTCCGGCAGCTCTTTCCTCTCCCCTCAAGTTCTCTGACCTCTGAACCTCCCAATGATGTGATTTCCTACCTGATTGATTGTAAAAGCTTCAGCTACTCTAATCACAGATCAATGGCCCGCGCCGTAGAGAGAAAATCATCCTCAGTGGTGTTTATCATCCCTGCAAACTTCTGCCATCCCCCTCTCCTTATCTCTTTAACCCCTTGCCTCCTACAGCCTCCAGTTGCTCTTGCATGGAGCGTTCTGTTGGACAGGCTGAGGAGGGAAGCAATTCCCCCAGGACACACAAGCGCCTCTCCCAGCACATTTTCTCCATAAACCTCTGGTGTTGCCTGCGACAGAAGCCTTTTGCCCCATGTATCCCCCAACCTCCACTTGCTGCTTGCGATCCCAATACCGAGAAGGAAGGAAGCCAGAAATGAGTCCGAGCAGAAACCAAACTTCCCTGCAAGTTGGAAGGAAGCCCCGGAGGAGCGGGGCCACCCAAAAGCCAGCCTGCACACCTACAAGCTGAGCCTGGCCAAAGCGAGCTCGTACCCAAAAGCCAGGGATCAGACCTAACACGCCGCTGCTCCAGCCCGTCTCCAGAGCGCGTTCAAAGAGCTTCACGCCCCAGAGGCCTTTCCATCTTTAGGCTTACAAGCGAGATCCCGAGAGGGAAGGAGCCCCCAGCACCGCTGCTGAGGCTCAAACAAAGTCTTGGCCCACGAGAAAACCCAGCTTTGCAACGGCGTCAGATACACGCATCACACCGCTGGCAGGCACACAGCCAGCCTTCCTTCCCTACAGTTCAAAGACTCTTCCCTTTGGGCAGGTTATAATTGAGCACCGTGATGTTACCCGCACCGGCCGCTCTCGGAGACGCGGCGCCGGACGAGACCCATCATCGCTCCCCGTTTCTCCCCGGCAATTCCTCAGCCTCATTTTGACTTGCGGTTCCTCGTCCTCTCTCTTGGGATTTGGCCCCATCTACAGAGATAATTGGAAACACACCCTCCGCGTCCTCCGCCTGTCAGGAGCCGGCTGCCTGGCACTGTAAAGGCAATCTCCCTGTTTTCCTCCCCGTCAAAGCCTCTGCCGAGATCCTGGCGAGACGAGAGCCATGGGGAGCGGGAGGAGACAGCCCCAAAGAACTCGTCCTCAGCTTCCCCTTTAATTTCCAGCCAGATTTCATCTGACAGCGCTTTAGAAAGCGGCGCGAGAAATCACCGTCGGAGCAATAATACGATTACAGTCCCTCAGCGGCCGTAGCTGAGGATGCAATAACTGCACCCCGCCGCTCACCTCTAGCTTTGGCCAACTCATCCTCCTCCGAGTGCCCCTATCCCCAGCGCTGCCCGCCGCCCCCAGTTCCCGACTCCTGCTATCTTCTCATTGTATTTTATTATACACCAGCCGCACCAGGAGAGGGAAGGAGCACCCAAACGCCCATAGGAGATGGGGAGACCAAACCTCCCCGGCCAGAACCGGTCCCCCCGCCGCGAGCATCCCTCCCTCCTTGCCACAGGGGATGACTTTGCTTTGCTGCTGGTGGCACCGACGTTGGCCTCCTGAAGAACCGATATATACACACACACACACGGATACATACATATAAAAAAAGGAGAACGACCCGCTTAATGAGCTCTGATACCCTCCTTGTAAAGAGTGGGAAATTATCTGCGAGTCTAGGAATATCTTCATTAAAAATGCATTTAGCTGTGGAGCGCTGGAAAGAGAGACCTGTAATACATGAAAGATTAGCCCCAGATTGCTGATTGGGCTCTTTCACATCGTTATGGTAATTAGGCTCGCACAGGCTGTTGTGCTGACTCTGACACTTTGCCGGGCTCGCCTTTGTCTGGGATTTAAGGTGGATTTTCCCGCTGCTCCTCACCCTTTCTCCCTCCCCACCAATTCCCCCCTCTCCCCTCGTCTCGACCCCCGGTCGAGGAGCAGGCACTGCCTCGGCTCATCAATATGCAACGTGCCGCGTTCCGATTCACCCGCGCTCCCCGCCTGCCTCTGCCAACCCCGGCCCTGCCTCGCACGGAGAAGAGAAGAAATTAATGGTAATTACGAGGGGCGAGTGGATATTACAGCTCTCAATCTGATTGCCACTGAAACCAAACAGGAATGCAACTTAATCAGCCGATTATTAAAGCGGGGAATAAACAAACGGCGAGGAGCCCTCGTCCTTCCCGCCTCGGACGGGGGTCATGCCTCCGGCAGACAAGCCTTGCTCCAGTCTGGTTGGGTTGGTTTCCCCCACCCCGGGCTCTGTGTTACCTGAAGGGGAAATCCTGCTCAGCCCATCCCGCCTGCGGAGCTGGAGCAGAAAGGGAAATGCTCGGAAGGTTTCCAAGGAGGACCACATCTAACGATTGCGGTTTTCAACAAGTCTCACGGCTCACTACTTATTGTGAAGTACCGCTTTAGCTTTCCTGAGCCGCTGAACCCCCTCCGCAGAGCACAGGGCTGCAAGACCTCCTCTGAACCGCAGCAGAAACGCTACGGCACGGCCCCCAGCTGCCTGCCAGCCACTTCTCCTGCCTCCACAAGGAGAAAGGGCCCTTTCACGGCACGTAACCCGGGAGGCCGTATCGCTGCTCGAGCATCACTGCATCTTGTTCCCCCGAGCTGCAATAAAAAACAAAATAACCTCTCCCATTGCTCTTAACTCAGGTCCCACACGCAACAAGCTCCTTCAACGCTCCCCAGCTCCCGAGACTCAGCCAAGACCTTTCTTAGACCCAAAGGAGGACACCAGCAGCCCCTGGGCAGCAGAGGTTTCCAAAACCCCTACTTGCCACCTGCCACTGAAGCACCTCTGGGGCAGAGAGGGATTTTAGATGCAGCGGCCAAATCCAGCCAGCCTAGAAAGCAACAGGGAGCGCAACCAACTAAAAGCCCGCCCCATCCAGACGCACAAATAACAAGGCGCTGCCTCCTCCCTCCAAAAACTGGTCCGTGTATCTCCTCTGCCACCATCCTTGGATGATAACGCTTCTCTGATGACCCTGAGCCGGTGCCAGCCCATATCATCGCTCGCTAATCCCAGCCATGAGGCCCTCTAACCCCGCTGCTCACCCTCTTATCTCTCACCCCGCTATCTGCCCACCTTAGATTGCAGCTGGTGTTGGCCTAATCCGGCTCCAAGCCCAGGGGATCTCGGCCGAGCCGCTGGCCTTGTATTAACCTTACGCACGGGGTCAGGTTTGGAGACTTTCCAGATGGGATCTGAGCTTCTGCCTCAGAATAAAAACCGACAGGAATGATCATAAATTAATCTCCTCGTCCATCTCTCCTCTCCTCATACATGTATCGATGTGTTTCTATAGCCCCTCCGCATCCTCCCTCCGCTCTAGTCATCCATCTATCCCCTGGCATGTCCTTTAATTACCTACCCGTTAAGTTTCCTCTTTCCTGCCTCCGCATTTTATCCCCTCCCTGACTGCAGTGGGGAATATGCTTTAACCCTGCAGCGGGCCAGGGGGGAAGAGTTTAGCCAAGTCTCCACGCGTGAGCTCCATGATTCCTGGGGAAGTCTCAAGAAATTCCCTCCTGGAGGCAAAAAAAAGTTTCTGATTAAGCAGAGGAGCTGCGGTCACAGCTGTAAGCTGGACGCCTACCCGAGGGAACACTGTTGGGTTGCCCATCTGCTCCAAACCATCACCAGGCACGGGAGAAAGCCAAGCCACAGCTACCTTGGGAGGGGCCGCAGCTTTGGAAACCTACCCTGTCCCCTTCAAATCCTTCTGCAAAGCCCCCATATTCTCCAAGGCCTTGCAGATAAGGCACAGCGAGCAAGGAAGATGCGATGGAGGTTCCTGCTTCTGCAGGGGCTCACAGAGAGGGGCCGGGGCTCTGCCGTCTCTGCACGACTTTGGGAAACCATGGTGGGTGCTGACACGACATCTGCCTTTGGAGCGGCTGAAACTTTATGCAGATCCCAGCCCCCGGAGCCAGCGCTCGTGTCCAAAAAGCACAGCAGAGGCTCTCTGTGAACACCACCGCCGCCACAAATAAACCCAAGCACCAGCAGGATGACAGCTGTAATGAACCAGGGCATACGTCCCACTCGGAGGTTTCGGAGAGGCTGTTCAGCTGCTGATGACTGATGACATTTGGATTTCAGCGAGACAGTTTTCGCAGGAAATCTGCAGAGCAGCCAGTTTGAAGACACCCCCTCCGCTTCCCCTAGTAATTGCTTAATAAGCATTGTATCGCGGCGGCCTCGCTTGCCGCGCCCGTGTCTAGCAGCGAGGGACAACACCGTGCCGGGAAGGCAACACTTCCTGACTCACGAAAGGCCCTGGTGAAACCGCCCGTCCCAGACTCCGCCGTCGAGGCAGCATCATTCCTACCCATCCCATCCCCACCATCTGCCTACATTGCTCCTAAAAGCCCCCAGCCATGAGCCACCCCCCACCCCGATCTCTCTTGCTGTCCTCACCCAACACTTCCCAATGCTTTCTATTCCCAAATATCTAACACCTTGATCTTCCCTACTGCAAAGTAAGCCAATTTTTTCCTCTTCTGTCTCACAGCGGACACCGAGAGCGATTGATTGGCCTCTTTTCTATAAGAACTTCTGACATATTGGGGAAAAAATGAGATCGCACCTCCCTCTTTCACCTTCAGGTCCTGCAGACGGCACGCGGGGGGTTGCCGGGAGCTCTACCTGACCCGGCACAAAAGGCCCAGCCCTGCTCAGCAGGGAGAGGAGCTGATCTGCAGATCCTCCCTCCTCTCCTGCTGCTCCCAGAGCTCTGTCGGGGCACTGACGTCCCCAGGCCTGAAGGATACCTGCCCACGTCCCTGTCTGTGGAAGTGGGGTTGAAACTAGATGATCTTTAAGGTCCTGTCCAAGCCAAACCATTCTATGGTACGGGCTGGAGAAGGATACAGGAAATGATATCCGACACATTACATGGCCATTTCTAGCTCAGGCAACAGAAAGATGTCAAAAAGCAGCTTTCAAGCCCTGCTCCCCCTATGCGTGCCCACTGCACCTCCTTCCACCCTTGCATTTCTCCCGCCCAACACCCCACGACTGGGTGCTCCGGTCCCAGGCTGCTGCCTCCTCCTCCCAGTGCCCGAGCCGGTTCCTCAGGCTGCGTACCAGCCCTGTATCCATGCCACCGTGGCTCAGCCCCGCCGCGGCACCGGTGATGTCAAAACAAGAGCGAGCGGCTCCATCAGGAGCGCTGCTATTTATACCCCGAGGGACTGATGAGCACCAGCAGCAAGGGAGAAGAGCACAATGGCGAGCGGCAGGAGCTTGATTACCGAGGGGTATTTTTAGAGCGTGCCGGGGGGAGCATGTGACTCCTCTACCTCCCCAGCAGAGGGTTTTAATTTCGCCCCCTTCTTTCCCAAAACCCTGATGGCAGCGCTGGCGACGCTGCTCCCTGCCTGGTGCGCGCAGCCGGCGTTAGACCCCCGCCTGACGACTCGCTTGTGGCTCCCAACAGCAAATGGGTAAAAGGCTGCAATTACCTTCGAAAAAAGCCCGTCCTTCCTCCCCGCCCCTCCGCGCACATGCCCGCAGCCTGCAAAACAAAGTCACGGGTGGCAATTGAAATGCTTCCACAGTTAATGGTACCTCGCTCTCCACTGGCAGAGCTGGAGCCAACCTACCGCACCGGCGGCGGGTGCTGCTCCTTTAGCTGGCAGCGGGAGCCGGAGCTGGGTGCGTGCGTGGGAACCCAGCTAGAAACCATCTCCAGTCAAAGGGGAGGCATCAGCTTTTATAAACCCGCAGGTGACAGGCCGGCCTTCCATCGCGGCTTAATCACAGGCAGACAGGAGCTGCTATTTGCAGGCACATTAACACAGCTGTGTCAACTTCTAGGTGAATCAGCTTTGCTTCATCAGACACATCAACAGACTCAGCACTGCCATCTCCTCTCCTGCTCAGATTTATTTTAATTGCAAGCTGCAAATAGCATTCTCTCGCATTTTCCTGCCCACATCCATCTGGAAATATCTCTCACATCTTCTACTCTTGCGTTCCTGACTTTTTTAGCGCTCCCCTTGCCTCTTTCCCACCTCGCCCCGTTCCAGATCCCAGCTCAGGTCTGTAGAAGGGACCAGCGAGTCAGAAACGAGAAAGGGTCTGGGTCACGGCAGCCACTTTCTCCATGACCAGAGTGTCTAAAAGCTGGGCCCTTTCTGACCGAGACCTCACAAATTGCTCCTCCAAAGGCTCAAACGTCCGAGCCTCCTCCTGCCCACCTCGTTCCATCCTGAGAATCTCAGCCCCGCGTTAAAGACCCTGGGCACCCAACAGTTTCCAACGGTATGGCAATAGATATTTTCTATTTGTACGGAAAAATGCTAGCCCAGCATCTCTGAAAACCAGGCCGTGTCTTTGGGGACCTAAGGTGGGTACAGGCGCGGAGGAGCTAAGCAGAGAAGAACTCCACAGCTACCCAGGTATAACCAACCATGTCAAAACCTTCCCAAAGGGGTTGGTGTATCTCAGCCACCCTAGGAAAGGTGTCTGCCGGTGCTCGGCTCCCCTTGAATCCATCAGCTCTTCCTGCCTCCCCTTGGATGCGCAAGAGCCATTTCAGACTTGTCCTTGGACACCTCTTACACGCAGAAAATTAATACCGGCAATCAATCATTAATCAGAGCTCTCCTCCAGCTACCAGGGAAGGGGGCTGAAGCAGGCCAGGCTCTGCTCCCATTTATGTCAGACAAATGCAAGCCCGTGGAGCGACTCCAGATCTACACGGCGCGACAGACAGCAGAACAGGGCTGGGCACTCAATCACGCCGCACCCGAAGCCAAGCGCGGCAGTCAGCGGCGCAGCATCTGGGCTACATTTGCCTGGCTCCAGCAAGAACGCTATTAGCAAAGAGAAAAGGGAGAGGGAAAAGTACACCAGCGACTAGTCACCCGCCCGGCCTGGCTAAGAGAATGTAATCGTTAGATAGGCTTTTCCCATTATAGTTCGTTAATGACTTGCCATTGTCCTCCGAACACGTGAGGAGGGAAGCATGGAGGACAGAATCGCTCTGCCTGATTGCAGAAGTGTCCGGGACTCGCCACACAAAACCCTCAATCGTAATTAAAACCTGCTATTTCCCATTTCTTACAAAGGGTAGGTCAGCAATTAACTCTGCTCTGTCAGGAATTGCTTTTTCCCTTATATATTTACGCACACATATACAGCTACAGGTAGATTTTAAATTTGCAAAACAAGAAATGGCCTCACTCTGCAGGCATTTAAAAAGGACTCCCATCATTCCAGACCGTGTAAATATTTTTCATGTCCTTAACGTGGCCATCCAGCCTGGTCCAACCGCTGCAGGGCTATTTCTCCCGAGCTTGAAGCCACGGCTGGACTGACACCCGTGCCCACCCTGAATTACGGGAGCTGTAACCCACGCGCCCAACCGAGGCTACTAACCCGCTTACTTTAATTATTTGTGACACCAGCTATATAGATATGTGCTGTGAAACTCATGATCTTGTGATTTCTAGCAGCTCTCTTCAGGGACCACGCAACACATTACTGCCACAGCCAACAGACCCGCTCATAAACTGCATGTGCTGAGAGGAGAGCGCTGGCTTTTATGGGCTACGCCGCCTCCCAACTATTTGTAGCTACTGTAAAAACCATGCGGCAGCGCCTGGATATGGGCAGAAGAGCAATTTGGGGCAGATTTGAGAGCCAACATCTTTGATCACCTAGAATCATAGAATGGTTTAGGTTGGAAGGACAGTTTCTCTTGGTTGTAAATAGAATCACAGAATGGTTTAGGTTGGAGGGGACCTTAAAGACCATCTCGTTCCACCCCCCTGCCCTGGGCAGGGACGCTTCGCACTTGACCAGGTTGCTCCAAGCCCCGTCCAACCTGGCCTTGAACCTCCAGGGTTGGGGCAGCCACAGCTTCTCTAGGCAACCTGGGCCAGGGGCTCACCACCCTCACAGGCAATAATTTCTTCCTCATATCCAATCTAAATCTCCCCTCTTCCAGTTTAAAACCATTCGCCTTGGTCTTATCGCTCCAGTCCCTGCTGGAGAATCCCTCTCCACCTTGTCTGCAGGATGCGCCCTGCTGTGGAACGCAAGAGGAATGGCCAAGCGAGGCTCTGCTCCGGCCTTGGAGCAAAAGTGAGGTGGGCACTTCGCACTCCAGGCATTCCATCATCCCACCCTTGTCCTTCTCCAGCAATCCGGTGGGGTTTCACCCCTTCATCCCTGCCGTGAAGCACTTCAGCAGCACCAGCGCACTGCGTAGTCCCGTGCCTTAGCGCGCCTCAGTCCCTGCAGACTCCCAGAAGCAGCCTGCCATGGCTGCCTTTAATAACTTTGCAATCAGGTTTAAATTGCCACTGCAAAAGGTTTATAAAAGTTTGTGTTGCCTGCTAATTAAATCCATACAAATGCCTGCTCGGCATTAATTTACTGTAAAATTAGTGCGAGGCTACAGTGGGTTATTTGCAAGAAACTTGCCCACGCTGAACTACCAGCGAGGAGCAGCTGACCTTGGGAATTATCTCCCCAAACCCTCCCTGCCACAGATCAGACGCAGCTATTCTTCGAGGCGCCACATGCAAATATTGTTGCTTTTCAATTATTTGGCGACTGATCCGACGGCTCGGAGACAGCGGCTAATTAAAATCTAATTGAAATAAAATCATTTCCAATTCTGCCGCCTTTCATCGCCTCTCGGAGCAAAGGTTCCTTGTCTCGCGGACTGCCTGTCCTCGGTCCCATTTGGTCCTTAGCTCTGCAAACAGCCCACGTGCCATCGGCCCCTCTGCCGGGGTGTTTGCAACGGGGTCAGGATACGTCCCCAGCGAAGGAGGGAAGGCGATGCGGGGACAAGGAAAGTCGTGAAGGGTGCGAAATAAATACGGAGCAAAGCCAGGGAAAGGAAGAGGGTGGAAAGGAGAGGTACAGAGAAAGCAGGGGAGAAGAGAGGAGACATCCAGGGCAGGAGGAAGCCGGCCCCAGCCCTGCCCTACTCCATATGGACATCAACGAGGCACCTTTTTACCCGGATCAACCCCCCGGCTCGGCAGCACCCACACCAAGCGACGGCTGAGCGCAGAGGACAAATACACCCTCGGGTCCATTCTGGAGGCTCGGCTGGGCTCGATCCACTCCGGCCAGCATCCCGGCTGCAGCAGAGCCATTCGGCAAGGCTCAACCCCGGCCCCCCTCCAGCCGCACAGCGGGGTGGGCAAGGAGCAAGCTGACCACGCAAACCGCCTCCGCTTCGCCCTTAAAAGTGAGGGGGGGGAAAAAAAAATCATCTGCATAATTCGAGCAGAGGTGGCAGAAATGGCTTCCCGATGTAGCTGCGCCTCAGCCACCAAATATAGAACTGGACACACTGTATAAAACCCAATTACTACTGTGAAAACCTCTCTCCGACATACACACTTGAGACTGTATTAACTCCAGCAACACAGTATATCTTGTCATGCCAATAAAGTTCTTGACACCGAAATTGAGAGGAGGGAGAGCATCTATATGTACACAGGGACCAGAGACAGAGCGCCACAAAAAGCAAAGGATACAGGAGAAGCAGCTGATTATAACAGACCGATTTAATTTGCCTGATGCATTTGCCCTAATATTTTTTTCTTTTTTTTCCTCGACGACTTTACAGCTCAGCAGGAGTAATCGTAATAATAAAAAAAAAAAAAAGAAAAAGGCAAGCAGGGTTATAAATAAAAAGAGAGGCAAAGAAAGAAAGAAGCACACACGGTGTTGAGAGGCAGCTAAGCCACCACGCCGAGGTCTTTGGAGAGGAGCCCTCCCGTGTGCCCTCTTGGCTCTCCCGCATTTGTCCCTTTTGTGGCCAGATTGGATGCTCTGTCTTGAGCTTGGCACCACAGCCACGTGCCACCGGCAGCACGAGAGCCTCCCACGGCAATGCCTGGGAGCGTGGGGACGGGGAGGCGCTGTGGCCAACCCCCCCCTCCTTTTTGGGGTGTGGAGGTGACGGAGAGGCACTGGCAGGCGCCGGGGGACTGTTGCAAGCTTCCCCTTCCCTCCCCTTGTGCCCACGCATTTGCTGCACCCTCCCCATCCTCGGGCAGCATCGCAGGGGTAGAGTTTCCCCAGAGACTCCCACCGCACGTCCCTTTGCCCGGTGGTATGGCTCGCGGCCGGCTCCCACCTGAAGCGCTCAGCTAACAAAGTCTCAGGTCTCACTGGAGAGAAGCGCTCTGCATTACTAATCCTCGCAAGAGGTTGCAGAGCATCACGCTGATCCAATGATCTCTGCGTTAGCAGGAACGCAGCCGAGCTGTCACTACATTACGCAGCTCTTTCTCCCTTCTCAACATTCACAGTAGCTTAAGGGCTACGCAAACTTGGCTGGAGGAAGGAAGGGAGAGTGGAAAACCTTTCACCTCCACCACGCAATTAACAGCAGGCTGTGGGAAACGGCAGCGGTGTCCGGCAAAGCCGTGTGGGTTTGGGATGCCGGGGAGGCAGAGGCGCCAGCACAGACCCAGCCCTGGCCAGGAGGATGCTGCCCAGCATCACTGACGGAACTGCTCCTGGTCTACACGAGTCTACGGCAACAACTTGCTCCCTTTCCTAATGTGGAGACCAGACGTAGCTCCCGGAAAACAAATTTCTCTCTCCAAGGTCGAGGGAGTCCCCAACGGTCAGGGGAGAGATGTTACGGGAGGGGATGGGGACTGTGGGTACCACCTCTGCTGTGCTTCTGCAAGGGAGGACAAAGTTCACAGCCGCCTCCAGATGTGGGGAGACACAAATTGCTAAATATATGCGGGGGGGGGCGGAAATCTCATCTTTGGTCTCATTCATTCCCGCAGTCTTTTTTCTAGCATCCATCGGCCGCACGTCAACGTGCCACAATCGGGGGACAGCCAGAGCCAAGGTCCCCACTCATTGTCAAGGTCGCTGGCATCTGGAACAGGGATCTGTGTGGGTTCCTCCTTCTGCAAACTGGTCCACGACCCGGGGTGGGGGAATAAATGGCAGGGAGAGAGGAGGATGGCAGCTGGCTGCACAAGTCGCACCAAAACTTCTCTAGCAAGTTTAATTAAAAAACAAAGAAAAAACTTGGGGGGAGAGGGGAGGGCAGGGAGGGAAACAAGAATTTGCACCGAGCCGAGAAGACCACCTGCTCTGCCCCTCGGAGCGTTGGCAAAATCCTCCCCAGCCCCTCGTGCTCTTGGGGGAAGATGATGGTGCTTCATATTAATGGTAAGTGTCAGTGTATCAATTTCAGACTCTCCGAGAGTTGAGATGAAACATGTGCCAAGGTCAGGGCTGGAAGGCTTAAGTGTATCTATTGTCATCCGCATAATAGCATACGGATTCATTTCTATCATTTTTATCTCTCTCCTTTTTTAATAATCCTATAGCGAGGATATAATTCTCTATTAATACATTATAGAAGAAGCTTAATGGAAAAAGCGGGGTGCTGCCTTTTTTTTCCCGACTTACAAGCGGCGCATACAGAAAGGTGGGGTTTGAGGTTGCCTGTTCTCTTATTTTTTCACCTGAAAAAATGTTTTCGGTAGTCGGCTTGCTGCTTCTTTTTTCACGTTACCTCACACAAAACAGGAATATAGAGCTCTGTCACCTGGGGAGGCTCATTAGAGGTCCCCAAAAATTCTACGTTTTCTGAGCCATTATTTCACAGTGCAGGGTTTAACAAGGATATCTCTCTCACGAGGTTTTCTCCAAAAGAATCATTAAAAAGGAGGTGACAACAAAATCCACCCCCAAAAGTGGGGTTTCAAACAGCCAGCTATCCGTTGTCGTCCTCCAAAGAAATCATGCCTCAAACAACATAATCCTAACAAGTTCTCCAGATGTCCTCTGAGCCTTCCAGAAAATAGGAGAGAGACATATCTTGAATTTTTAATGCAAAAAACAGTCAGAAAAGTAAGAAAGCAAACAAACAGGAACAAAACCAAACAAAAATGAAGCTGTTCAGTCCTTCTATATATGTAAATCTCATCTCCCATAGATTCCCACATCTGTTTTTTCCTACTCTTCTAAATCTCAGCGTAGCTACTGTAAGAGAAACTACAGCAAACAACTCTGGAGCTGGCGTTGCTGGCTCTGCTCTGGGGGAGGACGAGCTGTGCCATACCCGCCATCACGCACAGCTACCAGAACACAACAAAACACAGAGGGGGTTGGACCAGATGATCTCCCAAGGTCCCCTCCAACCTTCCCATTCTTTGATTCCGTGATTGTGCCGCCCCATCCTTGGGAAGGGGAGCCTGGACTTTGCCTGGACAGGCCAACTGCTGCTTGCAAAACACCTGACGTGCCACCGCCAATGGTGTCAACTCAACTGGTTGGCTGCAGTCACAAAGGAGCCTCCAACCATCACCTGCCCAAGGAAGATTGGTCTTATCCTGAGACGTGAGTGTAACAACGTGGAAGAGAAAGCACAAGGCGCGACTACTAGACAACTAAAAAGCACAGAGCAAGACTGGCAATGCTCTTCGTTCCTCCCAGAATGGAGGAGGAGCAGCCCACACACATGGCATGGTGGCGGCTGGACTAGTCAGCTCTAACTGGGAGCCCGGCTTCCCACCAGTCCCTGCCATCACGCAGGCTGGCACCTGCGAGCCATGTTGCAGGAAGCCCTAAAATACCCCATTGTCTTAACCAAGCATGGGCAGCAGAAATGCATCCTGGAGGAGAAGAGGTGGGAAGAGGAAGACATGGCAATGGGGGACCAAGACAGCGACGGTAGTGTCCTGGCACCAATGCCAAGCCTGACACGGGGGAACGTCGTCCCCCATCACCACGCCGTAAGGAAGTGTACCCTTATACACTTGTATGGAGGCAGCAGGGACATCCATGTCCCTTCCGTGAAGACCCCCTTCCACAAGGGCTTCTCCCACGACTTATAGCTACTCCTTGCAGCTCTATTCTCACTGACACAGCCCTTACTCCTCTTGTTTAAAGTATCAGGGTAAACGGCTCCCAATTCCCTGACATCCAAAGCCCAGAGCAAGGAGATCAACGTTAACGCTTCCAGAAAGCTCTAGCACCAGAGAAATTAGATCCAGCTTCTCTGTGGCTCTGAGGACCTGGCTGAATTCGGTCTGGGGCATCCTGCTATTCCCAGCAGAGCACTATGCAAAAGCTGGATGAGGCCCACAGGTCCACACTCTCACCCCATTTACTAGGAAGCCAAGGATAGCCAGAAACCCACTATCTTTAGCAAAGTTAAAAAAATAAAAAAATAAAAAAAAGCCACCCTTCTATTCACAGCACGGCTCAAGAGGATACAAGTTGTAATGCTGAGTGAAAGCATCCTTGGACGACAGCCCCTGGATCCCTGCTGTGCACAGCAGGGCTGAGGCGCAGGGAAGCCGCTGCAGAGAAACAGGATTCAACCTCTGCCCAAGCCACATGCTGAATCCAAATGCCAAAAAAACATCCCGGGGTTCACAAACAGGGGTATGGCGCACACGGGCTCATCTAAAATGCTTTTAATCTTTGCTCCCAAAAGAGCAGCCTCCTCCCGTGGGATTTCTACGGGAAGAGAGCGAGCTGCAGGTATGCGGGGAAGAGGAGGATGAAAAACCATATTTTCCCATCCTCAGAAACAAACTTTTCAGCAAGAGTCTGCCCCACCAACACTTTCTGCCCCAGAGCTGTGGCTTTGCCAGCTCCCTCAGCAGGGACATTGATCTCATCGTCGCATTAAATACCGTACCAGCGCTCGCCGTGTTGAATTAGCACCGGTAGATTTCTCTGCCTAGAACATGTTAGAAATCGCAGTTGGGTTACAAGAATCAATTAGGGCCAGATGGGGGTGCAAAGAAGTTAAACAATTTGCCTTATTGTAGGATTCGGCGCTATGGCAAAGGGTTCTTTACATTTTCATTTAGATTTAAAAATCACTCGAGTGCACCCTCTGTATAATTCAATCGAGGAACAGAAAGGAAACTACCACGCGGTTAAGAGATATATTGTTCTTCTCCGGAAGACAAAAGTGGAGGGAAAAAAAAAAAAAAGGAGGATTAGAGCACAGATCCTCAGCAGGGGGAAATCTGCATAGGGGCACCAAAGTCGATGAGACGCTATCATTTTGCAGCAGCATCACCGTAATCCAGAGAAGCTAAGAACGTGCCCTCTCCTGACTCCGTTTGGCCATCGAGGGGAATTCAAGTTAGACCTTTTGCAGGACAAGGAATCTGGGGACTGATTGCACCACATCATCCCGTCGACGGGACAAGGACCCACGCAGACCAACTCCCAGCAGAGCCGGGAAACGGTAATGAGACTTAGCCAAGGTTAGTCAGGGAAAAAAAAAAAAAATACACTCGCTAATATGCAGCACACCTCCACCGCCGCAATAAAGACGAGATTGAATTGCAGAACGTGGCTGCGGGTCCTGTTTCTATACGTTTCAATGTTGTGCTCCAACAGGTCGGAATATTGTTAGCAATTCCGTCTGCAGAGGAGACATTGCTGAGCTGGGTAAAACATGTGGCAAATTTCTTGCCGCGCTCCTCTTGGATCAGGTGAAGGCATTTGATCATATAGGCTCCGGGGTTATTTGCATTATGGGATTCCCAACACTCCTCCCGAAATGGTTAGAAGCATTATGTAAATCAGCCAGAGGGGAAGCTTGCGACAAACGTCTCAGCTGATGGAACAACTTTAATCTCAAACCTGGCTACTTTTCCAATTACCTTGTACTCCTTTCGCCACCAACTGCTTTGTAAGGGAAATCCAGCCTTTACGGGGGATCCCTGAGTCGTTACGTTCGACCAAGGAAAAGGGCAAAGATCCTCTTCAATTTTCCATCTGCGTGCACGGGCTAATGTGATGTGCTTTCTCCAGACAAGAGGAAAGGTTAAACACAGCCCTCCTCAGAGAGGAAAGCCGGAAGGCTTAAAGCCGAGATCTGCCAAGGAATCAGAGAGCCGAGCACCCAAAACCCACTGAAAGTCAAAGGACGATGAACACCTAAGCCCAAAAGGCTGTTCTGAACCGTTGAAATGGAAATGAGCCCGGCTGCTTTCATGCCTCGGCTTGCCCGCTCCGAAAGAGCGCCCAAGCGCAGAAGGCGAAGCCACTGGGATCCATCCCGCTCCTCTCCCCTTTCCCCTGATGTGAAGGCAACGCAAGGCTGGCAGGGATCAGCAGAACCAACAGCACTGTTGGGGGGTAGGAAAGGGATGAAAAAGGCGGGCAGAGAAAGGCATCTCCGTGCCTCAATGGCTTCCCTCTTCCAGAGCCCAGCTTGAATTTGCACCTCCGCAGCATCACTGCGGATGCTCAACCCTGTTACATTTTTCTCTCTACCTTTGTTCACCTTTTCCACACACCAGACGAGGCCGGGACCGCGAAACGCCGCAACTTCTTCAAGAGAAGTCCCTTTCTTGGTCATGGACAACTCTTCCTGGGAAGCAGTGGAACATTTGACAAGCGACATCAGAACAAATGACACTGTTTAAAGGAAGAGGAACGACATCTAGAGACTCCTCTCCAGCTGGTTTTTAGGAACAACTTCATTTCTGTTGCGTGGTGACAGTTGCCGAGCTGCACTGGAACGTCCACGTCTCCCTCGCAATACACCTTGATTAATTTTGCTTCATTTATTATTTAAGCCCGGTACCTTCGTGTAAAATATTGAAGACCTGACTCATTCTTTATTATTAAGCCCTGCCATGCACCCTAGGAGGCTCTGCCATCTCCCGTAGCCTTCGATCCGCCAGAAGAGAACAAACTCATCTCAATCCCTCGGTAAATATGAGGGATTGCTGGAGGGATGCTGTCAGCATCGTGCTCCCTCTTACCTCGGCTGCCGTACCGCCTCGCCACGGAAAACACTCTTAAAGGCTAATTCACTTTCCAACATCTGCACGGCTCATTTGCTGCTCTCCCCTCTCCCCCTCCATTTCTCCGCAGCTGGCATTGAAGTCAGCCGGCTCCCAGTAATCCCCGTTTGCAGATATAAATGGAGCGAGCCGGGAGCTGCGACTATGGCCGATTAGCCACCGACCGAGGGCGGCTCTGCCGGCGAGGCCACGTGGAAATCCCGCTCGCCCACGGGGGCTGAGCCGAAAGACAAAGCGGGGAACCCACTGGGGACAAAGTCTCTCCTTTTGGATGCTTTCAGGGTGGTGACGGGGCACCATATAGGGGTGGTTTTTTCCTCTCATGGGAGTCCCAGTTGGCTCCCATCCCTTTCAGCCTCACCTTGCACTTCTTCTCCATCACTGACTCATATCAGACCCGGCCTCCGAAAACAGAGAAAAAGTAGAAACAAGTTTTTTAAGCCTAGCCTTGGGAAGCTGGAGATAGGAAGACTGCGGGGCTTCACACCAATCCCACTCCCAGCTTGTTTTCTGGATGCAGAGGAAGCGCCGCCAGTGGTCACTCCTATCCCTAAGGAAAGCATCCCGGAGCTTCCCTTCCCCAGCACTGGTGCTCGGCAGCTTAAAAGCCGGGCCATCAAACCGTGCCTAGGCTTAGGAGGAATTAACATCTGAATCTCACAGCTTGGGTCCAACTCTGTAGCAGGCTGAACGGAAACAGAAAATGTAGTGAATGCTTCCCTCCTTTGAGCCTGAATCTACACTCTGAGATGAAACTCCGTGGCTAAAATTCATCCCTACTTCAAAGGCACCGGCACAACTCAAAGGCAATAAACCCAGGAAGGGGAAAAGAATGAAAATATTTCAATGGCAAAAGACAAGGCTTCGCATTTCTACAGCTCTCAGAGTACTTTGAAACATAACGGAGCGCACAGTCAACTACAGGTCACAAAAGAAGTCAAATCCACGTCTTGAAATCAATCCCAGCTGATAGAAAGGGAATTTCGGAGTGATAAAACCCTCCTACTTGCAGCCGTAGTTACGCAAAACCCCAGGCGAGCACCTTGCGTTGGACACTGGGAGTAGCGCTGAGCCCAGCTACCTACAGCCGCTTCCGAGACAGATTCCACGGTGCAGGTTCACGGTCAAAGCTCCCACCACAGCCGACAAAGAGCAATGGCCAACCCCAACCATGGAAGAGTTTGGGATGGGAAAGGAAAGGTCCCGTCTGGCCCCCTTTCAATAAGCACCCCTTGCTTTAGACAACTTTTTAGGGTGCAATGAATCACCCTCTCAAGAGACTCAACAACCACCAAGATATCCAACGGCTCCCGCTGGATTTTCAGCCGACAAATACAAGCCTCCCGGTGGTTTGGGGAGGGGAGTTTCACTGCCGGAGCCTGGCCCCGCTGACGAGGAGTTCACACCAAAGCTGACAAGGAGCAAATTACACTTCTGTAAATATCAAAGGCAGGTTGTTTTGCAAGGAGTTCAGCATCTTGGGTTTGAGTTTTCTTTCTTCTTTCCTCCCCTCCCCATCCCTCTCTTTTTAAGCTTTGTCAATACCAACTGTGCTTTTCTTCCTGGAAACTGTATAATGATGAGAGAAAGTGTTTATTTTTCTCTTTAAAGGGATGAAGTATTTTTCACCGATATTTTACATGTCCGTAAAAACGATTTACGGGATTGAGTGGACAGGTCACACAGTGCCCTTTGCCTGCTCAAGGGAAGAGGGAAAAAAGGTCGCTCCAGGGTGAGATTTCAAGAGCTTCTTTGCTTCTCAAAGGCTTTTACGCGAAATATCATTCCCCGGCGTTTTTGGCAGGGGAAAAGAGAAGGGGACTCTAAGCACTGGGCAGCATGGGCTCATCTCGAGAAAAGAGATGGTACAAGACAAATATTATTGCGTTAGTTATGGGACTAAGGCAGGCAGACAGAAGGACAGCAGTGGACGTGGTTTGCTTCCGTGTCAGCTAACCTTCTGGAAGGCGAGGCAGCCCCCGCAAGGAGAGCGGGGACAAATACACCCTTCACATCTCTAACGCGCTGCCACACCTAAAAACCAACGGAGGTGATGGGACACGCGCCCCCCCTAATAAAAGTCACATTGGATCATGTAACGAATACCAAGTGCAGTGTGTTTTCCACCCTGCGTTAAGAAAGGCAGCCAGGTTCCAGAGAGCATCCAAAGGAAGCAAGAAGCATCGTGATGGGGGAAAGCCGGAAGACATCATGGGAGGGTCCACAGCCGAGCCCCACCACCGAGGAGCATCTATGTACCTCTCTTCTTCACCTCCTGCCTGTTCCAAAAGAAAGCGCCGTATCTGATCGGCCACGTAAGCCAGAGACGGCTGGAAGGAATAGATTTCCTCCCTTCTTTCTCTCTCCTTTTTCTGTTTTGGATTTACGACAGAGCGCCGAAAACCAAGAGCCTCTATTCCTGGAAGAGCGGTGCTGGCTGGGAAGCCCTGCGGCTGGCAGATGCATGAGGCAATTAACCCCCGTGCGGGCAGAGGGGGAAGGAGCGGGACTGCCTGGAAAACGCACGGCACGGGGAAATGGAGCCCCCGCATCCCCCGCTCCCTGCCGTGGGGCACAGTTGGCCAGGGGACAGGGCACGTCACCTCCCCAGGAGATGACACCGGGGGCCATAAGAGCTGTCAATACGACCCGGGGCTTGGATCATCCAAAGCGTTTAGGCAGTCAAATATCTTGCAGGTCCTGAGCCCCTCGGAGCCTTCTCATGCCCGTACCACGATGCGAACCGAAGCCCCACAGCACCTAGCAAGATCAGCCGCTAATTAAACCGTTCCCTCGACAGCTTGCAAGTTAGTTATGGCTCATTATCCTCACTTAACTGACTGGAGAAACTGAGGAAGGAGAGAGATTAAAGGATTTGCTAAATCTCTGGCAACAGTCAGTGGCAGAGGCAAACCCAGAGCTCATAAACATTACAAATCCCCCACCTCGGGGCTCCCAACCCTGCCCATCCCCCCACTTGCCGTTTTTACTACTAACTACCACTTATTAATTGCTGAGCACCCGCAAGAAGCAAAGCCTGGAGAGCACCTTGCTCGAGCGCTCGTGTCTGGAGGGCAGGTATAAAAGGGAGAGGATGCTGAAAGCCAAGAGACCATAAACGCTGCCTCTCCAAACACACAGCCCCCGCAGGAGAGGTTACCCAGCACAAACTCCTGCACTTGACCGCGATGCTTAAAACGAAGCCGGTGCCCTTTTAGTGTCCCGCCTCCCGGCAGAATCTTGGAAGAGCCGAAAATGGCCCCGATTTTCTCCAAGTGAGCCAATAAATCAGCCGCGGGAAGGGCTAGAGAAGCGGAGGGCCCTGGGGAGAGGCTGCAAAGCCGGGTGGTGGCAGTGAGGGAGAGGATGCTGAGAGAGGAGGAGGGCGGCGGCTCGGGAGAGAGAATCAGCGACGAATTTAAGGGGAATAAAGGAGACGGGAGAGCGGAGGAAGGAAAGGGAGCTTTAGAAAAGAGGAAGAGATTGACAGAGCGACACAAAGATGGAGGAGAGGCACAGGGAGGAAAAAGAGGGAGACTAAAATAAAGGAGAAAAGCAGAAGAAGGAGGGAGTGGGGAGAGAGAGGAGGTGGCGAGCCGCAGAGAATTAAAACAATGACAGCAATTTAGCAGCAGAGTTCTATCTTGGAGTTTAATGGGGAAAACCAACCCCCTGCTTAAGGAAGGTGGGTTTCTCTCTCCAGCGCTCTCTGCAGCACGGCCACCGAGGAAGGAAACAGCAGAATGGGGCCCGTCCCCTCCTACCAGCAGCGTTATTGTTCATTAAAGACGGGATATTGCCTGCTCCCCCCTCCTTGTTCCTCTGCTGCACTGGATTATATCCTCATTACCCCCTCAACGACAGTTTGCCGGTCATCATTTCGTTGTTATTATTATTCTTGACAACAAACTCTGGCAGCTCCTGCTCCCTCGACAGAAAATCCCTTCCTCCCATATCCTGCCCTGCCACGGGGAAGGATCTTTTTCACCGAGGGGAAAAAAAAAATACCATTTCAAGTACAGCTTTTTTTTTTTTTTTTTAAATTCTGCTTATCTCTTTGCTTGGG
Source organism: Chionis minor (assembly GCA_013398295.1). Lineage (NCBI taxonomy): Eukaryota > Metazoa > Chordata > Aves > Charadriiformes > Chionidae > Chionis > Chionis minor. The sequence goes on from VZSF01008729.1 coordinate 74,816, forward strand.
TTCTGTTTGTTATTTCGCCACAGATGGGCTTGGTTTAGAAGCAAACAGGATTTGCCACCACTCCCGTAACTTCCACTTCCCAAGGAGAAACCCAAACCCAGCAGAGGAGGTGGGAAGTGGGGACGCGGGGCTGTCCGTCCTGGTTCTGCAGAACGGCTCCATCCATCCCATCCCTCCGTGCATTACGCTCCGGGGTCTGCAAACTGGGCAAGCCGGCAGAGCCAAGTGGAAAGAATGAATTAAACCTTCCATCTGAGACTCCCTTTGACCCCATGTTTTTATCCGGGAAGAGAAACCATGCCTCTGCTTGCTGTGGAAAGCTAAAAAACAGGGCGTTCCTGTCAAAGACAGTTTATGGACCACGGAGAGTAAAAGCCAACCAAGATGCCATGAAAAGGATGGAAGGAAACGTTGCTGACACCAAGATGTGCTGCCAAGAAAAAGGAGCGCTGTGCCAGCGGGCACGGCTGCCCAAGGAGGCACGGCTTTGGGGTCCGTGGTGGGATGCTGACCCACAAGGAGATCTAAGAGACAAGTTTTGGGAGGTTTTCAGCACTGGATGCGGCAGCACGGAGCTACGAGCGCTGCCCGAGCTGAATCCAAGGAGGTCTGTACGGGTGCACAAGCGCTGTCAGGATGGCAGACAGCCCAACTGCAAGAGAGCTCACCCGGACAGAGATACAGAGCCACAGGAAGACAGGCTAGCATGGAGAAAAAAGAAAACAACAAACAAATAGGATCGATATCTCCCGATAAGGGCTTCCTTCTTACGAGCCTTAAACCCCACGGCAGCATCTGGGCACAGACACGGAGCAGCGATCTGAGGGCAGACAGAGCGCCTTTCACCGCTTGACCTCCCCACTATCTCGGCAAGGACGCCAAGCAAAACTGCAAAGCAAAAAGATCCCTCCGGAGATGGGAAGTCGGGGGCATCCAGTTTGTCTCCGTGACGGTATCGGGCAGGGCTGGCGTTGGAAGCGCCGCTCCTCAGAGCTTCGCCTTGCAAATAAATAGCTCTGAATTGCAGCCAGAAGCAACGGGATCTTTCAAAGACATTATCTGGAAGCAGTCAGTAGAATGCACCTAAAGTCTCATTAATCATCCCGCCGCTTACAGTACTTCTTAATGGCTTTTATGGTTTATCCTTTGAACGCCAACAAAGAGTGTGATTTCTCCTGGCTTATTCTATTAAACAGAAATCAATATCTAATACAAATGTGCCGACGGTGGGATATTTGGAAAGGCCGAGGCGGCACCTGTCGGGCCTCTTCTCCTCTCCTCTTTGATGTGGGCAGCGCCAGGCGCAGGGTCCCCAAGGGGCAGGGATCTGCTCATCGCGGCCAGCCCTCGTTCAGGAGCGATGCTGCGGGCCGCCATGTCCCCAGGGGGAGCTGGGGGCTTGTCCAGAGGCTCTGAAGCCACAAACGGTGACAACACCTTTTCCCCCGTGCTCAAAACCAAGGAGGCAAGTGCTGCGAGTGCGCGGGAGAGAGAAAACAAAAAAAGAAAAGGGGCAGCAGCGGGGTAGAGTGGTTTTCATCTCTCCTTTCTATAAGGACTCTTGTGAATTTGAGCGATGGTTTCGAGGCAGCTGAATCAACACCAGGCACGGGTATAAATAAGCTTCGAGGAGGACCATCTCCGGAGTCGAAGCTGGTTATTAATTTTGCAGCTGGAGAGGCAGGCAGGTAGAGGAGGCTTCAGGTGGTTTGCTCCCTCTTGGTCCCCTGGAAATGGGACTAGAGGGTGGAAAAGGAGAGGGGCAAGAGGGGATTTGCTTTGGAAACGCATGCAGCTTTAGGATGGGAATGATCCTTTCCCGGCGACGTTTTTCAGCCCAGCTCATGCCCAATGGGGGCCCCAATCCACCACCCCAAAGTTACGGCAGGAGGAGCCAGGAGAGGAAGAGCAGCCACCAAACTGAATCAGCTGTGGGGTTTAGCCTGCATTACCAACGGCTGGCTCACACGCTTGCAAGAACAGGACCCGAAGCAGCTACAGAGAGCAGCATTAACCACCTTAGAAACCAATTCCAAGATCCTAATGGAAAATGAAATTTGTATTTGTTAAAAACCACTTAAAAGCTTTGAAGCCTTCTTTTTTATACCTCGCTCGGAAACATGCTGTTAAGTAATTTGCAATTTACCAGGTTTAAACAGTTAAGAAAATCCTTCCTGAAAACACCAGAGGCAAATCACACCACTCCAGAACCTCCTTCACCCAGGCTCTTCAACGGTACCAACCATCTCAGGACGCGGCTCAGCCCACCCCACCACCACTTAAATACACACCCAATGCCCCAGAGCATGTGGGAATTAACAAAGAAAGGGTGGGTGTGCATCTCTTGGATGCCACTTCCCTCCGGAGCTGCCACCCAGAGCTCTCCATCCCTGCACATCCCAGCCCCGACCCATCTGTGCAGCACCGCGGCCGGGAGCAAGTGGACTCGGAGCCACAAAAGTACCATCTTCCCAAGGGTCCACCGAGACCCAGCCCCAAACACTTCCCTACTGCAAAACATGCCAGCAAAAGGATCCAGAGGAGATCAGAGATGGAGCTGGAGGGAAAGACTTCAGGCAAAGGTTCAAAGAGGTGTCACTCTCAGGCCAAGGGAGACAGGGGAAAGTCCAGGAACCCACCAGCACAAGCAGTACCCACTTCCATCAGTCCCCCACATGTCAGCACCGGTGGCACCCTTCTGCAGCACCCTACGGTATTATTTAGCACGGCTCATTGCGCTCGCTTCATTCTTCCCCTTCAGAAAGTTTCTCTTCGGGGAGGGGAAAAAAAGAAAAAAAAAAAGAAGAGAGAAAAATAAAGGGAGTCAAATAGTTACAGGTGCTCGAGGCACTTAGCTACACTTAGCAACCCCGAGCCTGCCAGAAACATCCTCACACAAGTGACGTTTCCAGAATTAACTCCCAGCTCTCAGCATTCTTGAAAAGAAAAAAAGGAGAGAAGCACGCTAAGCCCCTTAAATGGCAGCGCTTGCTTCTGCTTCGGCACTGCTTCACACTCTACCGTCACGATCCAAAAGGAGACAGCAACCCAACGCTGAACGGGGCACAGCTTCCTACCCGCCATGCGTCACCTCCACTGCTGAAAGTGGGAATTCGGGTGTTTGGCGAGCGCGCTGGCTCCAGGCTGTAGCTGCTGGCTGGGCTCCTGTCTAGCTCCCGGTGCCTAGCCCCAGGGGAAAACACACAGCAGCGCAAAGACGCATGCGAAAGAGCATCAGTGGAAAAAACAGGGGGTGGGAGCACGTGTGGGAGCATCCCTGGCTGTGGATGCCAGTGCGTCCAGCCCTCCTGGCATCAACTGCCCTGGCACGAATCAGAATAAAGGGTGTTTGCCCAGCGCTGCCGCTGCACGCACGGCCTGAGCCCGCCTGTGCCTGGGTTGGACTGGGTAGGGGCTGGCTCCTGGGAGAGGAGAGAGGGACCGCCTGCTCCTCTGCCTCCGAACGAATAAAGGGCGGCGAGGAAAGAAAATGTCATTTCTCTGGAAATGCAACAAAAGGTCTCTTTTTTGGCCTTTTTTTTTTTTTTTTTTGCCTCTTTCCTAGGGAAGGGCATCTCTAGTTTAAATAAGGAAAGCTGTCGGTATTGTTCTTGCGCCTATCTGGACCTTTTTATTTATTTATTTCCTTGGCTCCCACCCTGCCAGCCCATCCATCACCGCACGCCGGTCTGCGGCATCAGAGTCGCTCCTGCTCCCGCCACCCCAACTCCGAGGCAGAGCCCGCAGCCAAAGCAAACATCTCCAACCTCTCGCCTCCCAACCGAAACGCATTTTCATAATTTAAAGGTTTTTCTTTTGGTTGCGTGGTTAAATTGCTCACAGATTTCACGTCCCCCGCCGCCGCCGCTCACCTGCGCGTACGCAGGTGCCCCTACACAAAGAGAGAGGCTCTTTACAACTCTGGCATCACTAAATCACGTCAGAGAGAAGGGATGAAAGACAGAGGGAGGACGCCTGCCTCAAAATCACATCCTCCGCTATTTGTCTCGAATAGATAAACGCTCCGGGAGAGTTTCACGAGGCATACGATGATAGGAGTTATTTTTGTGGTACACAGGTGTGAAAAAGAGAGACAGGAGAGAGAATAAAACCTGATAACACTTCACTCGGGCAGCAGCAGCAAAGGCAGGTGCTTTTTTTTTCCCCCCAGCTGCAGAGAGCCGAGAGGAGCAGAAGGGAACTGCCGAGCAGCCAAAGCGGCTCAGATCCCAACCAGGATCTCACCCTGTAACGTGAGAAAGCCTCCAGCAGCGAGTCAGCTCTCTTCTCCCTCCAGACAGGTATTACACTCGCATCAGCTCATCACTTGGTTTTCAAAACTTGGGGGCGCGATGCCTGGCTTCTGCTGACAGCCTACGACGGGGTTGATTGTAAGCCGCCAGCTTCATTCGCGCCAGCCAAAGATGTATTTNCCAAACTGAAAGTAGGAGACAGTCGGAAAACTGAAGAGACATGTTTGTTTGCTGTCGGAAACGTGGAGACAAAGACCACCTCCTAAAGAAGGTGCTGTCTGACACGCTGAGGGCAAAACCCGCCCCCCTGAGCCCAGCCTAGCAATACACTGGGCAGCGATGCCGAAGGACGTGAAAATTAGAGGCCCTATTATTATTATATTAATACTAAAATTATTAGTAACTCCAAGGTCAGGAGACACAACTTTATGGCTTATCTGGGAACTGCCTGCGTATTCACACACACACACAGAGACGTGTATTTGTAGGAACCCACTCCAGCTCTCCAGCCCCCTCCCAGGAAACGCGCAGCCTCTTTTCATGCGGCACGGTGCACCCTCAATATCTTCTCACCCAAGATCTGCTCCAAAGCCAGCAGCTCCCGTCGTGACTTTTAACCCCCTCAAGGTCCGGGGCCGCTCTGAACAGCACATGCTGAAAAGGTGCTTCATAAACACAATTGGAAGAATCCACTAATCCACTGATAAATCCGGGTGTCTTGGGTTTTTTCCCCCTTTGCTTGATGCTGGTGAGGAATCGTTCCAAGCTTGCCCGGGACCTCGTACGCACCATATCCAGCGTTTATTCTGTTCGAGCTCCTGCCGTTTCATCTCATGGAGCCTGCCTGCAGGAGGTCCTCTCCAGTGACCTGCTAACGGGGGGTCTGGGGCCTTATTTTGCTGGTCACATCCCACCAGGAGATCCTTGGGATGCCCTGGGAAAAGGGAATGGTGATGACAGCTCAACACCAGGACCCCATAGGGCTTTTCAGATATCCCTGGGGGACAGCGCTGCTGCTTGGCATTGCCCCATGCTCACCAGATAATATTCTCCAGCTTCACCATGAGGACAGCAGGGATGAGATGACACTCACAGGCAAGGTGACAGCAAGCGGGATTTATCACCCGACGCATTGGGAAGGAAAGCCAGTCCAAACTCAGCTGAGCACAGAGGTTTTGCCTCTGCCTGGGCTTGCGAGGGACATGACCTTTTTGAAAACTCTGGTTATTTATTTTGATAATCCTTTTGTTGGGATAAACGCTTTGCTCTCGCCACAGCCCCAAGGTCATCGGAGTTAATGAGGAGAGGAGAAAGGCCAAGTGGATGGGATTTGTCCTTTGCAACCGAATGCATTAGTGGAGAAGAGGTGAAATGAGGGGGCTGGACTCTTTCTCCTCTGCTTTTTACTTGAAAAAAGCCAACAGCAGCAACCCAGAACTGCAAAACAAGTCTCTCTTTCTACCTCTTCCTTACCCTTTTCTCTTATTCCCCTTACTCTCCTCATTGCTCTCCTTCAGCCTTCCCTAGCTAACAGCATCACCTCCATGCTCCAACTCGTTATTCCCAACCCACACCCGGATGGGAAGAGGAGGCTCTCATCCACACTCATGGCTCACGATCCTCACGCTAAACACCCCCACAGCAGCCCCGTCCAAGGACCCTGCACCCCTTTACAGACCCTAACGCCAAGGCTCACGACTGCCCTTTGAGCAGAGCAAAGGGACAGAGGAGAATCCACCTACACCTCCCTGCTCAGATGCAGCCATTTTGGTGCAGAGATCTGCAAGAAGAATATTAAGCTTGGTCGGAATGCAGCAGCCTCGCTCAAGATTTATGAAGGATGAAGGAAGGAAGATTCTGAGGCAAAGCATCATCTCAAAAATAACTGCCGAGTCCTAGCGGGTAGAAAAGATTTGTCCATAAACCAGTTTGTCATCACCAGTCAATAAAAACGCAGGCAACGGGAGGAGGCGGCGATAGCCGGTGTCCCAGGAGGCAGCGATCGCCGGTGTCCCTTGCCCTCCACGCCGGACCGCTCACACACACAGCTGAGCCAAGGCGAGCGCATTTTGAGCCCTCCTCTGAATACACCTCCCCTGCCCCACAGTCTCAAGGTGAGCATCCTTGCACTCATTTCAACGCACAGAGCAGCGGTCTAGGAGCTGCACAACAGACTGATGGCCAGGAAGGACCGGGGCATTAAGGGCAGAAGAATGGAGTCACATCCACAAGAATGGGCTGGGGCATGGTGTCAGCACCGAACCAGCATAAAATCATAGAATAGAATCATAGAGTGACCTGGGTTGGAAGACACCTTTAAGATCATCTAGTCCAACCATAAACCTGACACTCCCAAACCACCACCAACCCACGTCCCTCAGCACCACGTCTGCCCGGCTGGGAAATACCTCCAGAGATGGCGACTCTACCACTGCCCTGGGCAGCCTGTTCCGATGCTGATAAACCTTCTGGTGAGGAAATTGTTCCTAATATCCAACCGAAAGCTCCCCTGGCACAACTTGAGGCCATTTCCTCTCATCCTATTGCTTGTTACTTGGGACAAGAGACCGCACGTCGGTATCTCCCAGATGTCCAGGAGGACTTTGTTTTTTCCCTGCCATCAAATGCAACAGCTTCAGCCACCTTCTGAGCCATGGAGGAGAGGAAGACCCAGTGCCACATGGGGTGAACCCCCTGCCCGACGCCCTGGGACCCTCCCAGCACAGGCAGCAGACAGGCAGAGCTGCCCAAGGCATGGGAAGAGCGTCTTTGGTGAGGTGCACCGAGCTGGAAGAAGTTGGGAAGCAGTTCAGTATATTGCTGTGATAAAGTCTGTCTTTAAAGGAGGTTGGTGGCTTTTCTGCCTTTTTGGTTTTTTTTAAGGCTGCCCGACCGAAAGCAGAACACCCCAGTTGGTAAAAGATGAAGGAAACTTCGCTCATCACCTTTCCTATCACAGGCAGCCCAGATACTCCTAGCAACTTCTACCTGCCAGCCCTGGGAAACCTTCACATTTGATTTCCCCGTACCGTACGTTCAAAGAGGGGACATCCCTGGGAGAGCAGGGAGGCGACGCCAGTTCAGCCGCCAAGGGCTGACAGCAGCAGAGAGGGAAGCGCCAGAGCTGGAAAGGATCTGTCAGAGTTATCCAGGCTCTCATCCAGCTGGGGCAGGCCTGTTTCTTTGCTGTATTCTCCAGTGCTCTATCAAGTCAAGTTTTAAATAGCTCAGATGATGCAGTGGACTGTGTAGGCTTCAAGATCTCGCCAACAGGAGGATTCCTTCCCCTGCAAAATCATTTATTCCCTGACGGTACATTTCATCTCAGCTTTTGCCCTCTTCAGCCTCTCCTCACCTTCCCACCTGACGGACGAATAGACCTGTCCTCCTGTAGAACCCTTCAGCAAACACCTTCCCCCATCCAGGCACAAGGACCGCCCCCGGTGCCACCAAGCCAACTGAGCCAAGGAAGCAGGACCAGCAGCCACTTGGGGAAACGAAACCCGTTCCTCCCAGTCCCCAGCTGTAAGGTCAATTATTTGGGTATCTTCTCTGCTATAACCTGTCCACAAAGGGCAACACTCTAAAATACTACTCAGGTTGATTTAGAGTCACCAAGAAACACATCTGACCAAGCACACCGGCCCCGCACGCGCTTGCTTGTTCTTCCTGTCTCATTTTTTATTATTTTTTTCCCCCCTTAACCTTCTGCCTGAAAAAAAGCCTTGCCATCCCTTCTCATTACTAATCATTCATATCAACCTCCCAGGAAGCACTCTGGGGCCACTTGACTATTAACAGGGCACTAAATGCAAGGCGGAGGAGGATGTATTAATATCTAATAAGAGTGATAGATGATGTGAACCGCTCAGGCACTCCAACTCAGGTACTCATGTCAGGTACTGGAGCTAATTTAAAATAATAATAATAACAACAATAATAACAACAACAGCAGCAGCTGCCTTCATTTTCCAAGTCAATTGATTCCTCAGCAGGAATGCCATCTTGACAGATTTGTTTTGATCGAATTGTCTAATTGAATACAGTTCTTGTTTCCCTTCACTTTGTGACCTTTCACGCCTGTGAAATAAATGCAATTTGGAGAATTATTCCTCAGCAGCAAACTCAGCTCCTCCAGGGCTGGGGTGGCTGCTTTGTCTCTCCAACTTGCCAACGAAATACTATCAAAAGAGGCCTCTGCAAAAGAGGCACCCAGTCCTGGGTGCTGCACCAGTATTTCTTTTCCACTTCCATGTTAAAAAAATGTTAAATAAAGAAAAATAAATATGGGGGGTTGCAAGAGGCACAGCCAAATGTACTCAGGTGTTACCTTCTCTCTACCCATGTCCTCAGCATTTGCTGCACTGAGGCTTCTTCCAGTTTAGTGGAAGAAGTTTTGCTCCCAGTTCGGTGAATAAGCTGTACCATCCCCTTTCCTTCAGCCAGCAGCGACGCGGGCTTCAACCACCGCCAGCCCTTCATCCAGCTTCACCTCCTCCCCAGGCTCCCCCCCCGGGGATGCTCTGGCGTGCCAGACACCGGGCGACGCTTCCCATAAATTTCACAAGAACGAGTCTCAAAGATTAAAAATAACTAAGCCGTGTCCCTCGCAGACAAACGTGCTGTCTGCGCGCCAAGAGAGGTCCTGGTGAGAAGACTTGCAGCTGAATCTTTTATAATAATATCAATCAATATTAAAAATGCATGGCCTGCTCAAATTTTAAAGCATCTTAAATTAATCTTTAAACACAACTATTTTGCTTAAACCAAAGGCTTTTGGTAGCCTGAGAATGGTATTTCCATCAGCTCCCCCCGGGTTCACGCCAGGTATCTAGAAGAGGTCTAATAAGTAAGTAAATAATATACATCCAGCACAATTCCCTAGAACCACAAAAGGCGGGGGAAAAGGCGGCAGAATTTACTGTTAACTTCGTTATTGACTTAGCAGCAAAGACGTATTAATCTGTGTAGTATGCTAGGCCTTATCAACCACATTAAAATAGCTAAAGCTGCTGGGTTTAGGCTGGATAAGGAATAGGGCTGCTACCCCTCGAGATTAGGGCGGTAGGGAAGAGAGGGATGGGGGGAAAGGGAAGCTACGAGGCCGCCGCAACGGTGGACTGAACCCATCCCATCTCCAACGCACGCCCCTGTCTGAGCCAAGCCAGCAAAATTGGGGCAATACCCCCACGCTCCACGGGCTGCCCGGGGCCTGGGAAACGCCACTCAGCCCGGCAGCGAGCTTCCCAGTGACGGCGCCTCTAATATATTCCAGGGAATGTGGCATTTCTGACAGCAAGACTTCTGCCTCACTTGCCGTTTAATGTTAAGAGGCTTGTACAGTCAGCAGCGTTTAAAGAATAATGACTGTTTTCATGGTAAATGCTCTGTTAAATAACCCGGGATTATTGTGTTGTGTTATTGCATATATAAAATGGCATTTCAAAAAATAATAATTGTTTTAGAGCTAATTGATGTTTTTACCCGGTTCCGTGCATGGAATTTTTATTGGGCAGAGGAACGGGCTGCTGTCAGGCAGACGGCGATAAAAGGCAGGGAGGCTTCGACCTGGCCAATCCACTTGCAGAGTCTGCCTTGTTCGGGCGCTACTTCTAGTCAAGCAATGGAGAAAGTTCAAGCCATCTCCTCTAAAATGCAAAAGGGAGGGATCCAGGGCCAGGGACAAATGGCATCACAGCCACTGGCAGGCACCTCTGCATCCCAAACTTGAGCATCCACCCACTGCTCCGCGGCACCGGAGCATCCCTTGGCCACGCACGGTCAACGAGACACCGGAGAGTCACGGTGCCACCTCTGCCCGCAGCGACTGCTCTGCAAATTTCCTCCTCTCAAGCCATCAGCTTTGGCCCGTTATCCACGCGGTGGCACTTCAGAGCCACCAAAAACTCCCCAGGGGCGTGACACGTCCCCCTCCCCTGTCCCCAAAGCGTTATTTCTGCAGACAGCAAAGGAGAACGCCCTAGCACTAGCAGCAGAGAGCTGATGAATCACCGGTGAGCAATCCTGCTGCGGGAGTTTAACCGTCATCATTCCAGATGGGATTTGAATGGCTCAGCTCCTTCCCCTCATGGCCACCCTCTTCGCCACATCCCTGGGGACACAGCCACGGGGCCAGACGCAGCCACCGCCGTCACCTCTGGGAGCCTCCTGCTCATCCCACGGTTCTTTGGGCATCTCCCAGCATCCCACCGCGGCGCTCCCCTGCCGAGCTCTGCGCAGAGGGAGCTCGAGCACACAAATTCAGGGACTGCAAGGCTGCCGAGAGCCCCAAGTCCCTGTTTACGCCCCTTGCAGTCTGCAGGCATTTCGCTCCGCCATCAAAGAGCGGAGAAAGTACTCTCGGCTTTCAAACCCGGAGCCTTTGAGCTCCTCTGACAGCAGCAGCCTCGCTGACCCTTGTCTGGAGGCTTGCGGGGCACTCAAGCACTCACAAGCCCTGGCGGAGTCCTGAAGCTTTACAGAGGCAGTGACTTTTGGGATGTGGAGTTAATCACACAAGCGAGCGTCTCAGAGTTGCCGGAAGGGAGAGCGGGGGCCCATCAGAGACCGCAGTTAAAAGTCTCCACCGTCTCCTAAGATCTCTACACGTCCAGACACACGAGCCCGGTGCCAGATCACAGGGTGAGAGCGGGGGGCTGTTACGCAGCTCCCAGAGGGGACCCACTGGGTCACCGGGTCTCGTCCCTCACAGTCAGGCAGCCGATTAATCCAAAAGGGTCCGCAGCATCTCTCCTCCGGGTACCCGCGCGCCACAAACCGCTTCACAACAGCTCATCACAAACCGGAGACCTGTAGTGCAGAGGCCAAAAGCCAGCAGCTCTGAATCATCACAAGAAAGGGGAGGAGATGAAAGCCATCGCCGTGCCCTGGACCCTCGCAGCAGCAGGGAACGGGTAAAAGGAAAACGTTTAAGTGAAACGGGCAATGAGGTTTGCAGATGGGCAGGGAGGAACGCTCCCCGCTCCTCCAGCGCGGGAAAGACGGCACGAAAATAATTGGACTGCGAAATCTAAGGGAAGACTGCCAGACGAGGAGAGTTCAAGACCACGAGCTGGCTGGTTTGAAGTTGCTCCTCACCCTTACAAGTTACTCCTGTGCCTGTCTTTGCCAAGAGGACCACCTCACGTCGTCACTCGGGCTGGAGCCTGAGGTCTGTCCCAGACCCGGCACCTTCGAGCCAGACAAACTCACCAACTGCAGCACAACTTGCCACCTCCTGCTGCAGCCTTTCCCAGCCCCCAACGACAAGTTTCACCCCATAGACCAGGAAACCCCACCCCACTTGAGGACTGAGGAAGAGGTGACAAGAGGAGCCCTCCATCCTTAGCATCACCGTACATACCCCGTGATGCTGCAACAGCCGCACAGCCCACGAGATGATGGCTAAATCCAGCTCCGCGCACTCCGACACTGTGAGCAATAGCGCTGGCTGCACACACAGACTCTGTACAACGAGACACAGTGAGATACTGGGATCAAAACCTTCTCGCCTCCATTTTCTCCCAACCCCACCCTCTGCAAAAGCCTGTCCCCAGCTCCTTTCAAGGCTGGGGCAACTCTCCAGTTCACTTTTGCCTCTTCAGCAGGAGCCTTTTCCAGGTCCTGAGGCTCTGTCTCAACCCTCCCCCTTCCTCGGAGGCATCTGGACCCCAGGAGGACACTGCCCTAAATGGGTTACATCTCATTACTGCAACCGCAATGTCAAACCCTGTCTCTCTCTCTCTCGATCCCTTCAGCATCTGTCTCCGCGGTATCTAAGCGCCTCAGATGACTAGAAAAGTCCCTTTGTGTGTTTTCCCAACCCTTGGCTGTACAAGTACCATTTAATCAAGGCTCAGTAATGAAGCCAGAAACGAGCCAGAACAGGCTGTGCAGCCACAGGCAGGATCAGCGCAGCCTTTGAATGAGAGGTGGGGGCCAATCCCCCTGCCAACAGGTGACAAAGGGGACAGGAACAGCAACGGGGCCAGGCACCGCTGCAACGCTCCAAGGTCCGAGCAGCCTCAAAGTTCCCAAATAGCCTCCGGGCACTTCAGCTGTAACAGAAGTATACGTGGCACATCCCAAAGCGCTCCCCTACACGGGAATGCTGTGGGGTATTTATTTCTCCGAGGTTCCCAGGCTCCAGCAAAGCAGCACACTCCACCTCTGAACCCCCAAAAAACACATTTAGGGCAGTTTTGAGTTTACCACTGCTTGCCACCACCAGCCCAAATACTGCAGCCCGCTCTCCAGCTCACTTCTGAACGCGATGCCTGCTCTCCAGGCTTGGCTTTCTCCCTGTCTCCAGGATCTTCCCTGCATGGATGCTGTTACCGTGTGCTTGAATTAGCACCTTCCCTCCAGTCTAGCCAGCTTCTCTTGCTCGCAGGGTTTTTAAGATGACTACCACGTTTTGGAAATCACCCTTCAGGAAGGATATCTGCCTCACATGCCATCCCTGCAGGCGGTCCTGCCCCTCCAGGCATCCCTGGGATGCTTCAAGTGGAGTTGCAGACCCTCCAGCACAGCCCGATGGAAGGCATTTGGGACACACAGTTAAACTAAAATCAAATCTTCTGGTCAGAGCTCTCTCCATGTCTGGGGTCGTACCACCAGCTCCGACCCACGGCATTAAGCCAGTGGCGGCTTTTCCCTCTCCCCCCAAATCTGCAAGCCCTAGAAATGTGATTATACGAAGATCTCGTCTTGGAAAGGGCGAACACGCACGTGTACAGCTGCAGGAGCGGCATGAACAGTTTGCAACATTGATCCGAGATGGTCTTCGGAAAAACCCACAAAGCAAATAAAAGGCACCTCAAATCCAACGCTTGAGTAAACTCATCAAAAGATACGACTTCTGTTTACCACAAAAAGATCTGGCAGTTGATCTTCTTCTTCTGAGTAGTTAACCATTACTATTACTAGTACGGAATTCTGTTATCAGAATTACTATTTCCCGGAGAAACACGGTTGCAGCCAGGCCGCTGCTTGCAGCTTGTGCTGCGCTGGGGCAAATGACTCCAAAAGACCTTTATTTCTTGGGAAAGCACGCTCAGGAGCCTGCTGTGGAGACCTGAGGCATAAAAAAAAAAAATCGCTGTAAGCTATTCTGGGCAGGAACTGTCTCTGCTATACGCTTGCACAGTGCGTGTCCCAGCCTCTGGGCCGTACTACAGTATAAATAACGATAATCCCTCACTCAGCAATACAATGAAACACTTGCTTGGTACTAAAAATTATTTAAAATTCATACCTACATTGGGAAATTATTCAGTAAACTCTAATTACTTATCAAAAGCAATGACGATATTTTTAAGGAGAGGGAGTGCCCATAAATACGGAGCCATAAATAAACTGCTACTCAGTAGCACGAATTAATTTGTATTTAATTGCTAGAAATTGCTATCAATTACTAAACATTCCTTGCAGAATAGGCAAATTCTTTTAAGAACAATTTCAATTGCTAATTGGAAGTCTCTTTTTTTTTTTTTTTCCCCCCACCTCCCTTCCTTCTTTCTCATCACAGCTCCTGCCAAGTGCAGGAGACATCCATCCCACCCGGCAGGGCTCCATGCTCTGCGGGATTGGGGCTTCTTGGGGGGCAGAGAAAGACCCATAAGCAACCAAGGAGCTGCTCAGGCTTCAAGAGGTTTCACCACCCTGATGGGTAGCAGGAAAACCGGTGGCGAGAAACTTCCCCTGACATAGCAAGGATTAGTGATATTCCTTGCCAAAGGATTGAAAGGAGGGAGCTAGGAGCTGGAAGTTAAACATCCATCCTGCGCCCAGGGAGAGAAACACCTCTCAGGGGCTGTTCATCTCCCCTGCAGGCTGCAGCAAAGCCATGCCAGAGCCCGCAGGGAGCCTCTCTGCTCCTCTCCGAGCGCTGACCCTGCCCTCCATCAGAGGCAGGGTGGGCTGCAGCGATGCTCCTGCACACGCCGCTTCCCCGCGCCTCCGTCTCCATGCAGAACAGCCCCGCTACAGCTTCTGACTCATTTTCTGGTGTTTTCTGCTTTGCTGTTGGCATAACATCCCATCAGCACACTTAATTACATCCACGCTGAGTGTGAAGGACAGGCTGATTCTCACAAAGAACCGGAGGCCCTGCGATCCATCCCGCTGCTCTCGCCAAACAGCTTCCACCTTTGCTGACAAACTGCAGCAAGACGCCACCCCGAGGGGCCTTTTCTGGCACCGCCGGGCTTCGGGGCTGCTCTCAGCCCCCCCATCCCACCGACCTTCACCTGGCATCCCTGAGGTGAGCTCAGACTGACGGCCGCAAACATCTCCCTGCTCCTCACTGCCCAAACAGATACTCCCCAAAAAAGTTAGCTGGGAGCACGAAATGCAGAAGAAATGTTTGCCCGCATCAGCTGGGCCAACCTCTGCTTGCACAGAAAACACCAGGCGCAGAAATCACCCGGCTCCCCCCGACAAAACCCGTCCTCCACGGGCGAGCGGAGATGGGAAGCAGGGAAGGGTGCTGGGAAGAGCTGGCTTGTGTCTACAGCATGAGTAAAGAGAGACCCGGGGTCTCCGGGACTGTCAATCCAACATCGAGGCATCACTCCATCACGGGTCCCCCCAGGACCGGGCTGACAGTCACAGGGAGGCATGTGCCAGCCATGACAAGCAAAGCAAATGACACGCACATCTCCTGCTTACAATAACAGCCCTTCCGTGTCTAATCCATCATATTTGATGCAGATCTCTTACCCTGAAGTGTTGTCAATGAGGATTTAATTTAGTGCTAATTAGACAAATATTGCATGTTAAACACCCATTGATTATTAAGAGACAGTAAGCGCGGTTTAGCTCTGCAGTGTGCGTGGACACGCCGGATTATATCTGGGATGAGGCTGGTAAATGTCGTGCTGTTTCTAATCATCAGTTAGTAATTAACGTCCAATAACTTGTAACTTGGTTTAGCATTATAGATGTAGGAAGGCAGTAATAGTACTGTATGCTAATTAAATATCAATTGATTATTTTAGGCGTGTAAAGATTTAGCAGCTAGGTAATAGATACACACAGTTGTTAAAGTTTAATAACCATCACGCAGCATTCTCTTATACTATTAAGTTAGCGTTTAATGAAAAACATGTTGCTCCCAAAGATAACTTTTGGATGGGGTTTTCAGAAGCGCTCGGCAGCGTGCGAGCCCCTACCCGAGGAGCAGAGTCCTCCGACTACGCCAAACAGGAACTAAAGTCAGGAAATTTGGAGTCCCCGCTTTTTAATTGAGACAGTCATGCCCCAAGGTCATAGTGAGAGGCAGCGGCAGAGCCCGAGGCGCTCCTGAACTTCCCATCTGACATTTCGCATCTCGGCTTCTCTCTCACTCCACACAAACCCTGGAGAAACGAAGACAAATTGCCAATTCCCTGGCCAAAAACAAGCTTGCAAACCCAAACCCGGCACCTGCCAGCATCCCACCAGCCCCTGCAGGGCAGCATCATCCAAAAACCTGATGGGAAAAGCCATGTGCAAGACACTGAAAGTCTGGAGTGATCTCCCTCTAAATAACCGGAATCGATAGGTGTCAGGCAGCATTGCAGAAGCCCACCAAGCCCTGCCACCCCCTTGCCCCTGGTGCTCACTCCCCATAGCTGCCTCTCCTCCCCCTGATGTCCCCGTGCTCCTCGGATGGGGTCTGACCCCATGGCCCAGCGCCACTGATTTGGGAGAGTCGGGAAGAGCGGGCTCCTTCCTGCGTGGGAGGAAAAGAAAGATGAGAGACAGAAGCCCTGCGTCTGAAAGAGAAAAAGATAAATGGCTTCTGAAGGGAAATAACCTGCTGGACTCAGTGGGTTTGGCAGCACCCCGCTAAGTGCAGCATCAGTCTTGAAAACCAGCTGCAAGCTCAGCACTTGCAGGACAACGCACGGGTTTCGGGAGAGCGAGGCCGAGCAGATGTCAGGGCTCCTTCCCAGAGGGAGCCCACAGCCAGGATCACGCGGTCTCGGCCACCTTCCATGGCTCCTGGCTTGGGGCGGATGGGCTAGGAGAGGGATGGCCAAGGGGTTTAGCTGGGAGGCAGTATGACCACCAAGAGGGACGCGGCTGCAGCATAACCCCCGCTCCGTGTCCCAACCCAAGCAGCCAGCTGGACAGCCGGTGAAGGGGAAGATGTACCACACACCCTCGCAGCTCGCACACAGCACAGGATGCAGCCAAGGGGGAGACCCACCACCTTTTCCATAAGGGAGCTGCTTCCCGCAGTCGGGCTGGCCCCGTCACTGATTTACCGGGCGATAAAAGCAAAATCAAGGAAAATGCTCCAAGTGCACCTCTGAGAGTCTGCGGCCTCAGTTATAGAGTCTGGACAAGCCCCAGCTGCCTCTTAAAACCTTCTCTTGTGCATAACGGGTCTGCACGGTGAGCGGGGAAGGGGTTGGTGCGCTCTGCCGGGAGCTGGCTGGCTCGGCAGCCGGTGCCGGAGCGTGAAATCCTCCGCAAGAAGGGGAGGAAGAGTACTGCTGCACCGGACCACCGTACAAAAAGGCAGCAGAAGGCGGCAGGATGAGGCCAGCAGCCATCCTGCACTGGGCTGGCAAGCCCCACTGTCCAGAAGGAATATCAGCCCAACCTTACAGACCAGGGAATATGCTCCGCTCCGGACCTTCTTGCATGGGGTAACCGTCAGATGGAGTATACAATGAGACGTGAGCGACTGCACGTTGCTGCTTCAGAAGCGTTCAAAGTCCTTGGTGACATGCCAAAATGCCAGCCCAAGCAGCGCAACGAGGATACAAACAGAAGCACTCGCACACCAGGAACCCTGCGCAAGGAGATTTAGGACATAGGGATGGTTCCCCAAGGCCTCGGTGCAAATCCAGCAGGATGTTGTCAACCAGACGCAGCCTGAAACTACTGAGCAGGCAGCTTTTCCTATCAGTTGGGCAAAGAGTTCATACTGGGCTAGGTGTCAAAAGTAGCAAAGCACCTTAGAGCAGCCAGGCTGTTCTGTTACAGCTTGCTCCGGACAGTGGTTCCCACCTTAGGTTTCCCAGCAGCTGCAGGGCAGCAGCTCCAGCCTTGCCTGGGTCTCGGTCTGAGGCACCTCCTGCTTCCCCCCGCCCCCAACGAGGCTTGTTACGCTGTTGTACAGAGGATATTAGATTAGTCTGACACAATTTCTCCTTGACAAATCTCCGCTGGCTGTGGCACAGCTCCTTGTCCTTTCCTAGCTGATGACAACATTTTTCCTTGATTGTCTGCTCCAGAGCTTTCTCAGGATGGAAGGTGAGCCATCTCCTAGGACCGGTGCCCCTCCCTTTTCCTTCCCCAGTGGTCTGGAGCATCCCCTGCCCTCTCGGGATGAGCAGCCGCGGTCCTGACGTCGCTCCAGCCAGTTCCCTGCAGAGCCAAGCAGGAACGGCATCGGCCCAGGCAATTTATATGGGAACGCCAGCAAGAGAGCGGAGCAGACCAGAGGAGGAGCAGAGAGCAAGAGAAACCCCGCTTAAATAGTTTTGCAGCGGAGTTTACCCGCGCTGCAGCAGGCAACAAAGAGAACCGTCAAGAGCAATGAGACGAGGCAGGGGAGGCGTCGCAGCAGATAAAGGATTCTTCAGGTATGAGACAAAACCAGCTTTGGAAACCTCGCAGAAGTGAGTTTAAAGTCTCCAGAGGATATCAATTGAGAGTCTGTCACTTGGTGTCAGGATAACTTTCTGGACAGCTCTCGGAGCTTGTTAAGCTCTCACTTGGGCTGCATTTGAGCACCGGCGGCAGTGCTGCCTGCCAGGACGAGCAATGAAACGAGAGATGAAAAAGACCCGCCGAGCCCACGCAGCTTCCCCGTTATCCCTCCGACGTCCCCCACCACAACCTGCAACACCCCCAGCGGCGGCGGGCACGGGGAGCTCGGCTGGTGTTGCTCAAAGAGATGCTCCCTCAAGGAGGGGATGTCTCTAAGCAGGGGCAACACACCAAAACCGGGCTCCTCCCACCCCAAATCAGGGGCTGTGGCGGCCGAGGGGAGTTTGCGGGCGCAGGACGGGAAACGCGAGACGAGATGCAACGGCCTGTGTCAAACCAGACGGTCGTAACCGTGTCTCAGCATCGCGATCTACAGCTCCGGGAAGAAACTAGCCGCTTCCCCCACAGCAATCATTTCATCAAAAGCCTTGCAAGACTCCCGCTGTTCCCGCTAGCCCTGGATCCCTAACTGTAATTAAGTCCAAACAGCCTCTTCGCAAGAACAAGGGAGGAGAGGGTGACTCAGACAGCAATGGGACCAGCCGGCGTAATTATCATACAGTTAAGAATATTAATTAAAAACAGCCCTCCCCCCAGTTAAAAAAAAAAAAAGCCAAACTAATCAATTCCACTTAAAGGAATATATGGGGATAAGGAGCAAGAGCAGGGAGGGCGGCAGAGAGAGAGATGGGATGCAGCGTGAATGCTAACAGCTTCCCACCGTAGCCGCTGCCGCAGTAAGCCCCAGGCCTGGCTGCTTCCAACAGTTACTTCGAGTCTCCTTGGAAATGGGCTCAATCTTTTCCTCTACCTGCTGCTGCATCAGAGCAACTCCTGTGATCGCACAAAGGACTTTAAATCTCGGCTTTAACTGCCTTGATTGAATTAAATGCAACAAGATGGTAAAGCAGCCTCTTCATTTAAGGTATAAGCATGGAGGCTTTCTCCTCTGCTAACGGCACTCTCCCTCTTTCTGAAATGATGAGTTGCTCATGGGTGATGCTCTTTAAGAAAGGGAAAAAAAAAAAGTCATCTGATAAAGTGGGTTATAAAACTGGTGATGGTAATAAACGGAGAGCAAGGAGCCTGATGCAAAGCCGGCAGAGAAGGCAGAAGCCGCTGCAGGGAGGCAATATCCGAACCGTGATTAATACATGACCGCGGGTGGCGGTGGAGGGAGCGGCGCAGGGTGCCACTCGCTGCGCTGAACCCGCCACGCAGGGCACGCAGAGAGCAGCGCCGTGCCCACGAGGGGACCTCACCCCGGCGACACAGGGGAGGGTATCGATGAAGGATGATGAGCGGCCGGGCTCCAAAGTGTCAAAGCTGAGGGAGGAGAGGTGCCCTGGCATCACGACGCCCTCTCAACCGCGTTCACCGCCTGGACAGACCGCGGGCTGCCACCGAGGAGCAGAAGGGGCTGAAGCCAAGCACCAGCGCGACGTGCTGGGTACAGCCCTGCAGTGACTGCTCATCCTCCCGCAAGCCTACTGTCCCCTGACCGAGAGCTGCAGGGAAAGGGCATCTCGCGTGCCTGGGTTCACGCTGGGGAAAGGAAAGACTTGAGGAAAACACAGCGTACTGCAGAAAAGGGCTCAGAGCAGAGGAAGAACTGGTGAGAGGTGGTGTTCTCTGCCAGAGCACAGCTCTGGTACTCCCAACTCCTACCCACAGCTGTATCTGCCCGAAAAACTCTGGCCCGTGTCACTCCAAGCCAGACCTGGAAGGGCCAACGCAACTGCAGATTCATCACAGAGGGTGAAGAGCTGAACTCCCATCCCTCCTTCCAAAAATCCCGCACGCTCATCCTCCTTCCTTGGGATTTTCTCGCCTCTCTGGAAAACGGGGATCACAGCAACACACTCCCGTGGCTTTTACAGCCACGACACAGAGCCGGATGCGTTGTGAGAAGGTGCCCTGGGAGCATAAACCATTCCCTTTTATCAGCCTCCATTATTATCACATTAATGTCACCTCCACTCACAGGATGAATGCTCAGGTGCCCAGGAAGAACTCCTGGCTCTTCCCTGCCCCTCTGCGGGAGCAGGGCGGCCTGTCGGCAAATGCCCACGAGAATTACAGCCGGGTTCCTGGGCGCAGACACGGCTATCGCTTCCTTTTTTATGAGCCTTCATTGTTATTACCACCTATTTCTTTTTACATTCCTGCCAAAATACCAAACATTAATCTCCCTCGCTCCCTGCAGGCAAAACATGGGTAATTGGATTTATATGGGTTAGAAATTTGTTAGATTTTTTTATATATATATATATATACACACACACACACGCACATGTGCACACACATAGAGAAAATATAAACAAATAGGAGGTGAGGGGACACACTTTCCCCAGGTTTTGGGTACCAGCAAGCTGGCTCAGGCTAAAGGTCCCCCCCCCCACCTCAGCTCCCTGCAGCCGGCGCATCCCCATGGTCCAGCCGGCCATGCTGACTGCAGGGCTCTGATTTAGGAACTCATCCCACAGCACTGAACTTCCCGCGAGGAGAGTTACCCGTCAAGAACTTTTGGTTCATCCCTTCCATCGCTCGGCTTTTCCCTTTACTCCTTCCCTTCTCGCACCTGCCACTTGCTCTTTTTTCCCCTTCCAACTTTTCCTCTCTTCTGCTTTCTCCCACCCGCCCTCCCAATTCCTCTTCTTCCCATTCTTCCACCTAGGGAAGAAAAAGCAAGACGCTGTGTGCAACAGCTCCTCGAGTTTCCCCGCTCTGAACCCCACCTGCACAAAGCACCTTATCGGAGTCAGCACAATTTACCAAGGACTCATCTGATCCTACGCCACAACAGTTGTTGTTCTCTTTATCCTCCCCCTCAGCGGAGACGCAGGCTTTGAGACCCATTTGTATCCCGAGGAACAAGTCCGTCGAGCACAGTCACGGAAACAACTCATTTTAAGCAAATCTTGGGAAATATTCATAGGAAAACAGAAGTACAATATGTGAGTATTTTGCACTAAAGATCCAACCTTAAAGGGTTCTGTCTGTCAGGGAAGACAAGACCGAGGCATCAAATCAAACCTGCAGTAAACAACCCATTACAGGCTAAGAATTGTTGGCAGGGGTTGCGGGAGAATTATTTTTCCCATTAAAAACAAGAAGAAAAAAAAAAAAAAAGGAGAAGAAAAACCAGAACATCCTAACCCTCAAAGCCTGCTCGCAAGGACGGAAGAAGAAGTGATAGTCACCAAATCAGATATTCCTTATGAACTGTCTGCTCGGCTGCAGTATCTAAAGATTATCACCTAAAACAGTATGTCCAGCTGTTGTAAAAAGCATCCGTGGTTTAGGGCTGAGAACCGCAAGGAGGAGGCAAACTGTGAGAGCAGTCAAAGGAACAGAGAAACTCTTCGGAAACCGGGAACGTGAAAGATAGCCGCTGTGCCCCGGTTTCATTTTGCAGCGTTAACACCTAATCCTTTTCTAGAAACAAAGACCCGAGCTCCTGGAGCAGCGTGCGTGAGCCAGGGGAAGGACAGCTATTACCGCTTGCAATCCCACGGAGTTTATTATGCTTGCAAAAAGATCCTGCGGACCCTACAGCGAAAGGATTACTAACACTTCAGTCTCATCCCCCGGAGCTGCATATCACCGCTTGTAACTCTTTCTGGCTAGCAGAGCTCAAAAACTTAGCGCGGGGGTTGGCTTTTTGCTAGGCAAAAGGACCTTCCCAGGGCTCGCAGCCTGGCCCTCGGAGAAGGGATGGCGAGCGGTGACTCCTCCCTCCTACTGCAGAGCTGGACCAGCTCTCCCCGCTCTCAAAAACAGGCTTTTTCTGCAAGCACAACCCCAACGCCCCGGTTACAATCCCCACGTCAGCAGGGCCGGAGCTCTCTGCTGCTCGAGCCCGGTCCTGCACCCACGGCAAAGCCTCTCTCACCTTCCGGAGAGGTGTCGGCACAAGCCAGCCTCGCCGGATGAAGGTGAACTCCCCAAAACCAGCCCCGAATGTCCCCCTTGCTCAGCAGGACAGTGCTCCTGAGCTGGGGACAACCAGCCTCTCCCCCTGCAACCCAAGCAGGCATCCCACCCAAACCAGCAAGCGCTAGCCTGAACCGAGGCGGAGATTCATCCCACAAGCAGGGACACCAGGACTTCAAACTCCCTCCGGCATCTCAAGGCCAGGTTGGACGGGGCTTGGAGCAACCTGGTCTAGCGGGAGGTGTCCCTGCCCAGGGCAGGGGGTTGGAACCAGGTGGTCTTTAAGGTCCTTTCCAACCTAAACCATTCTACGATCCTCTCCCCTGATGTCCGTGAAGGCAACAGCACGGTGGTGGGCTGGGAGGCTGCTCCAGCCCCACCAAGGTGGGACCGGGGAGGTCACCAGGTGCCTGTGCCTTGGTGCAAGGGGATGGGGTGGGGGGAGCCCTCCTGCAACCCCCCGACCTTCCTCCAGCCACCCTTCCGCCAGCTGCAATATCACAGGGAAATTAGCGGGCACTGTAATTATAACTATCAGGAGCAGATAAGACAAGTTAAATACCAGCTACCTAGGGAGAAATTATTATGCCAGCCAGGAGGATCCAAATGCCAGAATCCGTGGCTGTAATTTCCCTCAGTCGCCAATTACAGCTCCGCCAGGCAGCGAGCTCTACCTTGGAAACGGCAGGTATATATTTAGCTGCTCCAGAAAACTTTTTGGGTAAAGGAGGGAGGGAGAAAGGGAGGGNCCCGACTTCCCAGACCTACGGCCAGAGACTGCTGCGGTCCTGCCGTCTTGCTCCTGCTGGCTGTATTTTCCTGAGGCCTCATTGTGTGCTGGGAAATGGGCTGTGGTAGATTATTATACCCAAAAAAAAAAAAAAGGCAGGGGTGTCAGAAATAATTAAATCTATAATTGCAAAAATGAATGGAAGAACGGNAGCTACCTAGGGAGAAATTATTATGCCAGCCAGGAGGATCCAAATGCCAGAATCCGTGGCTGTAATTTCCCTCAGTCGCCAATTACAGCTCCGCCAGGCAGCGAGCTCTACCTTGGAAACGGCAGGTATATATTTAGCTGCTCCAGAAAACTTTTTGGGTAAAGGAGGGAGGGAGAAAGGGAGGGAGGGGGCAGCGATGGAGCAAGTCCTCGCCAATCTGCTCTTGGCTAATCCCCACGCTTTTAGCATTTGCACACAAAAAGCGGCAACTCTCTTCCCACTTCCCAGCAAGGATTGAGCAGCGGAGACGTGGCTGCATTAACAGTTCCTTTCTCTGCCGGGTCCTGCGGTGGCAGGTTGCACGGTGACAGGGGAGTGTCACAACCCCCATTAACAGGCCGGTAAACCGAGGGCCGGCAGTTTGACTGAGAAAC